>OX243940.1:6887500-7490500 GCA_945859725.1 Drepana falcataria
TTTGTATCCATTCTAGTCATGAGTTTTACGTAATTTATTAGCCAATCAGTATGAAAAGAAAAGCAGTCGCTTTAAATACACACCTGATTGGATTCAATCGGGAAATGCTAACTTGTGGGTAACGAACACGTGATGAAATTCTAGCTGTACGAATTGCGTTCATTAATTTTTTTTCTGGAATAAAACTTATTATATGGGTTAGTCTAGCTAATAATCTCTCTGTGCCAAATTTAATCTTATTCCGTTCAGCCGTTCCATCTTTATTTAATGATAAACGTCCTCACAAATTTACACATTTATAATATTATTTGGATTTTGAGTGGTGTTTTATACATAGTGCAGAGTGATTGCATATCATAAAGGATATGGATCTATTTCATTGTGTGATCTTGCATAGTGTCTAGTGATTTTATACATTTTAAGATCAGCTAAATTAAAATGACTCGACTGAGAGGTACCTTCATTATTTTATTGTTAAGGGAACCAAGTTCCTTTCGTTTCCTACATATCTTTGAAGGTTTCCCTACATATATAGAAATGAGGAACAAATTCAGTATATTAAAAGGTTTTCATAAACTTATTTTTTCGTTGTATGTCATTTTACTTTATCTCCCAGACATGATAATATATACTTAAATAATGATTAGAATTTTCAAAAATCTTCATTGATTTTTATTTCATATGTTTGACTATTGTGAAATTGGTTATCAGGGCAAAGTGACGAACGCTCTCAGGCGTGCGTACTTGGGTTGTAAGCAAATCGCTCACAGTAAGTGCGTAGACAACATGGCAAGCAGACCAATAGTGTGGCTACGTCGAACGATATACTAGTGGTTATTAAAACCTGACGGATGCTATAGTTACCATAGACAAATATAGTTGTTTATGGAAAAGCTAGACGGTGTCAAGTTTGCGCTATGTTCCATACATAGGTTGTAATAGACGTTGGATCTAATGAAGATATTGTGTTATAGTTTTGTGCGATGTAATTTTTTGCTCAACCTTTTTAGATCAAAACTTATATTTAAATTCGTGTTAGCTACGTGAATTGCTTGCACTTTTAATAAGTAATATTGCGCCTGTGTCTTTATTGATGTTGTTGGTATAGTTTCATAGCTCTGTATTTTACGGATAATGCTCAATAATTAGTAAGCAATGGTTTTTCCATACATTCACGCATACGTTAAAAGGCAGTATATTTTTGGAATATGAGTTGTGCACCTGTGCCGAAATTTCTGATGCGCAGGACTATTCAACGTCTGTATCACGAAAATAAGCTCATGCTATTAGTAGTTCAATTACGTACCGCTATGTTGTATGTTATATTCCGATAATTAAATTTGTATGGCATATTCCGATAATCTTGTTCAAAAGCCTATCGTATGTCTATTGGCATACAGCCTATTTTTAATCGTAAAGGAATGGCTTGTTGTAACCCCAAAAGGTGAACGTTAATTTCTCACCCTTATATTTTATAGGTGTTGCAATTATACAATTAATATTATATTACAATTAATATTAGAATTAGGGAATCGAGTATAGTGTTATTAGTAATTTCATATCTCGCTGAGATCTAAATTACTGAGACGCGATATCATTCTCAGCCATTCTTATCTGGTTACAATATCGCATTAATTAATTTATTAATTGAATACTAGATATTTAAAACGTGCTAATTGATGCCTTACGCGTTTTGTAGAAGGTAGATATTTGAATACAGGAACCAAGGAACAGGAACGCATCATTATTTAATAGTGCGAACGGGACAGATGTATATACGTCATATTATACATCTTTCCCGTAGTATTTAATTACGAATGCGATAGCTTTGTCGTTATGTCCCCTTATCAATTTATGTAGGTAATTATGTGTTTAGATTTCTGTATTATGAAGATAAATTGTCTCACAATTTTACTTAATATGCGCTTCTGTCATTATTTAGAGTGACAGAGGTAGATAATCATGAGAATATGACACTTGAATTTTAACTTCGTTAATGTCTTCAGTAAAATATGTCTAATTTTAAGTATTTTTACTAGTTTTATTAATTAGTCTTAGATGTTATAAGCTAGACAATTTGATTAATGTATGTATACCTTAATTTTGCTAGGACCTGTCCACAGCAGATGAGGTAAACTAATTCGAAGCTAAGCTTATATAATTGTATTATGTACTAGCAGATAAACTATTCATACACGGTTAAGGTATCACAGTAGAGTTGCACCTACATTTATAAATTGGTTATATAAAAAGAACACGCATAGTTGGTATTAGAATAGCTTATCATAAGCGTAGTCTAGTTATTCATCATGTGTATTTACCGAAGTATTGTAGTTATACCATGTTTAACCAGATATATTCAGGATAATTTGTATATAAATCACAGGTAGCTAGACACCCTACACATCAACAAGGTGATCTTACGTTATATTTTAAAAGGAAAACTAATTTAAAAGAAAAGCTATGTTTTCCAAATCAGTTTTTTTATACCACTAAAGTGGCAATGATGGCCCGACGAATGCTTGCAACACCAAAGGTGGTGCGTATCGTAGGTTATACATTTTATTTAAGTATAGTAATATACTTAAATTAATAATTAATATTTCTAATTTTGAATTGTGTACTGGTTGGAAATATTTTACATTTTACACTTATTTATAGTGTTTGGTCACTTCGTCATATCATATATATGTGCTATTTAGTTATACTTTTGAAAAAATCTTATTCAACATTTTTATAGCGACATTATCATAGTTTATTTTATGTTTGAAATTATTTGTAACTGTTTTTAGCATTTAGTATATATGTATCCTATGTGTAATAATTATATTTTGTAATATTTATATACCCGTCTCCTGCTTATCATTCAATATTTCACATCATGCCAACACAAAGCTTACTAGCACACTCAACACTGAACAGTGATACCGTTGCTTTGCTTAATTTTAACATATGCTTAAGGTAAGGTTAAAACATTTTTTTTATTTTTATTATTGTTGGCATCGTTTGATGGCATACACACTCCCATAATTGCATTTTTTCATAATAACTTGTTCTTGCATTTATTTCAATGGCATGTTTTAAACATATCCTTTCTATAGATTCAAGTTCGGGTAATTTACCTTGTGTGATTCTTGCATGCACTTCACTGTCAGTACGATAGCCAAACCTATGCACCAATCAACCGCTCGCAATATGTGCTGATGATTCATTAATGATTGTCTTTACGTCAGTTAAAATAACGTCTTTCGATATATCTTCGACACAAAGTCATTGATAAATTCATAGTTTCCATAAACCATACCATCCATTATCATTATCGTACCAGCGTCATTTTAAATTGCTTTCTCAAACGCTTCAGCAACTAAATATTCCCAGTATATTAAGACTGTTAAGCTATTCTAGACATTTGTTATATTGTACCTACAATGTAATACGTAATAGTTGCAAATATACATTTTGTTTGTTGACTTTTTGTTTTTAGTAGAATACCATCAATCGTCCGAACTATATATATATAGATCAGCACAACGTATAATATCACACGTCCCTTTACAGGCGCTAGTTAACTGTCTCTGTAAATGGTTATGGTAAAAAATGCGGCTATATCAAAATACAGCTACTTTATTACTAAAATTTCCAATGCGATAAGAGACAGTGACTCTTCCGTTTGTAAAGCGACGATGCGGTGCGAGTGAGTAACGGTGCCCCCCTGGTCCCTCCCCTCCCTTCCCCCCGCCCCCCTCCCCTCCCCCTGGTGCCTGGTGTTGTAGCGGGCGGCGCCGCTGAGCGCGTTGGATCGTTGCAGAATGATGTGGATGCGCCGTCGCCCGCCGCGTCGGAGCGGGCCTCGCTGCCGTCCGTGGCGTCGCTGGGCGAGGCCCGCGGGGACCCGCTCGCCGGCCTCGCCAGCCTCCCCGGCCTCGCCGCGCTGGCCTAGCGCCGCCCGTGCTGCTGCCGCTACGGCCCAGTGCTCGTCGTGTACGCGAGCGCGCACTAGTGCCGGCGCCAGTGACAGTGACCACGCCCCGAACCTCACCTAGTACAAGCTGGGTCGACGAACAAATTACAAGTGCCCGGAGCGATGTTATGTTCGCTTTGGATTGTTCATGCGCCGTATGTACAGATTGTTTAGGGAGTGCGCCAGTGATCCCGACGTTAGTCCCGGTGCGAACTGAACTCACATTCCTTCTCGGTACTGTTCCAATTCATTGTGGAAATATAAAAAGGCGTAACTAGAAATTTATATATAAAAAAATCGTAAAATGTCTACAACATAAAATGTAAAAATCGTAGTGATTCGTTGGTATTGATGTTCTATGTGTTTGGAAACTATGGAGTAGGCTTAGCTTAGATCCTGGGCGAGTAATCTTTTGGCCGTAATGTTAACCTTTATCGTAAGAACATTATATGTGTAATGACCATTAGCTTCCAGTAAGAGGAATTATTATGTTCAATATTCTATGAAATTGTTGTAGATTCATCAGATTATTCCGATACTGATGTTTGGAGTGTTTAGATACACGCTCCTTTAAGTGGTAAATTTATTGTTAAAGCAAAAAATGTGTTGCCGTATCTTCAGCCAATTTAGTAAAAGGCAGCTCTCATAGAAGCTACAGCTTTTCAGACGACAGGTTTTTTCGAGGGTATTACATATTCACGTCTACTTATATTTTCTGGAATTTCACATTAAAAACCTTTTAGCACCTTCAAAATTGTTTTTTGTGAATATTTAATAGATTCTCTAAACGAATTCTGTAAATAAATTTCAAAGCTCCACTTCTTTATTGAGAAGTAATCCTGGTTTACAACTGTCGGTTCCAACTTAAAATGAACAAAATGTATCTTGATAATGTAACGATGATATTATTATTATATACAATATACTTTAGGTAATTTTCGAAATTGCAATGTGTTCATTGTATACTAGTATAGTATATAGTGTACTAGTATTGGTAGATTAGGGATTCGTAATAAGCTCGTTGTGTCTTCGAGTCGTGTTCAATTGTTTAGAATCGATTAAATTTCGATGTATATATAACCTTTAATATTGCTTATCGATTCCCATAATCGATGGTTGGTTCCATTCCTTTACATGTGTGTTTCATTCTGCTAAAGTTATTGATATTGTGTCCATTTGTTAAAGCGTGTGCTAAATTGATAAAATTATGATTCTGATCAAATTATGAATGTGATTAGGTATGTATGTAATAATAGTAAATTATTTTTCAGTGTAAAGAAATAAATTTATTGAGATGTGATCTTTTTGATTTGCGTTTCCCGTTCATTGGTAGGTAAAGTTTTATCTTATTTATTTTTAATAATGGAATTGGATTCTTAATTTGTATTCACTTTGACTCTGCCTTTGATATGTTCTTAAACTTGAATACAAGCGAATGTGACATTTTCAATTTTGTTTTTTTTTTTGTTAGTTAGTAGTTTTGAGTAACGTAAATAGCATTTTTTTGTTTACTCGACCTAGAAAGCGATTATAATGATTATTATTTTTAAAAAATTATAAAAATATATAAATATGAATTTTCTTTTTGGAAAAAGTTGGAGATGCCGGGGATCGAACCCGGGGCCTTTCACATGCAAAGCGAACGCTCTACCACTGAGCTACATCCCCGTACACGTTACATGAACGAAATAGTAAATAATATGAACAATACTCGCTACATGCAAAACTTTTTCGAACATTAGATGAAATTCCCATAGAATATTCCGAGAATATAAAGTCCATTACGACGCCAACTGATTCTAAGCCAATTCGACTGTATATTATATACTTTTTCGGTAACCATAGCCAATGGGCATGGCGTTTTACATCGACATAGTGACTTTCTGGACAAATATCGTTCATATCATCACTCCGAATCCTTAATGGGGTAGGCAGAGAGAGTAGAGCGCCATTAAGTGCCTACCCCATTAAGGGTAAAAACTGGCTCTTTGGCTTCGGTCACATTCACTAGTCTCTTAATTGTATACATATACATTTGACCGTAGCATTACCACAGCCTTCACGCCTTATCACCGAAGGGGTAGGCTGTACTTTTCGTCGATTTTTTTTTTATTTTCCAACGTGACAGATCACGCCATGCTAGGCGATTCTACTGCCGTATTTTAAGACTATACATACGACTTCAAGTCCCAAATTTCAAACATGGAGGCATTTTATCGGAGATTTCCTTCGCTGTAAGCCCGTGGTATTTAATCACACTACATAACTCATTGGTTCGGTCGGGATTAGAATTTGCAATTTTTGTGTTCAGGACGACTGCTCTGAACCACTGCTAATATTTTAACTTGCATAATAACTAATAATATATATGTACACGTCATACTTTACATACATAATAATTCAGTTATTTCACCGAACCGGCGGCTTTAAGTAAACGAGCAAGCGGCAGGCAAGCAAACAACAAAATATTCATTAAGGCTTAAAATAGCGAGCATAATAGCCACATTTACAATTCTCTGATGTAATCTACAAACGCAGTGCTAATGCCACGTATTGAATTGCAAAAATGCTCATTGCATCCCGATAGTGTAAATTATAATGCATTTGTCCAGTGTCAGCTATAAAGATAGCCTAGCTTTGCTAAGGAAGAAATAAGGTGCCTTATTTGGTATTTACCGAGGTAGAATAGATGCCGCGGCAGTATTGAGGTGTAGTTGTTGAAAGAAGTGGATTGTATGCACGACTTAAAGCTTATCATTCGGTTTTGTGGACGTACACTATTGATAAGATTTCCATTTATCTATCTATAGAAATATCTTGTCATTAGACGTATTTAAATTATTTGCTGTTCATTAGTCTCGCTTTTTGCTAGAATGTCGCGACCGATTTTGATGGCTTTGTGTATGTTTTTACTTGGATCTTTGAATGGTTTGGATTCATAATTACCCGGTAACGCTGCGATCGTGTCCAACTTTTATTTTTGTTTCAAAGCCTACGTTATGAATTATTATCATAAAAACTGTTTTGGTGTAGTCCGTTGAAACGATTGCTTGACTTACACGATGGTAGGGATTTACATCCGGGTTTGTTCTCGACCCGTGACAAACATTTTCAATTTGTTTGTGTTTTCTGGATGAAATATTAATAGTGTTAATCATATTTTCACATCTGTATAAGTATGTATATCTGTTACTGTCCTTTAGTAAAATATATCTACATTCCATTAAGATTACTGAGCTCATTTTGAGCTGATTTTGGTCTCCGAAATTGGGAAGTACTAGTGATCACAGCTTATGTTAAGATGAACATTTCTACTTTACCACACAAAAGTCATGGTTATCTCACGGTAAAAAATACGCCGACAGGGTGAATTTACATTCCAGTAAAGTGCGTTCGAGAAAATGAGGCGAGTAGGGGCCATATTTTTTGTCTCATAGGAACAACTTATCTCATCTTCAAGATAGATCAGTTAGTTCCTAGCCTGCAACAGCACGCGCCATTTCGGTCTGCGCACTTAATCTCACGCGGAGATCTTTGTGATGAGAGAATCATACTGGTCCGACCTCCTCTTGAATATTTCATGACAATGAAAAAGTGTATGTGCTCTAGACGGCCATATTGCCATACATGGCGTTGTGATTTGTTAAAGCTTTTTATTGATGTTTATTTTTAATTTTATACAATTACATTCTATTCCCGCGGTTTGAGTGAAATTAAACTCTTTTTTTTAATCATTATTTCAAGAGCTTATTACTGGCCGGTACAGTAGTTCAGTCTTGTGTTTAGCTATAATGGAATCGACCCCTGTTGACAAGACAAAAGAGTCCCCGGCCTTAGTGTAGTGGGCATCGTAGAACGGCCTGATCTCAAGAGACAAAATTATGTAAAAGGGAATAACTTGGTACTTAATCAATTTTGGATTTATAAAAAACTTTTATGGGGCTGAAATGGTGTAGGAAAGCTACTGTATCTTTGTGTATTATTTGTTAAAGTATATGCTAAACCACCCAGAGCGTACCTTGTACAAGATCTGTATGTATTGTCGTTTCTGTGAAACACTATGAATTAGATATAATATGAAGATATCGCCGGCGGAAAAAAGGCAGTTGTAAATTTTGTAGAAAATAATAAAACGTTGTTTTAATCCGAAATTTTATTTACATATATTATATGTAGGTAAGTAAACATATTATCTTACATACATATCATCACGCCGAGTCCCTAACGGGGTAGGCAGAGAGAATAGACCGCCAGTTCGCACTAAACTTTTATTATAATTTTTCCTTACTATATCATATACATGCTCATGTATGCATTTTATAAATTTGTAAGTTAAGAAATACTGGTTCGAGTTATATTCGGTATTTTTATTATTTTAACAATTTGAGTCAGAGGTTATACAGTTAGGTATATGCGTATATTTGGGAAAAACAATTATAGGCGCTCTAAAACACGCTTGACTAGATTGCGAATGATAGAATACATTTTTTTTATCTAGACCTAGTGCAGTTAATCGTTAAAGCATATATCTTTATGGCAACCTTAAATATGAGTGTAATTTTTTATTTAATAAATATAATAAAGGTGCAAATAAACTATATTAAAATTTCAACTAATGTTAACACACAACAGATAATAACAACACCTTAGTTAGTACCTGCAATTACGAATATTGATTAATACAAATTAAACAGTTAGGTAAGTAACTAATTATCTAATTATCTGAAATACACTAATACAAAAAAAAACAAAGCAAAGTTGACTTTTATTGAATTTTACGTAAATATTAGTTTTCCTATTTCATATATATCCTCACGCCTTCCCACAAGGGTCCCCGAAGGGGTAGGCTAGGTAGGGGTAGGGTGTATAGGTAGTACCCACACACCCACTTCCCGCCAGAGGTATATTAGGTGCCAACGTGACAGATGGCGAGTCCATCGCCGTTACTCAAGCACGACTATACATACGCCTTTGAATTTCTTCTCAGACGTATGCAGGTTTCCTCTCGATGTTTTCCTTCACCGTAAAGCTCGTGGTGTGACTAATCACTGTACTTGAAGTTCAGAAAAACTCATTGGTACAGTCGGGATTCGACTTGCGACCTTTGCGTCGCAGGCTCTGCTCGAACCACTCGGCCACCACGGCTGTCCTATTTCATTCTAGCCGGAATATACCCGTTAATTTTATAATATAATTCAATTGGTAATTTTTTTAAACATTTAATTTCAATATCAACTAAATTGCTTAAATCTCTAAAGATTTCATTTCAATATAAAGGAACTAGTCTGCCCATACGAGTCACAGTCACCATAAATTATGTTATACGTGTAATATTCAACAATCCTGGGTAACTAGATATTCAAACAAAGTAAGTTAAGTTTTTGGTGACATCAGATATACGGCATCTGATGTTAATAAGCTCTGGTCTTCGGCCCAATGACAGGTAGTTATCGCAGCATACTCCCCCCGTCGATGAAGAAGGAAGAACCAGTAATGCTTTTAGCCTTGTCACCCGCAAGGAAAGCAATCAACGCTGCGACCTCGTCTCCTTCCACCGGCTTCTTCAAAGGCATGTTACCGACGACGTTCCTCACAAATAACTCTAACTGTTCTTCAGACAAGCCGATATCTTTCAGTAGATTCGTTTTCACAAACCCTGGGTTGATGGAGTTTACTCTAACGCCATCTGCCGCCAGCTCGAGTGCAACACACTTTGTGAACTGATCCAAGGCCGCCTTTGAAACATTATACGCCAGGGCCATCGTGCTCGGCTTGCTACTTGCTATACACGACGTGTTTATAATGCAGCCTTTGGTCAACACCAGGTGGGGCACGGCCAGCATCGATATATGATACACTGATCGCATGTTAGTCGACATCACTTTGTCGTATGTGTCCATGTTGGAGTTCTTCAGACCCCCCATACCAATAATACCAGCATTGTTGACCAAGACGTCCAGTTTCCCGAAGTGTTCGATCGTTTCACCGACAATCCGGCCGACGTCGGCATCCTCCGTGACGTCAGCGACGATCACAAGTGGTTTGTTGCCTTTCGTTTTTTCGCAGTACAGGGCAATTCTTCTTAAATTATTCTCCTTCCGCCCCACGAGCGCGAGTTTGGCTGATAGCTTCGATAGATAGATCGCCGTAGCCGCTCCAATGCCGGAGCTTGCACCAGTAATTAGTACAACCTTGTCGTCGAAATCCATTTTGCTTGTTTGTGAAATAAATGAAGGTCGAACAGCTGTTTTGTTAGCCACTGACACGGCGCGCCTGCGTACGAACGAAATATAGACTAAAATAACGATGTTGCCAGCCACAGTGAGTTATTTACTACCATTTTCTCGCGATATATTTTAAGGTTTATTTAAATTAGGTTAGAGTATAGTATAGGATAAAAATACATAATTCACGAACTAATTTATACAAAATTAACATAGTCGAATGTCATTTCATTCACATCATTCACATCATACGTCTGCATGCAAAAGAAAATAACCAATATTTATTACATTAATATATATATCGCAAAGACATTTTTTATGTCTTTCTTATTTAAACGTCAAACAAGATATGTAATAACTTGATTTGAAAAGAACACGATTACAATTACACAAGGACCAACACAATGACAGAAAAAACACCACTGTGAAAAAATACTACCAAAAACTAAAAAATCTACCAAAAACGCAATTGTTTTTTGAGATATTAACATCACCGAACGTAAACACAACCGGCACGTGATAACGACGGGCATCATATACAAACAAGGACTCGATTTGGATTCGATTGAAGACACAAATTTTTTCAAAGTAGAAGGTATCCAGTTTCAAAATTTATAGAAATTCATTGTGTAATTATAGAAAAATATAATGCTTGAAGCAGCATGTTTATACATACCTACATACATACATGATTACGAATATTATAGATGGATACACTAGCTGTACCCTGCCACGCTTCGCTGTGGATATGTGCCTGTTGAAAAAATAGATAAAAACAATCCTAGATTAGGTACATATCATGCAAAAATTTCAGCTCAATCGGTGCAGAACTTTTTGAGTTTTAGAAGCGTACACAAACCAACATAACATTTATATATATATATATATAGATATGTATTTGAAACAGCATTGTTACATACATGTATATCTTATGTAAAAACCTGAAGTTACTCAGTGAAATTTATTTATTTATTTACTTATTACAGCCAAAAGTATAAACTTACCTACATCTAAAAGCCAACACGTTAATACTATAAATTATACCTTAATGCGGCAATGTTATGTGCTGGACGCTATCTGGCAATATAGCCGAGCGATCAGTAGTCCTTACTAAAGGCTCCAGATTCTATTCCCACTGAGGGCAGGTATCTATGCTAAGACCCCGAGCACACGTACCTACGTCTTGGATGTCTGTACCACGAGCTTTACGGTGAAGGAACACATCGAGAGGAAACTTGCATGCGTTCCAGAAGAAATTCACGGCCTCAGACTTGGCATCTGTCTCGCTGGCACCTAAAATACATAGCCGGCGGCATAGTGGATATGTGGTAAACCTTAACACCTCTGCCTACCCTTTAGGGGGCCGTTATGGGAAGGCGTGAAGATATATTACTACATAGGACATCCCAGGCTAAGGTACAAATACTGTTCATCACACAAAAAAAACCACGACCTCAAGTTTCGTAGTCAGGAGCTCTATCACTGGGCCAGACCGTCATTGAATAAAAATATTTAGATTTACTAGTAAATATGAAGAACACACGAGACATATATCGTGAGTAACGAGCCGGGTCGTGCCCAGACCGTCGACAGTACTTGTTCCGGACGCACGACCGCCGACAACAAGCCTACATTGATTTATGTCAGTTGGGTAAACTAAATTATATATTGTCTTTGTGGCATTTAATTCGTGCACAGCAATATCATAGCGTATTAAATTTACGGTTTTTTTTTACATTAGTGGCAAAAAAGCTTACGGCCCACTCGATGGAAAACGGCTACCGCAGTCTATTTACGCTTACAATACCGAAGTATTACTAGAGCGTTGCCACTGTGTTCGGAGAGTTATACTGTGTTATAATTATAAGTTTAATCATACGATTAAGAACGTCTGTGAGGTCGTGTGTTCCTCTTTCAGGCAAAATCTACAAAATACAATTCGTGTGAAATTTCGCAAAGCGATCTAGACTTCGCGGTAGCGTAGCATGCCAAGGATGGGACAAAGAAGCTTGAAGCTAACAGAACGCAAACGCTGGCTAAACCTTACAAGATAGATCAAATTAGTGTACCACTGAATTGTATATCTTAAAAAGACCGATAAAATAGTCCGCGATGGTATACATATATTAACCTATGAAGATTAACCATTTTTACCTTTTACATAGATATCATTAGTATCTAAATTGCACCCGAGCGAAGCCGGGGCGGGTCGCTAGTATTGTTATAAGAACATTTCAAAACTGACCATTCAAGTGGGTTCCAATCCATTTAGATCTCACAAATTTTGTTGTTGAAGTCAACAACCAAGGCATATTGAATCATCATAATATTGAATTTGGCCCTCATTTCACGTTAATGTTTTTGATTTTATGTATTCGGTCTCTATATAGAAGAACCAGAATAACACACAGTCGTAGTGGTTCTAGTTCGTGCATCGAGTTTGAACAAAACAAAGATTGCAAGTTCGAATCCCGGCTGCGACAATGAGTTTGTCTGAACTTAAGTACAGTGATTATTCGCAACACAAGCTTTACGGTGAAGGAAAAAATCAAGAAGAATCCTGCATACACTTGAGAAGATATTCAAAGGCGTATGTGCAGTCGTGCTTGAGTAAATGCGGCGGTCTATCTACGCTATCCGTCACATTGGTACCTAAAATATATCTCTGTCGAAAAGTGGGTGTGTGGGTACTACCTATACACATCTGCTTACCCCTTCGGGGACCCTTGTGGGAAGGCGTGAGAATAACACAAAACGGCACCTATCTAGTCAATAAAGTACTTACTGCCATATTATGGCTAAACGTTATTCTATACGATATGTATATGAGACACGTCCAATAAAATCGCCCAAATTAAATCGATATTTTTAGATTCTTTTGTCAGGAGAAATTATATAATTATATTTCCTTCACACTCTCCCAAAAGGGTACTAGAAGTAATTCAAGGGTCTTAAAAGCAAACAGCTGTTGTAGATATCCCGTCTCCGTGTCTCCGTGTCTCCGTCGCCGTACCCCAATTACGACTATACATAATATAATATAATAATAATATATCCTCACGCCTTCCCACAAGGGTCCCCGAAGGGGTAGGCAGAGGTGTATAGGTAATACCCACACACCCACTTTCCGCCAGAGGTATATTAGGTGCCAACGTGACAGATGGCGAGTCCATCGCCGTTACTCAAGCACGACTATACATACGCCTTTGAATTTCTTCTCAGACGTATGCAGGTTTCCTCTCGATGTTTTCCTTCACCGTAAAGCTCGTGGTGTGAGTAATCACTGTACTTAAGTTCAGAAAAACTCATTGGTACAGTCGGGATTCGAACTTGCGACCTTTGCGTCGCAGGCAACTGCTCGAACCACTCGGCCACCACGGCTTATTACGACTTATTACGACTATACATAATGTAAGACTTAAAATCAGTAATAAGACAAAAAGCTATGTCAAAATATAGTTAATATCTGGTCTATTAACGATATTTTTACATCCCTATATGCAAGTAGTACGATATAAATCTCCCGCCATCACTTTTCTGGGACAATCCATACGTCTTAAGACCGCATTTACATATAAAACATACCGATATATCAATTCGACCACGATGCAATTTGTGAATGGTGCACATAAATAACTATTTCCCGTTTGACACATGGCGACCCTTCGTTGAGGCTGGCAACACCGCGGTCTATGTTTTCCTCCATTATTTGACAGATGCGTTCCGAATTTGAAAACCGTAAGGATTTTCCGGCCGGTCCCGTCCGATCAAATCAACTGTGAAATTCAATTGCGCGGCTATAAATTTTGTTCGTTTGAAAAATGTATAGTGTTTCCTCTTTCGATGCTTGCTTCGTGCGTTTATGTTTATTGTGAGTGAATTAGGGTTGCTGTGAGAAGGAAACTAATGTTCTGTATCGTTCTTGTATGAAATTAATACAATATAGAGGCTTAGTTTATGAGTTTATATCTTCGAAGTATGCCCCTTTATTACTGATGCGATGATAACGTAAGCCATGCAACACTAAATAGTATTTTACAAAAATTATAGGGAAAATAAATTATTTTTGCGAGCTTTCGTTGCGTGCGTAGATAGTTAAAGTTACGCAATAATAAAAAAGGATTTGTTCCGCTTTAAAGTTCTAAGAAAAATAACCATTTTCATCTGAAATTCATCTAGGTTCTAGGATACAGATGGTAAGCCCGTCGGCAGTTTTCAAGCATGATACATACGTCTTCGCCTCATACACTGGTACAGTTGGGATTCGAACTTGCAATTTTTGGGTTGCGGGTAATTACTTGAACCTCACGGCCACCTAACTAAATATATATCCGGTGAAAGAAGGGTGTTGTTATAACACCTCTGCCTACCCCGTCGGAGTCCCTTGTGGGCAGGAATACATGTATTCGTTTTTCTAACATATTATTTTAACTAAATAGTAGTAAGTGAGATGAAAAAAAAAAACTATTTACTACACCCCCCTTATTCCCAAAGACATATCAATCTTAGTATCGACGCGCATTTGATTACCCGGACCCACGATATATAAACCTTGGCCGTTTGCATGAAACATTCAGCTTTATGCGTTCGCACGAAAGATGGCGCTATTAGCGCAATATATAGCGAGTTGCACTTGAAACATGACCTAATACACAGATTGCCTTACTCGGCCCGAATCATTTATCTACGTATTGGGATAAGTACTGTCCTGTGGTAATTAGAATTAGAGGAATTAAATAATTTTTTTAAGTATATCAACAAGATTTTTATGGTAAAGATACCGTTGTAATTTGTAACTTAATATACCTCTGGCGGAAAGTGGGTGTGTGGGTATTACCCATACACCTCTGCCTACCGGTTCGGGGACCCTTGTGGGAAGGCGTGAGGATATTATTTATTTATATAATTTGCAGACACTTCACAAGAAGTGTATTAGTCATATTTTAGGTTCATGCTTAGGTAGTCCAGGTAGCAGCGTAGTAGGTACTAATTTTTCTTTGCGTGATCTGGCTTCGCGGGATTACCTTTTGTTTGATTTCGTAGGACCAATTTATGTTCCCCTATTTTTATGAGGCGTTAGAATATTTACTAAACTTCACTTTATTATGCGTGAGAAATGAAATCCAGCGCTATGCGATATTACTTATTAAAGTTTCTGTGTTTTTGTTCGTCTTTGTTCAATACAAAAGGCGCGAAGAAGTGAAAAAATGTTTTATGATGTCAGTGGCATTTGGCGGCAAATTTGAATGTTAAGGGGAAGCCTTCTTTTATGCGCAAATTCTATTAAGGGGACGTCGGTTGGTTCAGTTATGCCTGAACATTTCATATGTGACGGATGGTGAGTTATTCGCCGTTTCTCAAGTACCTGTACCTGTACCTGTAGGTAGGTCTTTCAATTTCTTCTCAGAGGTACAGTCGGCTGAAACTTGCAATATTTGTATTGCAGTGCGATTGCTCGAATCACTTACTGCTGAGTTAGGCCGCCAGCATCAAATCTCTTGCTCTGGTTTGAAATCGTGGACTCTGGGCTGTAGCTACAAAGTATCGGTACTAATTAAAGAATGAAATCGTAACGTGAAAGATTGCGCAGAAGTAAATTGTATGTAAATAACTAACAGCGTGTTCGCGTAATTAAGGGCAAGTGCAGGAATTTTTCTCAATTTCGCCGCGATCCAATAAAGAAATGCAAATGAGGTGCGACCAAGAATTATTGCGCGAGGCCGGAGTGAAGGGAGAGGAATGTCGATACGATAGTGACAACAAATATTATTTATTTATATTGTTGTCGGAAAGTTGGTGTGTGGATACTACTTATACACCATTGCCTACCCCTTCGGGACCCTTGTGGGAAGGCACCTTGCGTTCAATGCCATGTAAATTTCGTTGCGATCTGTTTCTTTTTTTTCTGTTGTGGGCCAGACCCTTGCAGATCTTCAGGATACCCTACAAATCTCAACCCAGTCTGTTCAATGGTTCCGGAACCTAGTTTCACCTGAGTCAAATCTGATTCCACTGGTAAATTTTCTGTCAATTTTTTATAAAACATCCTGTGTTATTTCAGCAAATAATAATCCTATCTCTACGCCAAATTTCATCCAATCCTGTTCGTTGGTATTTGCATAAAAGACGAACCACATTTAAAAATCACAAATTTTCACATTTATAATATTATTAGATAGGTTAGTTCAAGCTACGAGACACAGTTGTTATCGTAATATTTGTATAAGCTTCATACGTTGTCTCCAAGAACGCCGCAATGGCAGCGACATTTCCCAACACTATTTACCTAGATGGCCCCCTACGTTGATTGTAAAAAAGTTTTTATTGCTAATTCCTGCCGTTACGTCCGTGCACTTATTTCGCAGTTTTACGGCAGCTCTAGACATTGTCAATCTATCTGTAAATGAAGTTAGATGCTTGTTTTACTACTGTCGAGTGTTTATAGGCTGTGGTCTGTTTTGATTAGATATTGTGTTTGTATTCATGGGCGGGGGAAGAGTTTTATTTGATGAAGCATTAATAACGTTTGTTCTGTTGGTTGTACTTAAGGTATTTGTGTAATATTGGTTATATTGGGTATATTATTAGTTTTCAAAATAGATTATTAAACTAAGAAAATCGTTGGTTGAGAATTCTCTTTCATGTAAAAACATTTTTCGTATCTATTTCGTTTAATAAATGTTTTGAGTTACCTTTGAACACAATTATAGAACGACGCAATGACGTATCGGAATTAAAATTAATATCTAGAATACATACTAAGGCGCAAGGGTCCTCGAAGGGGTAGGCAGAGCCGCTGGTGGTTGGACATATATTTAAATGCTAATTTGATTTGTTGCAAATCCTTGATTACGTAAAGATGTTTCCATCTCCGTAAAGCTCGCGGTGGGTCACCGTAAAATACTCATTGGCACAAACCATCGGGCTCGAACCAGAAAACTTAATTTGAAGGCAAGTTGCAAGGCGAGACTTGAGAAAAAAATAAAAAAAATATATAGCACCAAATTATTTACGTACAAGTAAGTAGGTAGTATTTAATGATGAAATTATAAATCTGTATATGTAATTATTTGTAAAAAAAATTGGAGATGCCGGGGATCGAACCCGGGGCCTTTCACATGCAAAGCGAACGCTCTACCACTGAGCTACATCCCCGTTATTAATAATGCTTAAATATTGAAATCAATTTAAGAATTACGCAAATATAACTTGATATTAAGGCCGGTGCATACATATAGTATGTAGCGATAATATCCAAAGTTAATACCGAGAACTTATACCGACTATATAAAGATAACGACTTCCATATTTTAAATCTCCACTGTGCGGTTTAAAAGCTTCAAATGTCAATATTATGGGAAGTTTCTTTTCTAGAATAAAAGATATAATTTGCCTTAACGTCTTCAGCTAATAATTCCTAAAGTGTCATCTCATTCCAATTAAATCGGACGTGATTGAGGTACAAACATATTATTTATACATAGGATATCTACATGATGTGATAGGATAGGATGGTTCGTGTCGTGTCTTGAAACGCAAAGATTGCAAGGTCGCATCCCGACTGAGTTAGTTTTGAAAGTATACTTATATAGTTTTACGAATAGTAAGGAAACCTGCATTGGTTTCAGAGGAAAGTCGACGTATAATATCGTGCCTATGTTGTGTTTCGGAATTATCATTCGTCCTGTATCCTATAAAAATATCAACATTTACGCGGCAGAAGTCGTAAGCATAAGCTAGTAATAGCTTATTGCATAACCATATATGTGTCAGCCTTCTTCTCTACGTCACGTCAAATGAAAGTTGTATATTAATCGCACGACAAGGCGACAGATGGCGCCACCGAAAACTAAACCCGCTCCTACGTCGACTATGCAAACCAGTCTTTATATATGAATATAAGTAAAATTAAGACGCTGTGGTGGTAGAGTGGTTTGAGCAGTTGTCTGCGACACAATGATCGCAAGATCGAAACCCGACTGTACCAATAAATTTTTCTGAACTTAAGTACAGTGATTAGTCACACCACGAGCTTTACGGTGAAGGAAAACATCGACAGGAAACCTGCTATGTCTGATAAGCAATTCAAAGCCGAATGTATAGTCGTGCTTGAGTAACGGCGATGGACTCGCCATCTGTCGCGGTAAGTGGGTGTATGAGTATTACCTATACTCTGCCTACCACTTCGGGGACCCTTGTGGGAAGGCGTGAGGATATATATAAATACATGGTCTTTCATAGCGTGAGGGAAAATTTGCTATTTAACTGAATAATGGCGAGATCGAAAGGCCTTCAGCCAGACACTTATAAGGTGGTATCATTTCTACCAATCTACAGTTACTTCGTACGAATAACGATTAAAATTTTATTTAACACTGTGTCACCGAAGTGTCATACCGTAACACATTTTCTCGTTAGGTACTTATTGCTGTAAATTATGGAAAGTGGTACGTTAACGGCATCGGTTCGTTCTGAATTTGAAAGCAAATTATTTAGTTTTTTATTGTATTGAAAGTGTATTGTGGTACGTGAGATTTTCCAGTTCCCCATTAAGTTTACGAGAATCTTATTCGAAATAGGTCCTAACGTAATTTTCGTGTAGAAAAAGCGTGTGTCCTGAACCATCAGAGCTCATGCTCAATTAGTTTATATGAGAAAAGTGAACCTAATGAACCCGTCTCTTTTTTAAGTCGGTTAAAGTAGTATTATACTTAAGGTATGGTATTTGTTTTTGTAGATCATTATTGCATGTGACAATTTAAATATTTATTTTATATCTTAATAATTTCGTAAAGGTAGTACCCGCACACAAACTTTTAGACAGAGATATATTTTAGGTGCCAACGTGACAGATGGCGAGTCCATCGCCGTTACTCAAGTACGACTATACATACATAGCCTTTGAATTGCTTCTCAGACAGACGTATGCAGGCTTTCTTCCGATGTTTTCCTTCACCATAAACTCGTGGTGTGACTTATCACTGTTATTAGTACAGAAAAACGTTGAAAAAAGTTATTATTTTTTTTTATAATTTCGTATGTGTACTAGGACACACAATTGGGGCTCTGCAAAGACCAGGAACCGCCATGAGTTCGCGAAGTCGGTCTCGCAGCCCTGTGAGATGGGACCGCGGGCGAAATGAGCGGACATACGCTGAGAGACAACGTGACACTTGGCAACCTGAGGTCCGAAGTAGAAGAGAGCGTTCACCTGGCGTATTGTCGCTTTGCGCCGGCGTTGCAAAGGCAGACATAGTCCCGGAATTCGACCCGGAGAAACCCGACCTGCCCGCATTGCAATGGCTCAACAAAATTGAGCAGCTTGGAGCTGTCCACGGATGGAGCGATGGCGTGAAGAGCTACTACATGCAGGCGCGTCTCGCTGGTCTGGCGAAACTCTGGCACAATACATTACGATGCTACGACGGCACTTGGAAGGAATGGAAAGAGAAACTATTGGAGGCTTTCCCGCAAAGGATTGATTATGCTGAAGCGCTGAAGGAGATGCTCAGTAGGAGGAAACACTCGAGTGAGTCCATGACTCATTATTACTATTCAAAATGTAATTTGCTTACCAAATGTGAAATAGTTGGGGAGAGAGCTGTGTCCTGTATCATAGAAGGCTTGCCGCCCAGCATGAAGACATCCGCCAGGGCTGGCAACTATAAAACACCAGGAGATATCTATACTCACTTCCTCTCGGTGAATGAGGATATAAAGGCTGATGAACCGTCCCGACGGAGCTATCATCGCAGTCGAGATCATCTTGGGCAAGGGTCTTCGAAAGACGTGATTGGAGATGCAAACGCGAGAAGACCAATTACTTGTTTTCTGTGCAACGGGTCGGGACACGTTGTCAGATTTTGTCCAAATAATCCATATGTCGCTAAATGTCACACCTTCGGAAAGATCAACCATAGACCAGAGCAGTGATTCCAAAAATATGATGAGGATGGCAAACGAATACAGGTAATTGGGTCTTGTTTAAATATAATATCATACGTGTCTAGAGAGACCTGTCGCTATATTCTCTCTGCCTATCTCGTGATGATATCTATTTTATAAGTTAAGTACAGTTTTTCAAAGGTTTATGTATAGTGCTTTAAAAACGGCAATGGGTTCGCTATTTGGTTATAATGGCACTGAATTAAATTTCAGGCGAAAATACGATGTTGTGTTACGCCTTTGCCTACTTCTTTTGGGACCTTTATGGGGAGGTGTGGGGGTACAAAAAAGTACAGTGATTTATCATAAATCACTGTACTTTCATAAATCTCCTTCATAAATCATTTATGAAGGAAAACAATAAACGGCAGTAGAACAATTTCAAAGACAGCCGTGTCTCATAGTCGGCGATAGACCCGTCGTCTGTCACTTAGTCGCATGAATGTATATATCCTTACGCCTTCCCACAAGGGTCCCCGAAGGGGAAAGCAGAGGTGTATAGGTAGTACACACACACCCACTTTCCGCCAGAGGTATATTTTAGGTGCCAACGTGACAGATGGCGAGTCCATCGCCGTTACTCAAGCACGACTATACATACGCCTTTGAATTGCTTCTCAGACGTATGTAGGTTTTCTCTCGATGTTTTCCTTCCAAGCATGTGGTGTGACTAATCACCGTACTAACGTTCAGAAGAACTCATTGCTGCAGTCGGGATCCGAACGTGCGATCGTTATGTCGCAGGCAACTACTCGAACCACTCGGCCACCACGACTTTTGCTAAACGCATGAATGTGTTTAGCAAAATGAGGATGTTATTTCCTTTGCTTCCTTATTTGTGGACTTTTATGGGAAAGTGTTAAGTTGTAATTCGTTCCTTAGCGGTTTTTAAGGCTTTATATTCAACGTTTATTGAAACAGTTTGGGTCTAGATAAAGTAAATTAGCTTTTGTTTTACAGAATCGCAAAGTCAGCAGGAGAGACTAGCATCTTTAACCAGTTACTTTTGGACTTAACACACTGCTGGATGGATTGGAGTTAAAAAATTGGGTCTTCGTCAACGGTGTCACTATAATTTCATCCACAATATCATTAATATTTTTTTCAATTCACAATGAAAGCTTATGGTATCTTCATTCCTCCCAAGACACCGAAGTATTATATATGGTACCCTATCTCGGTCGTTAAAATCGGTTTCGCTGCTTAGACGTGAAAACGAAACAGACAGACAGACTTAAGGAGTTAAAATTGTGTTTATTATATCATTGCAGATTTGTAGTCCAATTCTATTCATTGTTTCCTTCACAAGGTCGTGATTAATCACTAAGTTGATGAAAAAAACGTGTGGCACTAGGGGACTGCCGCGGTAAAGCTATTGCATAGCATTTTTTATCCACTTATGCAATACATCTATATACTTTCTCACAAGCAGCTGCTTACGTACTAGGCATGCTTTTCAAGTTCCGTCGTTTCCATATTTCCCGGCAATTTTGAATTTGCAACTGTTCTATATTCGAATGTGTTTAAATTTGGAAGGTGTTAGGTTATTTTCGTTACGGAACTTCTGGAGTCGGTCTCCACGCTCAAGGCCCGCGATAGAAGCTATGCAATAGCTTAAAAATTACACATTCGGAATGCCAACTTGTAATGTTTGCATTTCAGACGACTACTCGAACCATACGGCCAACACGGCTCTTACCTACGTTCTTAATTTGAACAAAACTCAATAGCTTATGTCAAATGAAAACATCTGGTTTATGTATCCATATCTACAAGATATTTTGTAACTGACATTATTTAAACAAAATAAACAATGGCTTAATGAACATATTCATTTCATTGCTCTATTGTAAATAATATTAATATATGTATGTATACCTACAGAGTGTTAGTTAATTCGGTAAATATATTATATAATTGACGTTACGTGGTTTGAAAAACTATAATATGTAGATTGGTATAAATAATAATAAATTATTTAACAATTCCTACGGCAAAGGAAAACATCGAGAGGAAACCTGCATTTGAGAAGTAATTCAAAGGCGTATGTATAGTCGTGCTGGAGTAACGGCGATGGACTCGCCATCTGTCACGTTGGCACCTAATATATATCTCTGGCGGATAGTGGGTGTGTAGGTGTTTACCTACACACCTCAAAGTGGTATTTATGAATTTGAGATACAATGATTTGATATATATTTATAATATTCCTAGGATGTAAAAAATTGTGGGTATGTTTGTTACACAATCATGCGATAAGTGCTGAACGGAATTTGATAAAATTTTGCAGAGAGATAAATAATTAACTGGATTAACACATAGATTATAGTAAATTTACGAGACGGCAACACCACAGCTAGTGAATATTGAAAGCTATTGTAGAATTCAACTCCTTCATTGAACAATTATTTATAATGCATACATACAAACATATCATCACGCCGAGTCCCTAACGGGGTAGGCAGAGAGTGAGCGCCAGTTCTCTCTAGACTTGCATACCTCTTTCGCTTCGTCCACTATCAGTCTCTTCATACATGCTCGTCGGTTTCGAGTACTCTTGACGTTTATGATGCATTAAAATATGCCTTTTATTGGTAAAACAAACCATCCAACGAGCTGAACAAACAGCGATATATCTAAAGTGTAGTAAGTACACGTCTAGGCGCAGTCATCTTGTAGTCGAGACGGCCGGTCACGTCCTCGGATCGATTCCGGGACGTGCCGGCCCATTCGGCTGTATCCATCCACGGCTGGAATATCGCGTTTTGTTATTTCAATGTTGGGAACTACTACGCTATGCATATGATTGATTTGTTGTAGAAAATTTATTTATAGCAATAACATAACGTAACGATGCAGTGATAATGCTGTTGGCATTAGCAAACTATTTTTTTTACGCCTTCTCTTATATGATCTCGACGGGGTAGGTAGAGGTGTAACAGGGTCGCAGGGCAACGCGCGAGTGATACCCCTGGTGTTGTAAGCGTCCATAGGCGGCGGTAACCGCTTACCATCAGGCGGGCCTGATGCTTGTTTGCCAACCAAGTGGTATAAAAAAATAGCACCCTCTTTGCCGGAGATTTATTTAAATAAAGGATCATAGGAAAGGAAAAGGAAGGAATGGAGGATATTGAGTAGGACACCTATGCATTGTATTGTTATAAGTTCGTACAACAATATAGTTTTTCATATATATGTATGTATATATACCGCCTATCACCTCCATAATACAAGTTGTGACCTAAGCATGGGTTTTTGTGTAGGTTCAGATTTCTGACGCTAGATGGCATTAGTCGACCGCTCTGAAATTCAGAGAGTAAATCTGTATTCCTCTATAGTCTATCTTACGATAATAATACGCAAACGGACAAATTCTGAATATGTTCTAATTAGTTATTACCAATGAGGTTTAGTAATACATCATTGGTTATTACAAGGTGTGGCCGAGTGGTTCGAGTAGTTGCCTGCGACACAAAAATCGCAAGTTCGAATCCGGACTGTACCATTGAGTTTTTCTGAACTTAAGTACAGTGGTTAGTCACACCACGAGCATTGCGGTGAAGGAAAGCATCGAGAGGCAACCTGCATAAGTCTGAGAAGAAACGGCTTTGGCGCCAAAAATATATATCTGGGTGGAAGGTGGGTGTGTGGGTACTACCTATACACCTCTGCCTACCCCTACGCGGGCCCTTGTGGGAAGGATATATAAGTATATATATAGTTATTAAAAATCGAGAATAAATTGGATAGATGATCCTTGCCATTTTGGAGTACTTCGAGAAGGGTGTTAAAACAGTTTTCCAAATACCAAGGAGTGGAATACGAGGAATACTAGGGTTGGGTGCTAGGTGGCGGTACCCGTTTACCATCAGACGAACTGCATGCTTATGCTCACGGAAGAGCTTATGCCACATTATCTAAAATCTACTTACAGATACATCCGTTTGCCTCTAAGCATATATTTATAAATGTATATATATGAGCAGGCTCTATAGCAGTACCTCTGGTAGCACGTACTGACGACGTGACCGGCATGGTCCCGCCCGCCTAATACCGTAGGGCGGCTATTGCCCAACTTTCAGTGATAAAAGTATTTTTTAATGTTATCAAAATTCTCTGTGTAAAAAACATTCTAATATGTTACAGAAGCAATTGTCTGAGGTTTTATACTATGTAGGAAATATACATATATATATATATATATATATATACAAATACATCTGATTCTTTCACGGGGCTGAAGGAGTAGAGGGCCAGCTCTCAAGGACTATCCGGCAGACTTTGATAAGATATATAGAGAGAAACACTAAAAAGACAAACCTATCACGCCGAGCTCTACACGGGGTAGGCAGAGAATTTCAATGTACTTTATGAATGGTGAAAAAAACGCAATAAAGATGAAGGAATCGTTTAATATGTAAAATAACTTTCAAAGCTAATGCCAAAGAAAATACAGAATGTTTGCAGACTCATCAAATTTCCTTCATCTTGACTTTGCCTACTTGTTAAAGCATTTCTATCCAGCTATATATATATGTATATACCTAGCTATAGCGGGTGTAATTCCGCGCAGGGTGAGCACGTAGGCGCACGTGACCGGCATCCGCGGCGGAACTGACACCTCCTATATATAGGTATACAGACTGTTTCTGATAGCTGAGAAAACACGAGAAAATGTTTAGGCGAATATTTTGTGAGGAAATAGATTTTCTAAAATGCTTTATTTTTAAACCTTCGTGGCCGAGTGGTTTTAGTAGCAACACAAAGAGTTCGTATCGTGACTGTACCTCCCTACGAATGAAAGGGGTTAAAAGGGGTAAAGGGGTATATACATAAATACATAGGTATATATTTTTGTCTTAGGAAATAATAAAATGCTAGACAAAAATAGTAGAATTTGTAAATTTTCTGATTTATTGAACAATTAGATCGTAACCCGCAGTCATGTTTGAAAAGTCTAATGAACGTGTATGAAGCGAAAAAAAAACTAGAGATAACCTGTCTTCGGTGTGAGGGACTCGGTGTGAAGAAAGATACAGATCACCGGGATTCGAACCTGCAATCGACTTGGCATTGACTTAAACCACTTTGCCACAACGTCATTGCCAATAAGGGTAGATTAATATCCGGAATATTCAAGACGGTTCATTGTGCGCGCGTAGATATTTTTATGACGTCGTCGGAATGCCATCAGAGCTATGAACGCTAAGTGCACCGCTCCCCCTGACACTGTCATGATTTAGTGCCAACTTAGTTTTATAATTTCAACTGTAATGCCGTTAATATATGCGGGAAGTCTCTTATGGTCTTAATTCTCATCAATGGCAGATATGCACATTAGTCGGCAAAAGCTTTTCATTTTGCCGTTCCTGCCGAATTCGTTAACCCATATTAGCCCAAATATAAAATGAAGTTGGCCTGAAATTTGTACTTGAAACCTACTTATTTGTATTAAAAGATTTATGAGTGTGGATGAAGCGAAAGAGGTATGTCTCAAGGGAACTAACTCTCTCGTTTCTGCCTGCCACTTAAGGTCGCGGCGTGGTGATAACATGTATTTACAATATATAAGTAAATATATCTTCACCCCTTCCCACAAGGGTCCCCGAAGGGGTAGGCAGAGGTGTATGGGTAATACCCACACACCCACTTTCCGCCAGAGGTATTTTAGGTGCCAACGTGACAGATGGCGAGTCCATCGCCGTTACTACATACTATTTAGAATATACATTAATATTATTTTATGTATATATATAATACATTTGTTCAATTGTTTTACGGTATAATATCTCGATAGATAACGTCTTAATTGATAACAGCCTATAGCCTCATAACGATAATACCAGATTGGAAAATCTTAAACGTACACCCTGGGATTATGAATGGCATATAACCTGTGATTAGAAAATCTTGGAACGGTTATAGGTCTACCATCATCCTAGTGGGAACGAAATATATATATTGGCTGTGCCCGCGACATCGTCCGCATGGAGTTTAGCAAATAAACATCAGCTATCTGTCAATGAAAGTCCCGTCAGAATCGGGCCAGCCGTTTCAGAAATTAGCCGGAACAATCAAACCAACAGACAGACAGACACAAATTATTTTGTTATATGTACCGTGTATACATCCATATGCATTTAGTAAAAAGGGGTTATTTCAATATTACAAACAGATACACCAATTTTATAGATATTTTTTACCTTTGGCGAACGCAATATTTAACGTTTTGAGAGTCAGACTTTCTAGGGTCACACCACAAGAATAACTCAACAGCATTTGATGCATTTCCACGACCATATTTGGTGTTTACTCCGAGTGCCACAAAAAACCAACCTCACAGAATTTCCAAACAATATGACCATAAAAAGTTACCGTGACTAAGTATTTGTATGAAATTGTTTTTGTCCAAATGTGGGGGTGATCTTTTTGTGCGTGATATTAAAAAGCCGACAGGGTAAGTGCTTTACGATTGAGGAGTGACATGTGCTTGGACAATAGGGCGGGCCACGGAGGGAGCGGTTTTCATGAGCTTTGCAAATCGCCTTAAGGCTTTGAAACACTAACTTGATTACCCAGCGCGAGGTGTATAGGCAGTACCCAAACACCCACTTTCCGCCAGAGATATATTTTAGGTGCTAACGTGACAGATGGCTTGAGTCCGTCGCCGCTACTCAAGCACGACTATACATACGTCTTTGAATACCTTCTCAGGCGTATTCAGGTCGATGTTTTCCTTCACCACGAAGCTCGCAATTTGTCCAATCACTGTATTTAGTACAGAATAACTCATTGGTACAGTCGGGATTCGGACTTGCGATCTTTGTGTCGCAGGCAACTGCTCGAACCACGCTAAAAAAATATGTATTTAAGCGTGGTTCCTGGCTCCACACTAATGGTCACCCAGTTGTAGGGTGGTAATGTTGCTTGCGCCGCTGGTCTCTTGGCTTTATACCATATATCATCACTAATCCCTCTACAGTCATTTGTAATTGTAGCTTTGCTATTGACAAACATGATGTGGAAAACCTGTGGCTTTTGTCATATGTAAAGATTGATCTGTGTTGATACGTAAGATGCCGTGGTGACCGAGTGGTTGCCTGCACGGTTGAAATAACAAGTTCTAATCCCGACCGTGCAGACCGGTGCAGACCGTCGGGATTATATATATATATATATAATCCCGACGTCTGCACCTTAAAGTTTTATAAGCTGAACAGTGATTTATTCCTCAACGAGCTTTACAGTGAAGGAAAACATCGAGAGGAATCCTGCATACGTTCGAGAAGAATTTCAAAGACGTATAGTCGTGGTTGAGAAATGGTGATAGAACCGGCATCCGTCACGTTGGCACCTTTATGACAATGATAAAAGAGGTTATGTTTCTATACACCTCTGCTTGCCCCTTCGGAGATCCTAGATGTTGCCAGATGCCAGTTCTCTCTAGACTTACATACTTCTTTCGCTTCGTCCACATTCATCCGACCACAACATAAAATACGGAAAAATGTTCTTATGAAGAGATAAGAATATTTTTCCGTATTTTATACTTTTATAGGTCTTTTTCAATCCCAATTTGACACACCCTCTTTCTAGTGAGTTTGGATACTGAAAAAACACCTTAAATGGAGTTCCGTAAACCGTCCAAATCCGAGATTCGAGCCCGCTATAAATAAACAACAATAAGACGATCGACAATTGGCATCTTCGTCAAAGTCGCTTAATAAGTTTCTGGTTACTTGTCCATCATCACGCGGTTTTTATTGTTTTCCATACAATACTCAATCACCAAACGAATATCTACTTTAAGTCTGCTGTATAGAGTACACTTACACTTTGCTTTCGCTCGACGGTGTACAAAAGTAGGTATAAGCGAATTTGAGATTTATTTATGTACAGATAAGGTCAATATTGATGTGATGGGGTTTAGATCAAAGGGCTTCGAGACAAGTAGTGCGACCGCTTCTTACGCTTAGTTCCGACTCACTTATTTTGTCCATACTAAGACAATGTATGCGATGAATTCGCGGTTCGATGTAAAAACGCACGCTACGACTACCTAGGGTTGTCACAGGTTTGTTTTTTAAAGTGAGTAATACGTGAGCTAATTATTTAATTAAATTCTAGTCAGAAATAGCAGATAAACATTTAACTAAAAATTATTTACAATATATTTATTTATTTATTTATTTATTTACAATTAGCACGACAGCGTGGTCATTTACGCTAATGTGGTGGTATAAGTTAAAAAAATATATATGAGTAATAATAAATAAAGTTAATATACATGTATTACCAAGAAGAAGATGGCCTTCTTTCTGCGTATGCCAGACACTAATTCAAAATCACCTTCCATTCACCTGCCAGCACATCACATTCAGGGTCTACACTTGAGTCCAGGAGGGCATTGAGTGCTGTCAGTGACCTCGGGATCGGAGACTGAGCGTGCGCCACTGTTCGACAATATGGCACCGCGAACAGTTTGTGCTTTCTATTTCGGCAATAGTTTTTGGGCACAAAAAAGCGCGATAGTCCGCTGTGTAGGTCGGACGCATCAATTTTCCCATGTAGGATTTTGCACATCGTTACAAGTTGGTCGTTAGTGCGTCTTACCTCCAAAGAATTGTAACCTAGGTGGCCCAGGAGAAAGTTAGTGGGGTACAGGTATGGATAATAGCCATACATATGCTTATAAAGGTATCAAAGAAAAGCCTTTTGCACCTTCTCCAGTAACAACGCATACTTGCTCTCGTGCGGATGCCACACACACGAGCTAGTCTCAAGTTTACAGCGAACTAAAGCGCCAAAAATAATGTTACCACGTGTCCGCCTCTGAAGTCACGGGAATTCCTCAAGACAAAGCCAAGACGCCTGAAAGATTCTTTGGCGAGCAAGGCGATATGGTCATGGAACGTTAATTTTCTGTCGAAAGTTACTCCTAAGTCTTTAATATTAGTTTGTTTCATCAAAATTTTGCCTTCCAGTTTATACTGGTATTCGATAGGTAGTCGCTTTCGACTGAAAGTCATAGCGGAACATTTTATGGGATTAAATTCCATGCTATTTGCGACTCCACAAGATATTAATATCTAATCATACCCCTAAGTATAAAATATAATATAATATATCCTCACGCGTTTCCATAAGGGTCCCCGAAGGGTTAGGCAGAGGTGTATAGGTAATACCCACACACCCGCTTTCCGCCAGAGGTATATTAGGTGCCAACGTGACAGATGGCGAGTCCCGTTACTTCAGCACGACTATACATACGCCTTTGAATTTCTTCAGACGTATGCAGGTTTCCTCTCGATGTTTTCCTTCACCGTTCAGCTCGTGGTGGGATTAATCACTGTACTTAAGTTCAGAAAAACTCATTGGTACAGTCGGGATTCGAACTTGCGACCTTTGCGTCGCAGGCAACTGCTCGAACCACTCGGCCACCACGGCTATTATACGTAATTACACACATACATACATATAATCAAGCCTCTTTCCCGTAGGGGTAGGCAGAGATCACTTCTTTCCACTTGCTACGATCCTTACATACTTCTTTCGCTTCGTCCACTTTCATTATTCTCTTCATACGTGCTCTTCGGTTTAGGGTACCATTGACCTGACCTTTTTTCAAGACGTCCCTAGTTTGAAACGTCCGTCTAGGTCTACCCCTTCCAACACTTTCATTTCCACTCGCCTTATACACTTTTTTCGTCAATCATTCTTCATTCATTCTCTCGACATGGCCAAACCACCTCAGCATAACTTTCTCAATTTTTGCCACTACATCTTCTTTCAGACCACAACGTTTCCTTATCTCACTATTTAACGGTGGTAACTTTAGTTTATATTAAATATGTGACGTTCAATAAGTGTTCCCTGTGTCCCTTACGTTGAATAATTTTTTTATTTTGATTTCTTATCCTGTCACTCGATATAACTCCTATCATACTTCTTAACGCTCTCATCTCAGTGCGTAATTTCAGTGTTAAATATATTTTAACTTTACTGGTTTACTTGATTATGTACAAAATTATAATTATAAATATCTGCTTGATCACGCTAAGCGTTTTGCGTGTCTGCAAGCCGTCCTTCAACATGTGTACCTACATTGTACACCATTATTTTTCTTATTTTCAATAAAACTTATCTTTTGGTTATTACTATTGTTTATACGACCAACCCGAACTTTTTCGACGTTTTGTAAGTGCCCATCTAGGCCTAAGTGAAATAAAAATCTTTGATTTTGTTAATTTCTTCAACTAAAATATTTATAGCCAATAGTCTGTTTTACAAAACTGTCAACCCTAGCGCAGGCATTTATAAAATGGCACCCAGGTGAGCGAATTGAACGTGTAGCTCTGTCATAGTTTATATGATGTCCATATGTCATCGTAAATCTGACTAGATACCTCGTTTGGAGTGAAATATAATAATCTTTGCTATCATGCCTTTTTGGTCTTTATTACCTTTGTTAAAGGGGACACTCTTCTATGAAAATGACTTAAATTGTCTAGTTTATATAAATTGGTAACTTTGTCACTGGAAATGTCCTTAAGTCTTGAGAGAACTGGCACCCTACTCTATATGCCTACCCCGTGAGGACGTTATTTATGTGTGGCGATATGTATGTGTGTGTATGTATGTACATTGTCAATTTTATGAAATATCATTATTATCTATAAGTAACATTTAAGAAGTTATACTTCAGAACAATAGTCGTTAAGCGTCCATGTGTTGGGTGTCCGTTTACCATCCGTTTCTGCTATTCATAATTTTACTTCCGTTTTAATAGGCAAAATATGTGAATGATGCTTTGAAGAAGAACAAGTTTCATAACGCCACTTAAGTGCCATTTTTTACAATAACAATATGCAATTGACATTTTTAATCGAACAAAATTATTCGATTCATAATCGATGGCGAACGGCTTTTGTCAAAGCGAAAAGTCGCGTGTCGCAAAAAGAGTACAGCAATTATTCCAGTCAAACAGTAATTTTGCGTCATTGTTCTTGAGAAATACCAATTATATACAATTACATTGTATATGACATTGTGCCTTCTCATTCCTCGATCGACACTGAATCGATGTTGGATCATTCGAATAGCTGGCGAGTCGATACATCGGGCTTGAGGTAAAAACGGGGACAATGAAGAGAAATGTTGCGCTCTTGTACTAAAACGTTTATTAACTTTGAGGTGTTGGTATGCGTTGTAATACTAACAGATATGTCATTTCTACGTCTCCCTACGAGGATCCTCAAAGGGGTAGGCAGAGGTGGCAAATCAGGCAAACCCACTTTTTGCCAGATCTACATTTTAGGTGCCAAAGTGACAGATGGCGAGTCCATTGCCATATGGCAAAATTTTTTCTCTTTTTTTCAGTGTGATCGTAAGTATGAATTCGCAACCTTTGCGATTACTCCAGCCACTCTGCCGACGCGGCTATCTATCTAATATTGGATTCATATCTAATATTACAAATAAACATACTTAGATGAATTTGGCACAGAGATAGATTATTAGCTGAAGGATATGTTGTACATATCATATGTTGATATGTCATTTTGTATATATTTATTTTTGTAGTATAATATGATTTAATGTTGAAATTTTTTTGTCGTAATTAATGTAATTGGTTATGCCGTTTTAATTATGTAAAATAAATAAAATAAAAATAAATAAATAAATGTTTTAACCCAGGTCAAATTTTGCGCAGGTAAAATCGCGGGATGCAGCTAATAAGTCTTAATCACTTTTCATATAGTTTTATCTCCAAAGCATGCGCCTGCGCCGTGGAATAACATTTCGTTAGCTCGCGTATCAAATCCTTTTTCCAGACTTTATTGAATAAGAAATGAAACTTTTTACTATCGCCAGGTCTATAACAAACCCATAGAAGTTCTTTTTGCAACACAGCTCAACGCGTCTGTTTGTACGCAATAAACTACAAAATTAATTTTCATACGGATTTCTATAGGAAGATTAATTCATGACAAATATCCTCCTTCCTTCCCATAAGCCTTTCCATAAGGGTCCCCGAAGGGGTAGACAGAGGTGTATAGGTAATACCCACACATTCACTTTCCGCCAGAGATACACCTAATAAGGTAATTAGAGCACCTAATAAGGTGCCAACGTGATAGATGGCAAGTCCATCGGCGTTACTCAAGCACGACTATACATACGCTTTTGAATTGCTTATCAAACGTATGCAGGTTTCCTCTCGATGTTTTCCTTCACCGTAAAGATCGTGGTGTGACTAAACACTGTACTTAAGTTCAGAAACACTCATTGGTACAGTCGGGATTCGAACTTACGATCTTTGTATCGCAGGCAACTACTCGAACCACTCGGCCAACAGGGCTCTTGAGAAAAGTTTTCATATTTGATAAGGTTTTGTGTAAGCAAATGAAAGCTTAGCTGCCTGGAGCTTTAATAAAGCTGCTTATTCCGATATAAAGCAATACGATTTATGGTCCCGTGCGAAGCCGGGACAGGTAGCTAGTGAGATGTGTGAAAAAGGTTTGATTGAACACTCTTATTCTAGATAAAATGCTCGGTCCTTGTGAACAGACTTGTATCTCATTGGCGGGTTATTTATTGGAGTCGGCAGCCGACAAATAGAATTTCCTATAGGGGTTATTTATATCCTCGAAGTGTTTTATGGAGTCTATGATATATAATAGGTGACATAATATTGCAGTGGTGAATGTTTCCTTTGTATAATACCTAATCTAATAATGAATATTGACATAGCCCCAAATTAAGCAAAGCTTGTACTATTGTAACTAGGCAACGATATATTTACATTTAGGCAGAGAGTATAGAGCGCCAGTTCTCTCTAGTCATACCTCTTTCGCTTCGTCCAAATTCATTTTCTTCATACATATACACAAATCGAAGATTAAGGTACAAATACTCGTGTTCGTCACACAAATATCTGCCCCAGCGGGAATCGACCCGTGACCTCAAGTTTTGCAGTCTGCAGCTCTCACCACTAGACCAGACGGCCGTCAAATATATGAATATTTCGTTTCTAAGTAGGTACGTGTGCTCGTCACTTAAGTCACTTTTAATACGGACTAGTTACTGTACTGTACTGTACTGTACTGTACTGTAACTACAATAACTCACTTCTATACATACGTCTTTGAATTTCTTCTCAATCGCAGGAAGGCTTGATGTTTTCCTTCATCGTTAACCTCAGGGTGTGACTTATCACTAGCTAAGTTCGGAAAACTCATTGGTTCAGTCCGAATTCAAGTCAGTCAATTTGCAGCCTTTGCTGTGACTTTTCCGAGCACTCGGTTACTACTCTCACGCAACCATTAGATAAATATACCTACCTACCTACAATACACAATCTAGTCTTAGTAAAAAAGTCCTGAAATTAATTGCAAATTTTAATTACAACAATATGTCATGTACGTCCTTAATTATGGCTTACGGTAATTACATTATAATTACGTCGAGACAATGGCGCCATCTCGCGGGGAATGCCAGGCCATCGATATATTTAAGTGTATATCGCTTGGTAAACGTACAAATAAAATTTAACTACCTTTAAGGGTGGGTTTCAAAATACCTACCCCGTTAGGGACTCGGCCTGATGATATGTATGTATATATATATATATATATACATATATTATTATAATTTTATTTATCTATTTTTGTATGTATGAAAAGATGAATGCTTATGAAGTGAAAGAGTTTATAGAGTCTTGAGAGAACATGTATCCACGTATCTTCACCTTCACAAGTTTGGGGATGTTTAACACTTCTGCACAATTTTAAAACAATAACGGTCTACCACCTTATAAAACATTAAGTTCGTTAAGTGGAGAAACCAGCCTTAAGAAAAATCTACGATGCGTGGGGTTTCGATTTCCATCCAACAAGTTGGGATAACAATTTTGAATGTAAGCAAATCAATGATCTGTTTTAGCCTTTCCACTATAGTGATTTTTAAGAAACAGAGTATGTTTTTAATTCCTAGTCACTCCTTTACGGTAGATGAAATATTATTGTTATTTAAAACCAAACATATTAATCACACTTCAATCTAGATTCATGGATATTGTTGTTTTTACTTGCACATGCGAAAATATATCATATTGAAAGGGTACGTAAGTCTATAAAGCAACCACTTAAGCACTGGTTCGACCCAAACGACGAAAAAATCGCCTCCACCGCTCTATCGATACGACATTGACGGATTCTGACCATTGACGTAGGGCTGGCACACACACAGTTTTCGATGACCTGCTGACGTGGCCTTGTCGGCGCACATCATGAGTTTGATTCCCGCTGAAGGCAGAAATTAGTGTGATGAACACAAGTATTTGCATTTATATATATTTTTTGTATAGGTATATCGCCTTAAGTTTGATTGACCGCTCTCTTGGGTAATGATATAGCCTGTAACTTTTCAATAAACGATTCGACAAAATACATACATGCATACATATCATCACGTCGAGTCCCTAACGGGGTAGGCAGAGAGTATATAGCGCCAGTTCTCTCTAGACTTACATACCTCACATACCTCTTCGACAATAGAACGAATGATAACAAAATAAACCAGCCCCCTTATATTTTTTATATATCCTCACGCCTTCCCACAAGGGTCCCCGAAGGGGTAGGCAGAGGTGTATAGGTAATACCCACACACCCACAATATTTTTTAAATGGGATTAATGGTCTTTAATGTATTAGTACTAATAGATAAAGAGGAAACTTGCATATGAATTGATTGATGTTTTATTTCTATTAATTGTTGATCAAATATGTGAGTAATTAATGTATGTATGTATGTAGGTATATCCACACGCCTTCCCAAAAGGGCCCTCGAAGGGGTAGGCAGAGGTGTATAGGTAGTACCCACACACTCGCTTTCCGCCAGAGATATATTATAAGGTCCAACGTGATAGATGGCGAGTACGTCGCCCTGAGTAAATAGATGTGGTCATTAACGTTTCCTTTGCAATAGCTTCAGTAAAAATGGCGATGATAAAAAAAATACTACTAGGGGTACATAAAACCTACTGGCGCTCTATTCTGTCTACCTACCCTACAAGGTACTCTGCGTGATGATATGAATGTATGTAAATAAAATCTCTTGTGAAATATATATACCAAATTAATATGATTGAATAAACCTACCATTGCCAACCCTGACGTAATATACATGGCAGAGACGCCGCGGTGACTTGTTTACGGGCCAATTATTTGTATGGATTCCGTCGCAATAATGATTTCTTGCGTCCGTCCGTCTGTCCGACCATCGACATCGCCGACGCTTCATATATCCGAGCTTTTTCTCCGAGGGAATTTTGATTTCACGCAACTTTGCGGGAGATTTACGCTAACGTACTTTTTCAAGGTCTTTCGAGTCATATCGATGACATGGCTCAGCTGATGGCTTAGGTATATTTGTTTGCTTTTGAAGTACATACAAACATACATATAATCACGCCTCTTTCCCGTAGGGGTAGGCAGATACCACTTCTTTCCATTTGCTACAATCCTTACATACTTCTTTTGCTTCGTCCACTTTCATTATTCCCTTTATACATGCTCATCGGTCTTCTTGACCTGGCCTTTTTCAAGACGTCCCTAATTTGGTCTAGAAACGTCCGTCTAGATCTACCCCTTCCAACACTTTCATTCACACTAGCCTTATACACTTTTTACGTCAATCGTTCTTCATTCTTCTCTCGACATGGCCAAACCATCACAGCTTTTGAAGGTAGCAGTAGGTATACAATAATAAATTAATACCTTGGGACAATTCCACACAAATTGAGCTTAGTACCAAATTAAGCAAAGCTTGTGTTATGGTAACTAGACAACGGTATATTTACTTATATAGATATATATATACATAAACACATAGGTCATACAATACTAAGGTACAAATACTCGTGCTGTATGTATGCGGTTCATCTGATAGTGAGGCGTCGCCTACGCCTTTAGACTCTGTACCTGTACCCTGTACCCTGTACCCTGTACCCTGTACCCTGTACCCTGTACCCTGTACCAAGAATAACGCAATATACGGAGTTGGTTTTCTAGCTGTCTGAAAGACTAAATATAAAATAAGACAATATGGAGAAACAAGACAACTTTGAAGAAATTTCACAGACAAGGAAAGTGCTCTACCTACTCTCTACTGTGCAAAATTATTATTTAACATTAAAATATACAATTTTAATATAAGTACAAAATATTGGAGATGCCGGGGATCGAACCCGGGGCCTTTCACATGCAAAGCGAACGCTCTACCACTGAGCTACATCCCCACTTATCAATAGAGATAAATGTTACAGTTTTAATAAAATATTTCAAAGATTTATGTTAGAATATATATAGACTTTAGAAAATAAAATAAATTGGAGATGCCGGGGATCGAACCCGGGGCCTTTCACATGCAAAGCGAACGCTCTACCACTGAGCTACATCCCCGCTTATCAATAGAGATAAATGTTACAGTTTTATTAAAATATTTCAAAGATTTATGTTAGAATATATATAGACTTTAGAAAATAAAATAAATTGGAGATGCCGGGGATCGAACCCGGGGCCTTTCACATGCAAAGCGAACGCTCTACCACTGAGCTACATCCCCGTGTAAGCATTGTATTTAAATATCAACTTCGGATTATGTCGATCGGAGTTGAAACACCAGCTAAATAAATATATATGAATAGAACAATTGAATTATAATTGTCGCCATCTGTCACGATGACACCTCAATTTTATCTCCAGCGAATAGAAGGTGTCATTATACGTCTGCCTACCGTCTCGATGGGAAGTTAAGTTTTTTTTATACAACAAGAGTGGCCAACAAGCTTACAGTTTACTCGATGGAAAACGGTTACCGCAGCCTATTTACGCTTACAATACCGAAGTATCACTTGCGCGTTGCCACTCTGTGTTCGGAGAGTTATACTGTGTTGGCTACTGGACCCTCTGCTGCCAACACAATATAACAATCCTCTCCCCTTCCCAAGGAGCTCATTACTGGAAACCTTATTCGCCGCGTAGGAACACAATACAACGCAAAATTATGTTATTAGGCTACGGACTTCTATTTTTTTTTGTATTGTCTCTCGTAACGTGAGTTCCGGGAACTTTCTTTAAGATCCTCCGAATATAAGTACGTAATTCAGTGAAGATCTAGTTTTCCCGAAACCGGTAGATGTACTCTCGGGTACACATTGAGCAATCAAGTCACGTAGCGCTATTGATCGCGATGGTACCGGGCCGCTCGATACGCTTCTGGATCGTAATGTTACACGTTATTTAAAATGTTCGTGTCATTATGGGGGTTCGGTAACTATTCCGGTTTGATCCGGTTATACTAACCAATAAACAGCCGTGGTGACCGAATGGTTCGAGTAGTTGCCTGCAGCACAAAGCTTTAAGTTCGAATCACGCCTTCCCACAAGGGTCCCCGAAGGGGTAGGCAGAGGTGTATAGGTAGTACCCACACACTCACTTTCCGTCAGAGATATATTTTATGTGACAGATGGCGAGCTCATGACGTTCGAATCCCGACTTTAGCAATATGTTTTCCTGGCCTTAAGTACAGTAGATAGTTATACCACGAGTTTTAAAGCGACTGAAATCATCGAGAGGAAATCTGCAACAAAAATATGGAAACGGCGATGGACTCGCCATCTGTCACGTAGGAACCCAAATATATCTTCGGTGCATATACCGGTGTGTAGATACTACACACCCACCCATGATGACCTTTGATATATCACAAGAAGTAGTGTCCTATGTCACTTCGCTTATTCGCTTCCTCGCGTCTTCCGCTACCCGCTACCTGCTTCACGACTATCAGTTGAGTAGTCGGGACGTAAAATATAATATATGTAGATATATATTTAGGTGTCTTAGAAAATGGGTCAGTTGCTCAGTTATATCTTATTAATAGTTTTTGTGTGTATTACTCAGTTTGATAATGTTGTAATTTTGTTTTGTTTTGAGCAATTTCTTTCCTTCCGTTGTCCCATTTGTTGTTGTTCCATTTTCGCGGACACGGACACTTCCCACACGGGTTACCGATCAGGTAGGCAGAGGTGTAACAAATAACTCCTGTCACTGGAGTATTTAAATGTCAACGCGACAGATGGCGCATCCGTGACCGTTTCTTGGTCTTTCAAACCAAAGTTCTAAAAAAAATATAGGTCATTGCCCTGTATCCAAACAGTAATTTGGGCGTAAAACGGGAATTCGGAATTCGAATACCGAAGTATATCTCCCGATTCGGAAGTGTTCATTTCCTCTGAGTTCCATCGATTGTTGCCTACGCTGCTCGCATACTTAATGCCGTCTTCTCCAAATTCTAAATGCTGTTTATATGGACTGTGATGTGTTGGCAATAGAGGTGTTTTTGCCTTGACAGTGATTTTACGTAGCTTGGTTAATTTGGTAGTTGAGGCTTCTCAGACCGGGGCTAAGTCAAGGACGAGCTGAAGGGTTCTCAAAGCCTGTTTTTGGTAGTTAGGGATTTGATGCAAAAGAAAAGTTTTTAAACTATATATTCACGCCTATCCACAAGGTTCCCCGAAGGGCTAGGTCTGGAGAAGAGCCCACACCCACTATCCGCCAGAGATATATTTTAGATGCCAACGTGACAGATGGCGAGTCCATCTTCTCAAACGAGTATGCAGATTTCTTATCTTTGTTTTCCTTCACCGTAAAGGTCAAGTGACTCGTAGTTTGACTAATCAGTAAAATATAAATAATATTAGCATTGAATAAGTTAAAAATACGTTTTATTTGAATGATTTTACAATTTCTATTATATTACCAATATTTATACTTTCTTATTATATTAACTAGTCTATGTAACTAGTAGCGATGTTAGCTTATATATAGTTTTTTTTTGTAATAAATAAATAAAATAAAATAAATAAAATTCAGCATCGATAACTATTAATATTCTGCCAATTTACTTAATCAAAAGTATGTTAAGTATATTTTTATAACATAAAATTCCATAAAAAAGACTTACGAAAACATTATAACTTATGAACAAACATATCTATCCTATTATCTAAACAGGTTCCAGCATAATTTAACACGGCTACGGCGTAGCTCCGTAGCACCGTAGCACTGCTACGCTCATAAAACAGGCATATTCTATAACACGTTAAACTAATTTATTACGCTCAGTGTCCCAGAATCGGCATGTTAAGAGGAACCACGCCTATCCGCCAATGTTGTGCGCCACACGCCTTCAAGACGGTCAACCGGCCAATCAGAAAGCGCCGCTTGAATTTCGAAACGTACTCGACGGATCAACGCCGTCTTTATCGCACGTAGCAGACGTAAGCGAGATGAGATGCGCGTTCGATATTCAAATTAGAACAGGTAGGTGGAAAATAACATTTGAGGAGAATGTTTTGTTATACCTAAGTTTTGATTTTTTTTTTTATTGTGAATTTTATTTAAGAACCCTACAAATTGGCAATCTTATTCGGAAGGAAGGACAGGATGGCATCTAAAAAAAATTTAATAACATGAGTTAGTATTAAAAAAAAATCTGTTGAAAATTGACGGAAAGCTATACAATGCGAACAATTTAATATTATTCAATATAAGTAAAAAAAATACTTTCTCAACGTCACGTAATAATTTCATTAATTTCATAATCATTTCATAAATTACAAAATAAGTTTAACTTTTAAAGGTATAAATAACTCAACTTTATTAGTCACTTAGGGGGAGTGTCACTGGCAACTTCTTAAGGTCGTAAATCAGAATTACAGCCTTTTAAGTTGACCAGCGATATAATCCTGCCAAAATAAAAAGACCCCTCGCGTACACCCAAATCCTTATGCTGGGTAACTATTCAAGAGGTCATGTTGCATTGGTTGCTTACCCCTAGCGTATATAGCTTTTTTTTATAAAAAGGCTAAGTTGTTGTACGGATGCGCGGACATGGATGGAAAGGGGTGTTGATTCTTATTCACGGCTTAATTTCCATTAGGTTGGGTTTTCTCTCAAGTAACTGGGCATCTAGATTAAGATCAAAGAGGTTGCATACATGTATCTACAATAACATAATAATATTGTTATTGTATACCAAATGATTTGAAAAGAGTAACCTTGGAGTTTCTTGCCGGTTCTTCTCCATGTAAACGACTAAAGCGAACCGCGCACCACTTTTGACGTTTTACAATTGCCCATCTGGGCTTATGTGAAATAAAATTGATTTTGATTTAAAAAACTTCTGAAATGCTCACCAATGGAAAGCTGAAGTAACCTTACTATATAAGAGCTGGTAATATCAAGGTCATATCTCTAGGCGAGTCTAGCTCACTAGCGACAAAAGTGCCTGGCTGAAGGCGAGGTAGTCTCGTCACTGTTCGGTCGCAGCAAAAGATCGCGATAAAGAAAGAAAGATAAAAAAAAGAAGAAGAAAGAAAGAAAATGAAGAATGAGGTATTTCGCTCGTTGCATGCTGGTAGCGTCTTAGAGGACAGTCCATCCGTTCTTTGAACAGCCTGTCCTTGTTTTAGAGGGTGCAGGAACACAGTACTACGAGGTACTTACTCATGTAGAGATACTGTCCCAGTTGGACAGCCTCCACTTTGACCATCCGTTGAAATATTTTTTGGCTAAGTGTGTGGTTACTACAAATCTCTGCCTACCTCTTCGGAGAGCCTTGTGAAGAAACGTTTTTAGATTAAATTGGTGTCCAGACTAAAGTAGTGTTTTCAAATAGTTTCCATGTGAATCAAGTTTAAACATACCTACGGTTTATTTTATTTAAACCTTCTTTAACCGTTTGGTTAAAATCATCTTTTACCATAGACAAGAGAGAAAAAATATATATCTACAAAAAGGTGTGTAGTAATTAATCAAAGCACATATTGCCCCCAATTAAGACTTGAAAGCCTTAATAAAGACGTATTTGTTTAAGAAATTTGGGAAGTATTGCTCAGGATATGGAACCTCATAATTTATTTTTCAATAGAACTAACTATAAGACAATTATAAACCAGCCAAAGAGCCTCAATACTGAGCCTCAAAAAGAACTCAATTGTAAACCACCGTTATGTCTTAGTCACAGGTATGACACTTCTCTTAGCAATCATTGACCATCTAAGCAAGACCGCAGACCTCTATCATATTCCCCCTCAATGGTCGAGATTCTCATAAACCGCAAGGGGCAAGACAGGTCTTACTACAGTGGCCACGTGGCTTATTGCGTTGACAGTTAGAAACGTCAAAAAGTCTAAGGTTAGGTCATAATGTAAAGCGTGAGAATATTTATTTTTATTATTTTTGTTACGGTGTCAAGTGTAATGGCGGAAATGTTTATATCTATTTTGATGGTTGTTCACACGGATTTAATAATATTAATAAAATGCCGTAACTTGCAATTGTAACGTTTAGGTATTTGTCACGCAATAAGGTTGAAATTAGAATGAACTCACAGTTAAGTATAGATAGAATCTATTTCAATATTATTTTCAAATTTCGAATACTTTGATTTTCAAAAAGGGAACATTAATTTAACGAAACATAAAGAATCTTACTAGTTTACCTAATTCCATATTCGAAAATTTTACGTACGGTTTTTTACCAAACTCTATTCGTATGTAGGTACATAAAACTTTCGTAGTGTCTCTAATGTAGCGTTTTAATTGAACAAGAAAAACGTTTGGAAATCTACATCATTAGGATATAAAACAAAGAAGTTATTTAGCTATCAAAATATCATCAAGTGTACTAACAATGCAAAAACTCGCAAAACGTTCGCAAAGATTTTTACGTAATTAGGACACACCCCTGTAACGGCGGGAAGACGTGACGGCGCCGCGTGTCACGTAAACCTAACCCAATTACACGCGACGTGACGTTCAGCCAGCCTGTTTCGTATGCCTGCCGTAGCCGGTTCGGCGCACACATACACCGCACTATTCTGATCCTCTCAATGACCGCTGGACCGACAAACCCGGCACACGTGTCTCGCTACATTCAACCAAAATGCATGTAAATACAACCTTACGTGCCAATGCGCGCGGCTAAATTAAACTAATTCGCGCGCTTTGTGATTTTTTTTTATTGATATTTTTGTGACAGTGACAGCGTTCGGATATTTTGCCAAACTGAGTGTTCCCCTAAACTTGGTTGTGAGTGATTGTTTTTGTTAGTTTTATATCAGTGCTAGTGTTTTGTGACTCGGGTTTAATTACGCTGTGCATATTAAACTAAAACTGCGCGTGGAAAAGTGTCAAGTGTCGTAACGGGCGTAATAAAACTTTGAACTTCACTCTCTTTGAAGTTAGGTACTGGTTGGAATATTAATCAGTTCTTGTTAGCACAATTATTACGGTTTTAATTACTTTTTGAAAGCAATTCCAAACGTTTCTCAAGGCTACGCTCATTCGTCGTCAAAATAATTAATGTGTTAATGGAACTTTTCTAGTTCAAATACTAAGTCGCTTGCGCATCTCTGTCAAACAAACGTGTGTTATTACTCAACAAACATCTAAAACCTGTAATCCCTTGAGGTTAACAAAACATTAACGCAATAAATACTTTGGCTTAGAGCAAATAACGTGTAGACTTCACTAATAGGTGCCGATTTGACAGACGAAAACAATTGTCGTTGCGCACGCACGCTCTATGTCAATATATCGAATGTACGGACCTTGGTTGAGTATACAATGCTTAAAATCGTAATTAGTCAAGTGCTCCAAGCTTAAATCTACTAAAGAAGTACAAACGGATTTGAGTAAGACATACTTAACACTGAAATTAGTATTTAAACGCGCACTGGCCGGCAAGATAAGCCATTAGATGAAAAAAAGCTCTGAATGAATTTGAAAGATCCCATTCCAATTTTCAAATTATTATTAAATTCAAACATGGAATGTTAGTTTAATCAAATATCCTATGACAGTTGTCTTATTTAGTCACGTCTGTCTCGAATTTCCCGCTAGGGTTAAAATTTATGGTTATAGAAATTATCCTGCTTTTAAATAGGACTTCGGTCAATATTCGTTTTCTAAAAATAATCTAATTATTACTTTTTTATCATGAATTTCAGTTATCAATTAAATTCTTCACAATGCTGTGTTTGACAATATAAATATGTAGCTTTGTGGAAATCCGTTTAGAAGGTATATTTTCAGTAGAGCGCTTTTGAGTTTTTATTATATCCGAATCCGTCGGTAGATACTGAAAATATTCGCAAGCTAATATGACTTATTAATAAATTTTGTTTCAATCAAAACCAAGCGAAACGAAGCGGAAGAGGTATGTTTGTCTAGGGAGATCTGGCGCTCCTCGTTAGGGACTCGGTGATGATATGATGATACAATATTTAGGTGCCAACGTGACAAATGGCAAGCCCATCGTCCAGGCCCAAAATCTTCTGAAACCTATGCAGTATTCATATTTTCCTTCGTGGACTCTAAACTTCGACACACCATTTCAACTACAGTTAAATATATACAGATAAGTATCAAATTTATAATAATAATAATAAATCCTCACGCCTTCCCACAAGGGTCCCCGAAGCGGTAGGCAGAGGTGTATATATTTTAATATCTGATTTCATCGAATATATTATAGAACTAGCTGCCCGCCCCGGCTTCGCACGGGTGCAATATTGATACTAATAATAATGTAAAAGATAAAAATGGTTATGGTGGTATATCCTTTAGAGATAATTAAATACAATCGCGGACTTTTATATCGATCATTTGAAGATATACTACTCGGTAGTACATTCGTTTGATCTATCTCGTAAGGTTTACCCAGCGTTTGCGATTGCACAAAATATGTGCGTATGATCACAATACAAATCTTTGAATAATTTCGTTATTATTTATTATATTATTATATTAAATAAGAGAAAAAGAGGCGAATTTTGATTAATATTGTTTGATATTTGAACGTTTTTAGCTGACCTCTACATCGTGTAAGGAATACTCCTACCAAATTTCAAGGCAATCGGCCTTAATTCCTGAGATTTCGTGATGAGTGAGTTCACAAATATAATCTTCCCGCGTTCCACCTTGCGGGTGGAGTTTCATAAAATCCGTTCTAAGCTGACCTCTACACTGCGTAAGGAATACTCCTACCAAATTTCAAGTCAATCGGCCTTAAAGTTCCTGAGATATCCTAATGAGTGAGTTCACAAATGGGATCTCCCCGCACTCCTCCTTGCGGGTGGAGTTTCATAAAATCCGTTCTTAGCTGACCTCCTCTACACCGTGTAAGGAATACTCCTACCAAATTTCAAGTCAATCGGCCTTATAGTTCCTGAGATATCCTAATGAGTGAGCTCACAAATGGGATCTCCCCGCACTCCACTTTGCGGGTGGAGTTTTACAAAATCCGTTCTTAGCTGACCTCTACATCGCGTAAGGAATACTCCTACCAAATTTCAAGGCAATCGGCCTTATAGTTTCTGAGATATCCTAATGAGTGAGTTCGCAAATGAGATCTCCCCGCACTCCACCTTGCGGGTAGAGATTCAAAAAATCCGTTCCTAGCTGACCTCTACACTGCGTAAGGAATACTCCTACCAAATTTCAAGTCAATCGGCCTTACTGTTCCTGAGATTTCGTGATGAGTCAGTTTAAGAATGGGATCTCCTATATATATATAGATATTTGTCAGTTGTGAAGGAAATTTTAATTCAATACGTGCAAGATCTATTTTTGATTATTTTAGGGCGAGGTGTTATGATTATGCGCTTTATAATAAATACTCGTGATTCCCAAATTGTGATGGGAAAGATGTATAACGGAATATCGGTTTTGAGATAAAGAAAGGATGTGTGAAGAAAGGTTGACGAAACGGATGGGTATACATTGAGAAAGTGTACGGAAGATGAGGAGAAACAACACGTTTTAACTATCTACGAACCTACGAAATGTAATTACAAGTATTTCAATAAATCACCAGATATTTTTTAAAATGAGAACTGACAAATATTCAAACCAGACGTATGCTTCGAAAACCAATCAAATAACAGTATCTATATATACTATCTGTCAACAGTTAATTTCAAATTAAGTGATCAAAAATGGAACATACAAAAAACTGCTTTACGGCCAGTATTTTCATCCTAACCTAAAGAAATACAGAGAAATGGCACAGTGTTTAAAAACTATGGCCCATTAAGTACCATGGATCACCCTGGCGGCTTCGCATCCTCGCCATGGGCAGCCATGCTCGGCCACGGCATGCATGGCATGATGCAGCATGAATACGGCCATGCGCACGCTCATGCCTCCATGCCCATGGATCTTCATGTGCCTCAGCCGTTCCCGTACTACCGGTGAGTTTCTTACCACTAATATATATACCATACTGCACCAATATAATTTACTGTACGTTGATATGCGCTATTATTATAGATATTCTCTCTGCCTACCCCGTTAGGGAATCGGCGTGATGATATGTGTTTGTGGTACGGGTAAGGCCAACCAGGTCTTTTGGTCTTGACATTGTTTGGTTAAGTAGCAAAAGAACGCGGAAATTAAAGCTACATGAGACTGTTACAAAAAATGCAGAGTAATTGTGAATATATCTTCTAGTTTAAGAAATTCCCGTTAAAACCGTCTTCTTAAAGCTTTGGTAAGTATACATACATACATAAATATCAGAGTACCTACCTACACAGTGAGTGACTGTGTAGGCCGGGAGTAGAGCGCCAGATCTCTCTAGACTTACAGACCTCTTTCGCTCGGTAAGTACAGTTGCGTTTTCTGAACTTAAGTAGCTTTCCATGCATTCCCACAAAAGTCCCCGAAGGGTTGGGATGAGGTGTAACAATACCCTAATTTCGCCTAATATTTTGGTGCCAACTTGACTGAAGTAGTGAAGTAAAGTTAAGACGTGGTGTTCCAAAAAAGATCTTTTCGAATGGAGAGGGCAATACTTGGTATTTCTCTAAGAGATCGAATCAGAAATTAGGAGATCCGTAGGCGAACCAAAGTTGCCGACATAGCTCTTAGGATTAGCAAGCTGAAGTGGTAAAGGGTAGACCCATAGCGCAAAGTTTGGAGCACTGGCAAGCGCAGTGTACGACAGCCACCTACCAGATGGACCGACGACCTGAACATCGCTGAGCTTCGTTGGACGCAGGTCCAACTGAAACCATACTGTACTAACGAGGGGGTTGACGTGAGTAGAAATCTTATATAGACCCAACTACCCCTTGTGAAGGATACGTTGCCTATTTTCATTGGTGCTGATGAAGGGATTAGATTTTGTATCCTAAAAATGTTTGGGATAAGGTCCCAAGAGTTATAATGAGATGTTCGAACATTTTAAAGTCAGCGATCGGTGCGTTATGCCACATAGCTTACGCGTTCCCATAAAAAGCTACGCTCCCGGCATCCCACTCTAATAACCTACCATATTCGCATCGACAACTTTTTCCCCCCCATCGTCTGCAAGCGAATCTCAACTCTATGGCTATCGGAACGGGCTATGCTGATTGAGCCGTGTTGTAATTGGTAATTAATGCGTAATTGCTTTGAATTGGTGGGTTGTCTAATTGGAGTGAGGAAGTGTAGGTATGCTAATGGTCGGTGTTGATTGGTCTAGCGCACGGTTTAGATGTAAAAAGTATTTATACTTAAGACTTTTTTTTATTACTACCACCATAGACAATGCGAATACAATTATTGTAATATACGTTTATGTATTATACGCAGTACTACATTGAATACAACATAGACATGCGCATATCCTGCTAAGATAGTACTAAATGGAAAGTTTGTTACTCAAACACGTCAGAACGGCTGAACAGAAATGGATGAAATTTGGCACAGGGAATGATTATTAGCTGGAATAACCAACCAAAAAATCAACAAATGACAACAGCTTTATGTATCAAGAGAAGTCAAAACCAGCGAACATAGTGGTTGAACCGAAGTCTGCAAGTCTAGAGAGACCTCAACTCTCTCTGCATACCCCGCGAAGCGAACATGCGTTATTATCTTAGTCCAACAATCCTTCTTTTCAATTGTATCCGATAACTGGGCATTAAAAAAGCGTGTATCTGACCCTCTATAAGAATGTCGTAAGATGAATCATTCATATTTATATGCAAATAAAAGACATTAAGCTTGCAGTAGCTATTAGACCTTTGCAACCCATTCATACATATATTAACGAAGTATTAACACCAGACTATTAATAAGAGTACCTACATTGAATCTTGGAGATAGGCATTTTACCTTGGTTTGATTCAAAACAAGAGAGGGTAGACTGATTTACAATGCGAAAGTGTGGAAGGCATAGGATAATCACGTTTTCCAAAAAAAATATATATTGTTCAGTTTCCAAAATAAAAGTAGTTAAAGCTATTTCTTTTAACATCAGCTATCTGCCAGTGAAAGTCCCGTTAAAATTGATCGGTATGTATATCTTCACGCCTTCCGACAAGGGTCCCCGAAGGGTAGGCAGAGGTTTCACCGTAAAGCTTGTAGTGTGACTAATCACTATGCTTAAAGTTCAGAAAAACTCATCGGAACAATTGGGATTTGTACTTGCAAGCTTTTAGTAGCAGGGAAGTAATCGATCGAGTACTGGACTGATTTAAAAAAAACTCTCACCATTTGAATGCTACATTATCACTAATTAATATAGGCTAAAGAGGTATGTAAGTCTAGAGAGAACTGGCGCTCTATACTCTCTGCCTACCCCGTTAGGGACTTGGCGTGATGATATGTATGTATGTATGTAATATAGGCTATTTAAATTGAAAGAAAATAAATGTTATGCCAAAATGTATAAAAAATGTATGCCCACCCGTGCGAAGCCGGGACGGGCCACTAGTAACTAATATAAACATCACTGAATCCAAGTTAGCAGAACAAATCGAATACTCAAACAAAAAATGAACACTACCAAGAAATCGATTCATATTTAATATCGATTGGAATCGAAATGAAAATCGAATGACAGTGATTGCGTGTCGCCGAGCGCGGCTAATTCGTGCCTGCACTATAATCTGCGCGTACGCACACCGAAATTACAATTCAAAATGGCGGTAAGGTGTCATTTGGCGCTGTTTGGGGTCGGGATGGTCACCATTCGGACATGCCCTAATTATACATTTATTATAACAAAACGTGGTTTCCGATTTTTCTACCACTTCCTCTGGACTATCATATTATAAGTATTATCAAAGTTTTGTTGGGTTGAAAAAAACAAATAAATACTATTTATGACGTGACATTAATAAGGAATTAATTAAAAAGAAAGAAAAAACACATAATATAGCTTTATGCCGAGTACCTTACGGGGTAGTGAGAGTAGACAGGTCTCTCTAACCTTACAGACTCCTTTCGCTTCCTTTCGTGTTTGGTCGATTTGATCCAATTATGTAGTCACAAGTTATTAAATATTTTAAAAAGGCAATAAAAATTCGCTAAAAACGTAGCCCCAATATTACAAAATCATTAGTAACATTGGAGGCGAAAACGCAAGTTCAATTCCTAACCAATGAGTTTGGTTTAATTAATTCAATTTGATCGTATTGACTTGACAGTCCGTTTACTTTTGTCTCTGTTCTTTAGCCAAGTTGTTCACATATTAAGAGGAAGCCAATCTCTTAGAAAGTCCATAAATTCATTCATTTATGTCTGAATTTCGCATTTACATTTAAAAGTATGTTCTTATTACCAATGCATTTGGCATCAGATCTCTCTGTCACTCGCATGAGAAAACGAGAGAGAAGGCAAGGTTAAATGTCTTCTAATGATGCGAATGCTGGTGTCGATTGGGCTGAATTCTGTTTTGTGATTACGTTTTATCATAAATAATGTATTTTGACATTCTCCAAGGTAGGTCGGTTTGCTATAATGTGAGTTTTAACAAATTTCTCAGCATTCCTGCTGCAGGAAAGCATGCCTGTTGATTAACTTCATACATTTTGCGAGCTTTTTTTACCGATTAATTGTTCAAGAATCATGTTAGTTTTTACACAATAAGAATGCCTCCATTTTAAAATGAATAATTTTCATTACATTTGTCGTGGACAATTCCTGTGCTAAGCATTCGAATAAGAAACTATTAATAACGCTCCTGGCTTTTAATTAATTTGATGGATGTTTTGTTTGCTTTTGAAGGCATTTTAATATCCAAGAACTGTAACAAAAATATAGCATTTTAACGACGCGGCGTTACTTCATGGGCTGGCATTGAACTCCAGAAAACGTGTGTACTTTTTTCCCGATTTCCTGTGGCGGGCTTGCGATAATTTATTTGTGTACTTAATCTTCATACTCGGGGCCAGACGGGCCCATAAATGGCCTACGAAGGAGAAGACGGACATAAATCGAAGGGCGTCTCAAAAAACTACACTATCTTCAATTGCCCTTTAATTCCTTACTCTCAGTATCTCGTAAAATACGTCACAATTAGTCAGGTAAAGACGTACTTTATCTGCTGTAAAAAACTCCTCAAGTGAAACGTATGGACCGATTTTATTTCCAAATGAGGTTTTATACGTGTAGATAAACGGTCGGCCATGTTCTTTTTAGTTATTTTCTTACCGATTAACAGTTTTATTAGCCGATGGTACGGATTGCATTCAGCCTAATTATTGGAGAAGTGTTCTCGAGTTTTGCTAAAATTTGGTAGATAGTAGAACGGCATTTTGATTAAAATATAATCTATATCATCACGCCGATGTTAGGAGAGACAATTACTCTAGACTTACAGACATTTTAAAAAAATAAACTGGTTTTAAAATGCACTTTCAAATTTCTATTTAAGTTCTTCGTTAATAAAGTACACACAGTATGCGTGAGTAGACTCATATTTGACTAAGAAAACGTTACATCGTCTATAGCAGATTTTTTTCTTTATATTGATCTATATTGATTATTGGCGACAATTTTCAAAACAATTGATTATGTTTATTTTTTTAGTAGTTCATGGATTATTTAGGGTCAGCTCTAGCAGTACCCCTGGTTTTGGACGACGTCGGTAACCGCTGACCATCAGGTTGGTAACATGCGTACGTTATCTTCGTGGAATGAAAAATAGTATTTAAAAATGAAAATGGTCACTCAGTAGATTGCTGGTTCAAGCTCCGGTTATTCATTCACTATTTTTTTATTTTTCTGAACTTAAGGACATACTTACCAATTTACAATGGTTTATTACTAAATGATTGACACGTTGTTCTTTTTCACCGTATTTATTTTTTCTCAAAGCATATCTTTGACAGTAAATTCATAGTTAGTGGCGTTTGAACAGCGGTGACAGAATCGCCGTTTGACACCTAAACATATAACTTATCGAAAACGTTACTTAAACTTGCACTCGTTCAATTCAGGTGTAAAAAACATAACTTCCTTCGAGAAAAAAGACATTGGCTAAAAATAGCGGCCACTCGGAGTCGAGTGATGGATTTATGGTCGCGTCACGGGAATCTAACCAGTTGAAGGAGTTATCACTATATTGATGTTTATTTAGTGAGCCTTTGTGCCAATATAAAAAACGGACACTACAATGTAGGAACGTAAGACAATACTATGAATATTAAACATACAACCAAAAGTTCATTTGTTAGTGAATCACGACGGGATTTATATGCCAAAAAGTAAGTCGGAGCAAAAGTCAAAACTATTTATTCAACGTAATACTTAATTAGCTTCATATCTATATATATATAAAAATGTTATGTCGGTTTGTGTACGCTTCAAAAACTCAAAAACTTCTGCACCGATCGATCTGAAATTTTAGCATGATTATAATCCGCATCAAGGATTGTTTTAATATTTTTTTTGCATCAGTCATATATCCACAGCGAAGCGTGGCAGGGTACAGCTAGTTAAATATATATAAGATGAATTTCACCTTGTGATTTTTTGTAAGAATAAGACTAGAATGTGTTGCTCTGTAAATAAAGAAACGACATTTTAAGTCTATTCTTATTCCATAACACATATTTCTATTTAATATTATAAAAATCTTTTAAAATATAATAATCATACACAAACTAAAAATCCATGGTAATTTTTAAAATAAACGTCACATTCTATTTTACTTAAAAACACCCTGCCAGTATCATGACATAAATGAAACATTAAAACCTCCTTTGACTATACACTACAACTAATGATAAAGTATATGTTCTTTACATATAAAATTACCGTTAGCACGAAAAAAATAAAATGTACTCTCCGGTTTTATTTTCTTCATATTGGTTCTTTACTCCTAAGTAAGTCAAAAGAGCATTTAATGACATACAATTGTACAGAGGTGTATAGGTAAAACCCACACACCCACTTTCCGCCAGAGGTATATTAGGTATCAACGTGACAGATGGCGAGTCCATCGCCGTTACTCAAGCACGACTATACATACGCCTTTGAATTTCTTCTCAGACGTATGCAGGTTTCCTCTCGATGTTTTCCTTCACCGTAAAGCTCGTGGTGTGACTAATCACTGTACTTAAGTTCAGAAAAACTCATTGGTACAGTCGGGATTCGAACTTGCGACCTTTGCGTCGCAGGCAACCGCTCGAACCACTCGGCCACCACGGCTCTTAATATATCTCTATTTAATTAATAATAAAATTATGTCCGAATCTTTTATCAATGGTATCGCGTGTACTAATTTGGTCCATAGCTTGTCTAGTCGCGGATTGCCACTGAATACTCTCCAAAGAGATTGGACTAGCGATATAGGTAATAGGAGCTTAGACCCATTCGTAAGCTAACGGTATTATCTAATGAGTTTTTGAATCGTATCAAACGCCATTTAAACTGTTATGCTTTATTTTTTTTTATTGTCTCTCGTAGCGTGAGTTCCGGGAACTTGCTATTTAACCGAACAATAGCGAAAAGCGAGGCACTTCTTAAGCGGTAAACAGTCCGTATCTTGGCTTAGAGTGGTACTGATGCACTATAGGGCTGTGCTGGATATTCCTCTTCAGAGGTCGTTTTAGGTGCGTAATATCTGTTACATATTTATTATATAATAATAAAAATAAAAATAATAATATAATATAATATAATATAATAATAGAATACATATTATATTATATAATACATATTTATTCTTTGGACATATACCTGAATACACTTGTTACCGATCAATAATCGTGTCACAATGAGCAATATTTGTGTTATAAATTCGACGGGAACGTCAAGAGTACTCGAAACCTACGAGCATGTATGAAGAGACTGATGAATGTGAACGAAGCTCTTATGTAAGCCTGGAGAGAACAGGCGCTCTATACTCTCTGCCTACCCCGTTAGGGACTCGGTGTGATGATATGATGATGAGGACAATAAATTCAATGTCAATTGTCAAGGTTCAGGCAGTCTGATAACCTCTGCTGCTGTACTTCCTGATGAAACCTGATCTTCTCTTTTTATTAACTCCAAGTGCCTTTATCCACACCCTATGAATATAATATTATACTTAATTAAGTATAATAAATATATTAAATGATAATATATTAAATATAATATTATACTTAATTCCCATAGTGAAAGTTCGTTCTATGTGATTCTATCTATATATTGGAGAGTTTTTTTTTGGGTGAATTAATTAAAGAGATAAGCCTTCTTGAGAAATACCTTCTGCAAATGCATACATACATATCATCACGCCTAACGGGGCAGGCAGAGAGGGTGGAGGGCTAGTTCTTTCTAGTTAGTTCTAGTTTCTAGCTAGTTCTTACATACCCCTTTCGCTTCGTCCACATTCATCGGTTTCTTCATACATGCCCGCCGGTTTCGAGTACTCTTGATGTTCCCGTCCTTGAGCATCCGATCGATTTGATCTAGGTCTATCTACAGATAAACTTATGATTTTTTTAAAATCATATCATGTAGTCTGTCATCCCCTTAGAAACGTTAAGAAGCAAGTCCTATTGTACGGCATTTATAACATTGCTGACCAGATTTCGATTCAACTAGGCATTGCAGGAGCAAGATAATTAGAAAGGTAACCAGATAGTAAATATTTACATTGTCTGTACTTGCTCTACCGCAAGGTATGGTGGTAACGTGGTTTTACATTTATCTAATGCTAGGAAATTGACATTGCGGCTTTCAAATATCTAGTATTTATATCCCAGCTAGATAATTATTTCCTGGGAGATTAAACTCTAATGGTAGTTTGTGAAGGGGGACGAAGTTAAGGCTTGTTTCACACCTAAGCAAAAGTGGGAACGATGACCATTATCAAACAAGCCTTAAGTCATCTGTGGGTGCTGCAAGCGTCCATAGCCGGCAGTCGGCATACTTCTAGGTCTCTTTGCCACTTTATAAATCTTCTCTCATCACAAATTTAAGAGCTGGGCTCTTGTCGGTTACTCTGATGCAGTCCCCTCCATTCGCTTCTGTCCAGCGCAACCTCCTTGACCTCCCTATACGTCATGAGATACACTTTTTCTTTGATCTGACCCATGTATGTTAATCTTGATCTTCCTCTTTCTCTCTTCCCCTCTACCGTTCCTTCTAAGATTTCTAAAGAAGCTATCATGTCGTATAAGGTGGCCTATCAACTTTCCTCTTCTATTCTCGACTGTTTCCAGCAGAATTCTTGATTCCTTGACTCTTTTCAGCTCGGCTTCGTTTGTCACCCTTTCCGTCCAGCATCCTTCTCCAGCACCACATTTCAAATACCTCCAACACCTCTCTATCCCTCTTTGTCATTGTCCACGTCTCACAACCATATAGTGCAGTGCTCCAGATATATGTTTTTATGAACATTTTCTTTACCTTTTTGTTATGATTTGTGGGATGTTAACAGTAAAAAACATATATTTACTAACCCACATATCCAAATCTTCTCTACATAGTAAAAAATGAAGTGGTTGTCTGTTCGATCTTTTAAACTATGCAACGTATTTTAAAGCAGATTTCAGCAATAGTTAGAGTGATTCAGGAATGTTTATATGTATACATATATATTATGGTACAGAAAAGCCGAAAAATGGAAAGATTTTTAATGTGATATCGCAACAATTATATTTTTGTGCGCTTATATCGCAAATGCGTGCTAAACCTTACGAGATGGATCAAATTAATATACTACAGAGTTGTATAACTTAAAAAGATCGATAAAAAAGTTCGCGATCACAAATATTTACCTCTAAAGGATAACCCACAGTACCCATTTTTATCTTTTACATATTATTACTATCTAGGTGCATTCCCGTACGAAGCTGGGGCGGGTCGCTAATATAAAATTAAATAGAAATGCCTTCTGCAGTGCAAATATGTTCGCTCGATCATACAAGGGGCCTCGAAGGAGTAGGCAGGGGTATATATATATCTTTTGACGCCGGAGATGTATTAAGGTGCAGAGTGCATTGGATGGTGCGTCATCGCCGTTTCTCAAATGCGATTATGCGCCTATACACCTCCTCTCAACGTATGCAGTTTATTTTTAACCAGCAATACTGGTGACTAGTCAAACCACTTGGTCACTACGGCACTTAAAAAAAGGTTTACACTCACCCCTCATAAAAATACATTTCTTTTTCATAATTAGCAAAGAAGGTTGCATTCCTAAAGGCGAGGAAATAAGAAAATGTTCTATAGGGATGCAGACTATTGGGACAAATGAAAGGACGCCCGACTGAGGACGGAATTAGGAAAAAATTGGGAACAGCGGATGCGTGGAGTAGCGAAATATATTTTTTACAAACTTTTTACCTAAACATGTTTGTATTTTTATTATTATTTCGTAATAATATTTATTTATTATTATTGTTTCGTTTTCATTCAAGATCTTTTAATAAACACTGATGCTATAAAATTCATGCCATCTTATAACACTGTAAGTAGAAAACCTAATTGGACAAACCGGGGCTTTAACTCGCAATCTTTCGATGCACGTGACTGTTATAACCTTTTATTAAAATAATAAAAGATATTTTTTAATAACATTGCCTCTCCACTCCTTTATCCTTGCACGGGCTGCAATGTCTTGGCAAATGGGGTGTTAGAATTAAAAGGTGCTCAGTGTTCAGCCCTTGCCTTCATTGGCTGTCAATTATTGCCTGTGCATTAGGTACTTTATACATTGTAAGTAACGCTATACTATGCTGTAAAGCGAATAAGTATTGAAAGATATATCAAAAGCGTGCAAAATGCGAAAGCTTGTAAGAAAGTAAGAATGAAATTTGGCTTAGAGATTAAAAGCTGGATAAATAAACATATAGAATATATTTATTTCCTCAAATATCGCTTCACGCCTTCCCCTTTTTGATTTTGATTTTGATTTATGCAGTTTTCTTCTCGATGTTTTCCTTCACCGTAAAGCTCGTGGTGTGGCTAATCACTGTATTAAGTTCAGAAAAACTCATTGGTCCAGTCGGTACTACCTATAAGCCTGTGCTTGTAAGCTGGGAAGGCGTAGGATATAACATACATTTATATAAAAAAAATCATCTCACCTTTATATTTATTTATGCCCGCGATTACGATCTACAAGGGCTAAGGTTGGAGCCAGCGATAATATTAAAACATCAATAAAACCTATTTGTTTTATAAGTAAATTGTTCGTTGTCCGTGGCATGATTTAAGCGTAAGTACTCGCTAGGCGACGGGACAAATCGCTTGACTGTAGGGGTTTTGTACTGTATTGGAATTACTCAATGTGCAAGTTACATTACTGGCGCATCATTTGTTATGGAATTTAACAAAATACAGGTAAATGAGATACTTGGATTTATATTAATCTAATTTACTTATATTTAAAAAAATATATGTAAATCGTTATATTACCTAGAGCTGTGGTGGCCGAGTGATCCGAGTGTTGCCTGCAACACAGAGATTGCAAGCAATCCCGATTGTACCAATGAGTTTTTCTGAACTTAAGTTCAGTGACTAGTCACACCACGAGCTTTACGGTGTAGGAAAACATCGAGAGGAAACCTGCATACGTCTGAGAAGAAATTCAAAGGCGTATGTATAGTCGTGCTTGAGTAACGGCGATGGACTCACGTTCCATCCATCTGTCACGTTGGCACCTAATATACCTCTGGCGGAAAGTGGTGAAACTGAAAAACCTCTGTCTGTCTGTATATGTTTATAAATCAATAAGTAAAAGCATATTTAATTACTCAAGTCTAAATCAATAATTTAAGATATAAACTTGCCTAAAGTAAAATATGTTTAAGTTCTTAATAACAGGTAATACAAATAACTCTTTATTTTCTTAGATAAAGTTTTCATTCACAAATTACTTAACGTTACTCGACAAAACAAAAACGGTCCTACTGATAAATCGCCGCCATTTTTCAAAAGCTCCTTTTTCCAAGACCAAAATATTTTTTGCGCTGTAAAACACCATGCCATTGAATTATAAATCGTATTTCCTTTAAGATAAGGTAAACTTGTCATGTTATGGTGTAAGGATATTATTTGGTCGTTATGTTAAAGTGTGAAGTAATAATTTAGAAACAAAAAATATTACGTTCCATTAATTTTATGCTTGAAAATTAATCTTAATACACAGTGAATAAAGTCGATTTTAATTGTTTGTTTTCATTTTGGTGTTGCAACTTTACTTCTTACACATCATTGCAAGGAATTACATATAAAAAAACTGCTTGTCAATACAAGTAATTAAGTCTTCAAACATCGTTTTTGTATTTACATATATTACGTAGAAACCAGCTCTTCGTCAGACTGGCTTTTAAAATTATTATAAATGTGACATAAAATTTACGTGAAATCTACGTTATTAAATAATCGCAAATTTTGCAAAATTTAATTCGTTCGGACGCTCAAGGACGGGAACGTCAAGAGTATTCGAAACCGACGAGCATGTATGAAGAGACTTATGAATGTTGACGAAGCGAAAGCGGTATGTAAGTCTAGAGAGAACTGGTACTCTATACTATCTGCCTACTCCATTAGGGTGATGATATGTATGTAAGTAATTCGTAAATTTTTTTCACTATCCTGAGAATTATATTACACATACATATACCCCACATACATGCGTATGTACAAATATATCCTCACGCCTTCCCATAAGGGTCCATGAAGGGGTAGGCAGAGGTGTATTGGTAAAAACACACCCACTCTCCACCAGAGATATATTAGGTGCCAATGTGACAGATGGCGAGTCCATCGCCGTTACTCAAGAACGACTTACATACGATTTTGAATTGTTTCTCAGACGTATGCAGGTTTCCTCTCGATGTTTTCCTTCACCGTAAAGCTCGTGGTGTGACTTATCACCGTACTTAGGTTCAGAATAACTAATTGGTACAGTCGGGCTTCAAACTTGGGATCTTTGTGTCGCAGGCAACTACTCGAACCACTCGGCCACCACGGCTTTGTGATAAATTGTGAAAGAAATATAGTGATTATTATTTTGATCAATAAGTTACAGGGCAACGTTCCCGCTCTTAAAATCCTCGCGTCGTTGTATAACATGCACGTCAGGGCTCGGCGCTCCAGGCAGGAACGAGGTGGCATACGTCACCCGGGCTCACGCTGCGAGTGTCACGCCTTATTTGTTTACCCTCAAACATAACGTATTCCCCTTAATAAACACTTCGACGTCTCACTTTACTTGGCGCTGGGAATTCATTTATTATGTATGGCAAGGATTTGTTTATTGTTTCAAATTACTAAAAGACTAGTATTCAGGCCATTATAAAAAAACGGGTTTAAAACACTAAGTAGGTAGGGTTTTTAATATATTTAAATTTCGAAGGTGGTACCAGCAATACGGCCTGACCGATAGTAGTCTGTATCTCAAGCGTATAGGCGCTAGCTAAAAGTCTTAAAGCGTACATAGCTTTGACCTTTCAACGCTACAATTGCGTAGTAAAATGTTGATAATACAGGTTATAAAATATATCCCCTTTACAAGTTTCATCCGATTCCATTCGGTAGTATTTTAGCGAAAAACGAACAAACATCGTCGCAAACGTGACAGATGGCGAGTCCGTCGGTGTTACTCAAGAAGGACTATAGGTACATACGCCTTTGAATGTCTTCTCAGACGTATGCAGGTTTCCTCTTGGTGTTTTCCTTCACCGTAAAGCTCGTGGAGTGACTAATCACTGTACTTAAGTTTAGAAAAACCAATTGGTACATTTAGGATTCGAACTTGCAATTATTGTGTCTCTCGGCCACCACGGCTCTCGAAAACTCTATCTATACTAATATGATAAAGAGGAAAGATTTGTATGTAAGTATGTTTGTAAAGAATTGGCTCAAAAAGAACTAGACCGATTTTAAAAATTCTTTCACCATTTGAATGCTACATTATCACTGATTAATATAGGCTATTTTAATTGCAAGAAAAAAACAATTTTGTCGGGGCGAGCTTGTGTTAAATAAGTATGTTATTTGGTACCGCAAAAATGTACGTTAAATAAGGAGTATTATCAGATTACCTCATTAATTATTATCTGAGTTATTGTCAACACGCGGCACGTTTAATTAGTTCAATCCATTGTTTATGCGTTTCAGATTGTAATGGTAATCACGGCTCTCTGCTCGCCGCCCTAAGTGGCGTTTTATTCGATTTGTCCAACGATTAGATAAATTAATATTTATGTATGGCAATTAATTATGGATGAGCTGTTATCGTGCTTTTATTGTGCGGTGGTGAGGTTATTGTTGTTGATCTATTTAATAGTAGAGCAACAATGGTGTCATTTTATTTTTATTTTAAGCGTTTTTGTCGAGACCTCTCGTGACAGGCGGGCTGGAACATATCTCGCTCAGAGAATCAGCATTGCTATCCAGCGTGGCAATGCTGCTAGTCTTCTTGGCACGTTGCCTCGGGATACCGATTTGGGACAAATATTTTATCTGTAAGTAGTTAGTTTCAACTGTTCTTTGTAAATATTATTAATTGTTGTTATTTTATTAAATCTCTAGCGTTTTTTAAGCCTTGGTGGAAGTATTGATAGTAGTCACCTGCAACGCAAAGATAGCAAGTTCGAATCTTGACTGTACCAATGTGTTTTTCTTTTCAGCTTTTAGTCACACCATGAGCTTTACGGTAAAATATCGTAGGTTTTCCAACATTGGAGTCTAAATTCAAAGCGAATGTATAGTCTTGCTTGAAAAACGGCGATGGACTTCACGTGTCACGTTGGCACCTAATATAAATCTTCGTGAATGTCGTGGGTGTCTGGGTATTACTACCGGTACACACCGGCGGCCTACCTCCTCGGCGACCCTTGTGGGAAGGCGTAAGATGTTTTTTTGTGCTACCAATTAGGTATACGGCTTGCTTAAAAAAACGCGTTTAAATCGCTATATATACCTAAGTTTAGAAAAATCTCATTCATTACCCACCGGGTTTGAACTTGCAGGACACAACTTAAACCCTTAAGCAACTAATTTATTTTCAAATTTAGAACACTGATTGTTATGCGTTGACAGCTGATGGTAAAATGACAGTTATATTGTCACGTGACCATCAATGTACTCCCTTCAATACCTGGGAGATATACATACCTATTACATAGTTGTGACAAAGTTGAGGTCACATTTTCAAAGCAAAAAGAAGAGTTTAATTTTTTGTGAGTTATCCCTTGTAGCCAGAGTCTGGAAATGTTTGCTGCTGAACCGAAAAATGGCGCTAAGTCAGGCACTTAAGGTAGTAGGTAAGGTAAGCAAAAGCTAGGAACTGAACTGGTATTTTAAATGTAAATTCAGGTCTAATCACATACAAATTATGTCAATGTCGATCAAAATAAATCGAATAAAAATCGATTTATCTGAATATCATATCGATATATTTTTTAAGAAAGCAATCTGTCATTGAAATGAATCGAATCATCATCGCAGGACAATTTCGCCACCCGGAGCCAATCAAACTGTGCCCTGAGATCCGATATGAATGGGTGTGGTGTGAGTGACAGCGGGGAGCGGGCAAGGTTCGATGACGTCGTAGTTATTATTATTACAGAGCGTAAAGAGATAGATAAATGTGTCATAAATAGCATGATAATTGTATACTGGCAACCCGACCCGACTTCGTTCTGTTACAAACATGTTTTGTTATATCTCAAATGGATTGAGGTAGCGTTTTAAATGAAGGCTCCAGACGACTTAGCTTATTCCGACATTTTTTATAATATAGTACATATTTCAACCAATTTACATAGCATATAAACAAATTATACAATGAACATACCTCATGAATAATGCTGTTTTTTGGTGATAACCGCATGAAAATCCGTTCAGTAGCTTAGGAGCTTATCGCGAACAGACATACAGACGCGGCTGGAGACTTTTTTGTATAATGTTATCTATAATATCTATCTATAGTATCTATAATGTAGTGATAGATATCGCCAACGGGATTATTAATAGCTAAACTAACACCTCTATAGCTTATCCACATTCGTCAGTTTCTTCAAATAGATCGCCGGCTTGACGTTCCCATCCTAGTGTGCTCGATCGATGTGATCTTGGTAGTGTGGCCTTCGTCCACTTCTTCCACTAAACGCACATATATATATTATTACGCCGAGTCCCTGACGGGGTAGGAAAATAGAGCAGCCAGTTCTCTCTAGACTCACATACCTCTACTAGTCAATTTCGTATATCCCTTCTATATTTCCAAACCAACGTAACATGCCTTTTTTCATCTTTACAATCACACCCCGTTCACACCAGTTGCTTTACGAATCTCTCCAAAATATTTTTCTTTATAGTATTGTGTAAGCAAAACTACTAGTTAATTTTATATTTGAACTTTTATATTTTACAAGTCAAAATGTTCCTCATAAAATATAACGTATTAATTCTAATATAACGGCCGCTGTCAATCCTTCCCCGCTACCTCTTACATTTGCACCCCACCCTACTCAATATGAGCCTGGGCCGCGCCGCCCTGTAATTCCAATGCTTACGAACATTACCCAGGATGGCGACTATTATAATGTATTAAGGAATATTATTTTACAGCCCGCCGACACATTATAGCGATCAAATCGCTAAAAATACCGCAGTATGAACATACCTTTCTGTTACACTGAGCATTTTTGAGTTAATTTTGTTACAAATTGATGTATAAGGACTCTTTAGTGGCAAATTGTGGTCGGGGTAAGGGTATTTCGACAATGGCCGCACTCCACCTGATGGAGATAAGTACCAATACTTCCAAAAACTCGGTTGGGGTTGATACTATTTAAGCCCTATCCATGTTGCTATTGCAATGATAATTAAAAAATGCTTGCTACATAATAATAAGTCGGTCTCTTTCACGGTCGGTATTATGATAGAAGGGCAGGTGTGATGGTATTGCCATTATTCAATTTATTAAGGCACACCTTTGTTTACAATAACAACAATTAACAATATCTACAAAGAACAGTTGAAACTAACTACTTACAGATGAAATATTTGACCCAAATCGGTATCCCGAGGCAACGTGGCAAGCAGACACAGCATATAGCAGCATTGCCACGCTGGATAGCAATGCTGATTCTCTGAGCGAGATATATTCCAGCCCTCCCGTCACGAGAGGTCTGGATTGGACGGCGCGAGACCTATTACATATTTTATAGTACATAATATATATTTGAAAACAAAACGCAAATATTAAATATTTCCATACAAATAGGTTTAATATATGAATCATTACATGTAATTATGGTATTCCAGTTCAGCCATCTGACTACTGATTGCTTACTTTGCAATGAGTATTTGGACTATGAGCTTGGAATTCCAATGACGTCACAGTATTTGGATACCGAATCCCGACGGTTTGTAACAATGACTTTATCTTAAGTTACAGTGATTTATCACATCACGAGCTTTACAGCGCAGGGAAAATATCGTGAAACCTGCATACGTTGAGGTGAACTTCAAATTGTATCTTTACTGACTTCACTTCACATCTGCTTAGCGTGTTTGAGTAACCAACATGAACTTGCTATCTGTCACGTTGACATTTAAATATGTTTCTAGTGAAAAGAGGATGTGTGCACACCTCTGCCTACTGCTTCGGGAACCCTTGTGGGAAGGCCTGAAATATAATCATTACCTACGTAATTAAATATTCATAACTATTAGAACATTAAGTTATACATAACAACTTGTATATTTCCACACCTAAACCCGGGCTTTATACGGGAAAGACTATACAGCAGAAGAGGATGTATTACACCTCTGCCTACCCTGTCAAGGAATGGTAAGACATAATTTCTATGGTAGTATGTAATGCCAGTAATCTAACTGCGAATGCAATAAAGCAGTTTATCAACAAATCAACAAATTCGCATACGAGCAATACCGTTGCAATTGATACCTACAGTCGTGACCACGGGCGATAATGGCAGTCATTCGACGGCTACGTGACCACATACTAATTATACACACTCCTCTAGTGGGTTGTTATTATTAGATATTTGGTTAGTTCACTGTATTTCTAGTCCTGTTGTCGGTCGGTCTATTCTCACAGCTCTTGTCTGCAAGGATTAAGGTTGCAATAAACATGTTTTTTTTTGTCTTGAATGACTATGCATTTGAGTAACTCTTTCTACATCTTTCTAAGAATGCTTATCGTTGTGTAGTTTCCATAGTACAAGGTTGCGAGGTTTGCTTAGTTTTGGAATAGGTAGTTTTTCGTTCAACTGTTCCAAGATATGAATATTATTTTTACATTTAGGAGGGGTAGATCTCTCCTATTACTTAAATCATTAACGGTCGAATGTGTACTGGGTGAGTACTGCTTACGCCTAAACAATTTTCGCTCATTCACGCTTCTGTCATTCTTTTTGACATTCAATATTTCGTTCGAAAATGATCTTGTTTTTCTAATATTCAATATTGTGCTTAAAACTTTTCAATGTAACAGTACTTTCAGCAGAGTATACAGCCGCGCACAAAAGCGCGAGGCGATTCGATTGCTAGGTGTGAAAGGTTACGTTGAATGCGCGCCTCGGATTATGTGAATTATATCGACTGTGATATTATATCGACGCTAGGTTCATATGGATGAGATACTCAAATATTATTATTAAATTTTGCGCTTTCTAAAAAGAGTCTCCGAGGGGTAAGCGGTAGTGTAATAACACCTTATTTTCTCCGGCAGTATTTAGCCGTTTCTCCAGCACAACATCATCGCATTTAATTCTAAACGTCCGGTAGTTTCCTCACAATATTTTCCTTCGCTATAAAACTCGTAACAGGAAAATTTTATTATTTATAAATATTAAAGATTTTTAGGCGCTATAAATATATGTATGAAGGTACTAGAGGTAATTTAACTAATAGTACTCGTATGTCTAAGAATATTAAATTAGAAGGGTTTTTCACAGGGTTTTCTCTCACCGTAAAATTCATGTAGTAATAAATTACCGTGATTGCAGTTAGCAAGACAACTGGAGTTTGATCTTGTAATCTTTACTGACTGACTAAACAAAGTAGAAAAGGTAATATTGTGGCATATCCACATAATGAAACCTTTGAATTGTAGCGTATAATCTGGCGTGCATTTATTGTTTTTTCCATGGCTAATAAGCAGTCGGCGGTCATTGATAGAAAATTATTGATTACGGCTTCGATCGCTCACTTGTTGCTTGTTGCTACACGAGCGATAATGGCCACGTAATTTCTAGTCGACTGTACTCTAAGAGTTTGCATCGTAGAGTTGCCAGCTTAGAATATCTAAGATGACAAAAAAAATTTATAAAAAAAAATTTTAAACTTAAAAAACACGCTTCCGTAGCTGTACTTAAAAGTTGCATATCACTTTTTTATAACTTATAGCAATGTATTTTTCTATAATTTAAGGAAAATAAGTGAAATCATAATAGCCGTGGTGGCCGAGTGGTTCGAGCAGTTGCCTGCGACGCAAAGGTCGCAAGTTCGAATCCCGCCTGTACCAATGAGTTTTTCTGAACTTAAGTACAGTGATGAGTCACACCACGAGCTTTACGTTGAAGGAAAACATCGAGAGGAAACCTCCATACGTCTGAGAAGAAATTCAAAGCGTATGTATAGTCGTGCTTGAGTAACGGCGATGGACTCGCCATCTGTCACGTTGGCACCTAATATACCTCTGGCGGAAAGTGGCTGTGTGGGTATTACCTATACACCTCTGCCTACCCCTTCGGGGACCCTTGTGGGAAGGCGTGAGGATATATTATATTATTATTATAAGTGAAATCAACAACACCTTTATTTATTAGAAAAATCAAACCTTTGTAAAATATGCCACAAATCGACATACTGTTTGAAAATAACTAATCGGTAACTATTGTTAATATTAAGTCCAGTCGTAAAAAGACGGAACAGAATTTTACAATACAAGTATTATTTTAATTGTGAACCGGTTTATGCGAGACTATTCTCATATTACCCGGGCGGGAGTCAGGTATCTCTGTTTGTGGTTATCTTATCTACCCGCTGGGTAATTGGCAGCTAATTGCCTTTCCCTGTATCGTTTACGATGTAACACTTAGCGGGATTGCTAATGAATTGTTTGTTTGCTTTGAGTACTGCGAGATTTTCAGTTAAATTCATGATTGGTATGTATGAATTATAATTTCAAATTCGCGTGAGCGAAACCAAGTTGCTGCAACGAAATCTGCGTTAGTCGACGCTCGGCTAACACTCGGTTATATATTAAGACATAGAAGTCTTTGTCAACATTCAAATAAAATTAAGCTGAAAATATTTGATTTTTATCGCTTAACTTAGTGCGATATGAAGAAACCTATGTATGTGCTTTAAGCAAAAGAAAATTGTAAAAAATGCCGTGGTAGTTCGAGTGTGCCTTTGTTTAAGATTGATTTAAGCTTCGATGCTTATAAAAATGTTTTTCAAAACTTAACATTCACTTATCACACCAACTTAATGTGAAGTAAAACATAGAAAGGAAACCCGAAAGGAAAAATTTGAGAAGGAATTAAAAGCTATTTGTGTAATCGTCCTTAAAATCTGTCTATTTTTTAAATAGTATACTGCTAAAGGAACGTCTCTACGTCGGGGACCCTGACTTGAAGAGACCTCAAGCAATTATCAATTACTTATAATATTTTCAAAATTCTTTCCACTAGTAGTGATTAGTCACTACATATTGACCTGGGCGTCCATAAATTACGTGAGATGTTGAAGGGGGGAAGGGGTCGAGTCAAATCTCATCTAATCTTACGTTGGAGAAGGGGGGGTCTCGGCAAATATCGCGCAATTTTTTTTATGATTGAAACAAAAAAAATAACTATTTTGGTCCATTTTATCCAGATTGTACATGCTTAAGATTTAATGTTATAATTAAACTCTCAGCAATATTGATTACCAGTCTTAACTAGTCGTAAATAAAAGCACGAAGCAATTTTTTTTTGTTCATTTTTTCAATGTTAGATACCCCAATTTTTTAAAACTCACGTGATATTGGGAGATGGGGGAGGGGGTTGAATAAAATCTCACGAAATCTCACCAGGTGGGAAGGTAGGGAAAAAAACCAAAAAAAAAACACCTCACGTAATTTATGGACGCCCCCCTACGAATTGATATTAAAGACTAGATGTAATGTTTCAAATCGGCTGTAAAACATAAAAACTCAAAAACTCACAAAAAATATTTTCTCACTTTATATGCTTATTTAGTTGGAAGTTACGAACAAATAAAAAAAGCCAGCGGATTGGGTTTTCGGCTGCGAATTGTCCGATCGTGGGTAAATAACATTTTTTTGACTGGTATTTGAGCCCGAACTTAAACTTTGGCACAGATTATTTACCGTAGAAGTGACTACGAATACGCTAGCGTATTGAGATTACCGTTTTATTAACTAACCATTAACAACCGTTTAAGAATCAACTATAGATAGTGCCATCCACGAAGACCCGCACCCCGTTGAGGTTTTCCCTGGAGAGTACAGCATGGAGTTCTTCAAGAAGGGTGTGAAAAGATTCCTGCAGGGTCGGCAGCGCGCGAGTGATACCCCTGGTGTTGCAAGCGTCCGATAATACTCAGACATTATTTTATTTATTTTATTTATTTAATATTTATGCACAATTCAAGTACAATGGTGGACTTAATGCTAAAGCATTTTCTACCAGTCAACCACCGTTGACAGGAAAAACATGGAAGCGGGTGTGCACAGAAGAATTTGCTTAATTTGTTGATAGATACATATATATTACAAAGCATAGAATGGACATCAAAATAAGTAGCATGCAGAATTGAATAGGAAATAAATAAGTATACAAAAAAGAAAACATACATATATAAGTTACATACATAAACATATATTACAAGAAACATATTAATACATAATACAAATAAATTATGAGTAAATATTTGTATTCTAGGATGCTTTCAAATAGTGCTCTTTAACTAGGCGCTTAAAAATTAATTTAGAGGGAGCTTTCCTAATATTATGAGGGAGCTGATTCCATAAACGCACCGCCGTAACACCAAAAGACCGATGCTCAATGGAGGTTGAGTGGATAGGAGTACAGAGACGGAGGGAGTCTGAAGATCTGAGGTGAAGGTCATGGGATTCGGATATAAATCTAAAATGCTCTCTTAGATACATGGGAGATTTGGGATCATTTAGGATTGAAAAAAGCATGGTGAGTATCCTGACATTTCTCCTCTCGCGAATTTTCAGCCAGCCAAGTTTGGACCGCCACTCAGATACATGATCGTATTTCCGGAGACCGTAAATAAATCGAATACAAGTATTAAGTAGGCGGTCCAGCCTATCTAGCAACTCCTCGGATAAGTCCAGGTATGAAATGTTAGCATACTCAATTATAGGGAGTAGGAGCGAGTGCATAAGTCATATTTTGGTGTTATGAGGAAGAAAGTTTTTAAGCCGGAATATTGAATGGAGGGACGCATAGAATTTTCGTGAAACCTCATTCACCTGCGCTGACCAGGTAAGATTGCAATCAATTGAGATCCCCAAGTCTTTTACTGTACACGACAGTGGAATCACACAGTTATTAAAAATTATCGGCGAAAGGCTGCTATAATCGACTTTGTTTAGTTGACGGGTGTTACCAATTAAAATGGCTTGGCATTTATTTGGATTTACTTGGATTCCAAAGCGACAGGACCACATCATGAGTTCCTGAAGGTCATCATTAAGGGATCTTAATTGGATGTTTAGATCCTGAGTACTCGCGTGATGATAGAGTTGCAGGTCGTCGGCATAAAAGTGGTAGCGACATTGAAGGTAGGGAGAGACTAAATCAATGAACAAGGAGAATAGAAGCGGGGATAGGATACCTCCCTGAGGGACGCCGGCATCCAACTCGCACCAGTCAGAGTACTCTTGACCAGCTCGAATCGCCTGCCTGCGCCCTCTCAAGTAAGAAGAGAACCAAGATGTTGACTCAGAAGAGAAGTTGAGATAGCGAAGAGTGGAGATAAGTAAGTCATGGTCGACTGCGCTAAATGCGTTGCTGAAATCAATAAGGACAAGAATGGTTACTTGAGAATTTGCCATACTCATTCTTATATCCTCAGTGACTTTCAGCAACGCAGTATTGGTGCTATGACCCGCTCTGAAACCAGACTGAAGAGGGTTGAAGAGGTCAGCACCGTTAAGAAAATCAGTTACTTGCTTGTGAACAGCGGACTCAATTATTTTGGATAGGAATGGTAAGATAGAAATGGGTCGAAGATGGTTAGGAAGTATAGGATTGGGGATTTTGGGAAGTGGTAGAACATAGGCTTTACGCCATAAATCAGGAAAGCAACCGGTGGAGAGTGAATAATTTATAATATTGGTAAGCGAATGTAGAATCTGATTAAAAACTAGTAACACCATGGGACGACTTATATCATCACACCCAATAGCTTTTGACTTTAGTGTTTGAATAATTTTAAGAATGCTATCTTCGCTTACTGTAGAGAACATGAAAGGGGGAACATCACGACGAGGCAAATTATCAATTTCAGAGATAGCAGCTTGTTTCAGCGGAGGATCCAGTATAGTAGAAGAGGAAAAGTGGGAATTCAGGATTTTTTACTCGTGTATGTATCATTAGTGGAAGGTTAAACACTTACACTATACACTATTGGGTAGAATAGTGGGGCGCGTCTTCGTCGATGGCACTACCTATAACGGATGACCATGTATGTATGATATACTGAATATGGACGAAGCGAAAGGTTGAAGGTAGAGAGAACTGGCGATCCACTATCTCCCTCCTATCCCTACTATCCTGCGAGGGAATCGGTGTTCTGATATTTGTATTTACGTTAATTTATGGACAGATTTGCAGCATTCAGGCTTTATGGATGTCGCTCTCTGTAAACATAAGCAGTTAGTCTATGACGTAAATTTACGCTTTTTGACAAGGTATTTGAATAAGAAAATGTTCCCAGTATTGAAAGGTGATTTTGTTTTATTGGTTTACTTAACCGTTCTGATATTTAGTGACAGGCATTTGTTATACGTTGTCGTAATGTGTGGATAACAGTATTTAAATAAATACGTTTCATCACACCCACAGAGTAGAGAGTAGTGGGGGTTGCGTTAGATTTTTAAGTATATCTTTAAGCCTATAAGGGACGCGTAGGGGTAGGCAGGGGTGTAATAATGCCCTATTTAGAGACTGATGATGAGTCCATTGCCGTTTCTCAAGCACAACTTTACACAGATCTTTAAATTTCTTCTGAAACGTATGAAGGTTACTCTCGATGTTCTCCTTTAGTTAAGCTCGTAGTCTGCAACATCACTATACTTCAGTTCAGTTAAATTCTTTGTAGGTTTTTTTTTTATACAACAAGAGTGGCAAACAAGCATACGGCCCACCTGATGGGAAACGGTTACCGTAGCCTATTTACGCTCACGATACCGAAGTATCACTTGCGTGTTGCCACTCTGTGTTCGGAGTGTTATAGTGTGTTGGCAGCATAAGGTTTAATCCCTCTGCTTCCAACACACTGAAACAATCCTCCCCCCTCCCCAAGGAGCTCATTACTGGAAACCTTATTTACCACGTAGGAACACAACACAATAAATTGTGTTATTTGGCTACGGACTTCTATAAGGTGGAGGTATATCGAGATTGAATCTGCAGGCGACTATCTGAAACACAGCTATTCGATTTTTCAAATAGCATTAACAATAGTCAGTTGTTTGGATATAAATAAATAGTCGTTCGGTCAAATGGGTCATCAAGTGTCTAGAGACAACTGGCGCTCTACTCTCTCTGCCTACACCATGAGGGACTCGATGTGATCATATAGATGTGTATATGTGTATAATATATTCTTCCTAAAGGTTAACCTCTTCCTCTCCTTCATCGAACTTCCAAAAATATAATTAGATACTGTCTTATTTATTATTATATTAATATTTTATTATAACTGGCGCTCTCTACTCTCTGCCTACCCCGCTAGGGACTCGGCGTGATGATATGTATATATGTATGTATTTTATTATATATATATCGAGGTTGACGATTACGTCGATACGAGAAAAATAACCTCCGAATGCCAATTATTTTAATTTTTTGTCACTACTTTAAATCTGCCCCTAAAATATCAGTTGGTATTTCGCAGTAAAAATTATAAATAAACGAAGTCTCTTTTAACAATTAAGCTTACTTTCATTTGAAGACACATGTTTGTCTGTAAAATGTCACTAATAATATACCTCGTATGTATGTACGTATATATATGTGTGTGTTATTGTAATTTTATGCAACAATCCGCCACTGCACGTGCTGTAGATGTGACAAACGTGTGCCGAATGATACCAATAACATTTACATTTACAATGTTCTGCATTATGTGTCAAATTGCGTGTTTGCTTTTTTTTATATTTAAAAAAAGAACAACAAGTACACGATTCTTTTTATAAATTGCAATTTTGTGGTTATATTTAAAGGCTGTTCGTGCCAGTATTTTAAAGTCGTTTTGTTTGAAATTAGTAACTCTACCATTCGTTTGTATGTTTATACATATAATTCTTCCGTGCGTGTGTCTATATTTATTTAAGTATATGAATTAGTCGTTGGTCTCGCAAACACTCGAGAACTCGATAAGAATTGTTGGCCCGTGGAGTGACTAATCACTACTTAATTTCCGAAAAACTAATTGGCACAGTCGGGATTCAATTTTGCAATCTTTGTAATGATCTTGATCTTGAACCATTCGGCCTCCACGGCTCTTACAAATTAAACTGTTAAAACCAATTTAATTAATTTTATTGTACCCCATAAAGTGTTCAATTCCTCCACTCAAACCTTGCGCTGTATTCTAACACTGTGGAACCTAAAGATAATATTAGCATTTTAAATGTATGAGATGGAGGGATGTATTGCAGAATGGCGACATGTGTATTCGATAGCTGAAGTTTGTCACGTTCGCGTCAACTCGGTGGATTTGATCGCGAAGTTCAAGGGTTAATAGCCATTAGTTGTGTTGAGGGTTTGTTATCTGTTTAGGGTTTATGCACGCAGAATCAGTTGAATTAAGTTCAAAAATAGAATTCCGAATTCGAATAAGAAGATGAAAAAAAAAATGTACAGTATTATAACCAGCCAGTATTCAATTAATTTGGAAAAAGTTGTGATCATTTAATGACAGATATGAATAAAAATACAAAGAACACAAGGCTCAATTATGTAAAATCGATTCTTAAATAAACGTAATTATGTTTTAAATATTTTAATGAACATTTATATTAACATACAACTCATTATCGTCGATGCTGCCACCTGGAAATATACAACTCAAGAATGTGATGGAATTTTTAATGCAAATTTAAGGCTAGGCTAAAAAGTTATAGCACATCGTTACCCTGTCGACAACGATCGGAAACATTATCCAAATGTGTATAAATTGTATAAAAGTCAAAATGCCTTGTACCCGGGTGTTGACAATTGCAAGCGTTCCTGAACGGGATTCCATTACGCTTTATGGCATTCGAGTTAGGAACAAGCTCCAACTTTAAATGTATGTTACTGATTCAAAGGAGTTTTTAAAATGTGTTCTGAATTCAATTTGCAGGTGATATTTCATTCATGGCATTGACTGGTTGTGAAAAAGTTAAATAGCATTCGATTTTTAAAATTGTTTGGGAATGGTCAAAGTAAAATTACAATAAAGACTTGCTCCTATAATATATATAGTGTTAGTATGTGCTATTCTACGTTAAGGTATGAAACCTATTGACACAAATAAAACTGGCAATCTTAATTTAAATCAGTTTTTATTATTTGTGTATGTATAGTATTTTATATGACTCTCTCTATACTCGTGAAATTTATTTTTACTGGAATAAAACATACCGTTCCTTTTGTTTGTAGCATAATGTTATATATATAACATAGTATATAGCGTATTTCAATAAGCGGGCTATTAATAATATAGATGTTATCACCATTATAAAATATCGAATATAACCTCACGTTTAGTAACCATAAGTCACTATAGTGGGAAATAATTATTTAGTATTTTTTTCAAATATACGATTTAAGTTTATTTTTTAATTACATTGGTTTTGCAAGCAGCCAGATCTCGGGCAGTGTTTTATATGAAGTTCTGTCTCTTTGATTTTTACACAAATGTGTAAATAAATATTTTCTTCATAACACGTGTAATAAGGAATTTTATCGCCATCATCGTTTTGTTCGACCTTTGGCTCGATAAATTGTGTGCGTTTGGCGTTTTATTAAAAATTTCACTTCGCAACACGGGGTGTGTGGATATTGTCTGTCGGTTTATATTGCGTTGCCTTGGTTACCGACGCGTTCTTTTGGAAATTTTGAAATCACGTTCCTTTCAGGCACATGTTCTGCGTCGAACTTTTTTTATATAACATTGACATCTATTTTATTTAAATTTTAAGACTACTTTATTTTCATTAAATCACTTTCAATATCATAATATCATTATGAAAATACAAATTGAATTAAAGAAAGATTTGGTTTTATAAAATGAAAGTATAATATTTTATGTAAACTCCTTAAGCAAGCTATGACAGAAATTCTTTTATTCAAAAAAAGTTTGAATATACAAAGAAAACGTGTTATAACTAGGAACTTTAATTCCATTGAAATAAACGTTGATAAACGTTTTTGATGTGAAACATCTATAGCCGCACGTAAAACCGTAAAAGCACGTAAAATTTCTGGCGTGGCGACGCATGCCGTGGCGACGCGTCGCCATACTTCAGTTACCATCGACCAATTGCCACAGTAATACCGTCCTCAGAGGAAACATCGAATATAACTATTACCGAAGTCGACGACGTTACGAATTACGTAGTTACGATTTTTTTTTCATACAATGTCTTTCAGTTATGTTGTTGGTAAAAACAGGTAGGTAGATAGATACTTACCAATGTTAAAAAACAAGCTTCAGATTTTAAATGTATTAAATTTACCTAGAAACTGTGCGAGTCTAAATAAAAAAAATCATATCTTTGATATCTAAAAAAAACATTATTATTACATGCTTTTTTATACGTCCATGATGCTACTTAAATGTAAAAAATTTTTGCTCGGACTAATCTCAATTAATTGAATTTTGAAAATGGAATTCACTGTGAGACTTCAAAATGTAGCTGCGATTTTACTTATCTTGCCAAGTCTCTATATTTCCAAACGTAAACATTTCAAGCGCGGTACAGGGTGTTCCGTTCTAATATCGGCCGCGGCGCGGCGCGCATACAGATGCGGTATTACCGGGTAATTTGTTGGAGTGCGCCAGTTCTTACGTTTAAAATAAGAACTGTTGGAAATGCTACTTTGTATTTGAAAAATGTTGATGAACGTTTTGAAATTGAAGTTTTGTTCTTTTTTGTTATTCTAAATTTAAAAAAGATTATCTAAGGTTTTTTTTGCTTTATATCGATTTGGCAACAATATTTTATCTGTAAGTAATGTTTTTTTGTAAGTTTTGTTTATTTTTACAATACTAACTACTACATAATTACGATAAAAACTTCTAAAAGTTCAACTGTTTTTTAATTATTCACTTCTATAACAATAAAATCTTGTCACCTTGTTAATTGCTCATTAAATTACATGTTATGTTACTTAAATGTATCATCACGCCGACTCCTTTACGGAACGGATAGAGATAGTTGAGCACCAGTCTCCTCTAGACGCAAAGTAATTTTTTGCTATATCCATTTTCATCAAACCCTGCAAACCTACGCTTGCTTTGAGCAAACGAAACATCTTCAAACTGGGAAGGTCCTAAGTAACAAAATTCATTTTTTTTTATTTTCCCAAATATTTGAGGGTGAATTGTAAATTTTGCCATACCTTTTTTTCATCATCTATATGTATATATATAGGAGATCCCATTTGTGAACTCACTCATTAGGATATCTCAGAAACTATAAGGCCGATTGACTTGAAATTTGGTACGAGTATTCCTTACACGGTGTAGAAGTCAGGTAAGAACGGATTTTGTAAAACTCCGCCCGCAAGGTGGAGTGCGGGGAGATCCCATTTGTGAGCTCACTCATTAGGATATCTCAGAAACTATAAGGCCGATTGACTTGAAATTTGGTAGGGGTATTCCTTACACGGTGTAGAAGTCAGGTAAGAACGGATTTTGTAAAACTCCACCCGCAAGGTGGAGTGCGGGGAGATCCCATTTGTGAGCTCACTCATTAGGATATCTCAGGAACTATAAGGCCGATTGACTTGAAATTTGGTAGGAGTATTCCTTACACGGTGTAGAGGAGGTCAGCTAAGAACGGATTTTGAAAAACTCCACCCGCAAGGTGGAGTGCGGGGAGATCCCATTTGTGAGCTCACTCATTAGGATATCTCAGGAACTTTAAGGCCGATTGACTTGAAATTTGGTAGGAGTATTCCTTACACGGTGTAGAGGTCAGCTTAGAACGGATTTTATGAAACTCCACCCGCAAGGTGGAACGTGGGGAGATTCTATTTGTGAACTCACTTATCACGAAATCTCAGGAATTAAGGCCGATTGCCTTGAAATTTGGTAGGAGTATTTTTTACACGATGTAAAGCTCAAATATCAAACAATATTAATGAAAATCGGAAACCAAGACTAATTCTAAAGAAGACTATTCCAACATACACATATTTTGTGCAATCGCAAACGCTGGGTAAACCTTACGAGATAGATCAAACGAATGTACTACCGAGTAGTATATCTTCAAATGATCGATATAAAAGTCCGCGATTGTATTTAATTATCTCTAAAGGATATACCACCATAACCATTTTTATCTTTTACATTATTATTAGTATCAATATTGCACCCGTGCGAAGCCGGGGCGGGCAGCTAGTCACTACATAAACGACAGTCGACCGCGACAAAATATCCATACGCCGTCAATATTTCCTCGCACAATCGGCACGAGTTAGCATAATGTACGAGAAAGTCACTAAGCTTTAGCACTAGCTTAGCACTTAGTGCTAAGGTACGTCTATTCTGAACTTCAAAGGGCTCAGTGACCCATTTACCGCGAACAAACGAGTTCACCCATTACTTTTTAGGTAGACTAATTACTTGTTATTTCCTTGTGAATACTAACAGCAAATTCCGGGCTTTCTTTAATGTTAAGCAACCTTTGAAACTGAATCATACTTTTTTATAACACATATACATACTTAAAAGCACGCCTCTTTCCCGTAGGGGTAGGCAGAGACCACTTCTTTCCACTTGCTACGATTCTTACATACTTCTTTCGCTTCGTCCACTTTTATTATTCTCTTCATACATGCTCTTCGGTTTAGGGTACTCTTTTTATAGCACTAGTGGGGCAAACAAACAAACGGCCTGCCTGATGGTAAGCGGCTACCGCCACCTATATATTTACATACTTTATGACTTACGCTGTAAGGGAAACCCCGCAAGGAGTAGTTCATTCAGCTTGAGCGTTCGTGGAATGAAACTTCTCTGAAAAATTTTTTTTTCATGAAATCTTTATTATTTTCAGGTATCGAGACGACGCCCTATGCTGGTCTGAAAGGTAAGGTGATATCATTAATAATTGTTGAGTTTATTCTTAATTTTTATCACATCGAAATAGGCCGTGGTGATCGAGTGGTTTGAGCGCCTGCAACACAAAGATTGCAACTTCAAATCATGACTGTGCCAATGAGTTTTTCTGAACATAAGTACAGTGATTAGGCACATCACGAGCTTTACGGTGAAAGAAAACATCGAGAGGAAACCTACATACGTTAGAGAAGAAATTCAAAGGCGTATGTATAATTGTACTTCAGTAGCGGCGACGGATTCGCGTGTTGAAATATTTGTGTATAAAAACATGACGAGTTTCTTTAATTACCTCATACAAACAAACGTACTAAGTAATAAGATTAATGTAGATGTAAATTTTGTAGACACAAAATTTGATACCAAAGCTGCCAACCTTCCAATGGAGGGGATATAGCTTAATTCAGATATCAGTGGGCTTAACCCCTTGCTCCTCCAGCCATGTTTACTCTGCGACTTATAGCCCAGATTATAATATTACTGTGGTCAGTTTGTTTGTTTTAATAACCACCGCTTATAAATTACTTTGACTTTGCGTTATAACTTCTGTTTGGATAAATTTTGTTGTACTTACCCTTACTTAAAGTCAATTTAAAGTTTTATTTATTTATTATAATAAATTAAAGGAAGAGAAAACTTTATGTATCTCCAAAATATTGTAAAACTGCATACCTTTGAGAAGAAATTCATAGTCGTATGTGTAGTCGCGGTTGAGTTACGGCGATGAACTCGCCATCTGTCATGTTGGCACCTAAAATATATCTCCTATACACCTCTGCCTACCTTTATTTATTATAGCTCATTTAACTCTGAAATAATTTAGATTGGTTATGTTTTTTTGTGAATAAACTTGGGAATACGTAATTTTATACCTTTATTAAATTTAGGAAAATTCCTTCGCGTAGTGAAAGCTAAATTTATCTATCAAAAGTGGTATAGAAGACTATTATACGTATGTATGGTAACTAAGATTTGAAAGGCTTAGGGGTGTAGGAATTAGCAAGAATACAAACCTCCTGCGAGACTCAACAACGCCATTTCCACAACAGTTTCCGATCAGCTTAGAAAACACATGAAATTATTGTTACAAACAAAGTGATCCTTTTATATTGAACTGATATCAAAATATTCGGATATTGATTTGAAAAATAAAACCATAAGTTACGGTTACTATGGCCATTGGGATTCAATTGGATATCGACAGCCCTAATTCAGGCAGCGGATGGGACGGCTTATTTTGTGGCTTAGATAACAATGGGAGAATAGGATAGGGCTGTCAACAACACTTTTGCGTTGTTTTTGATATGAACTAGCAATATATCTCCTGTTTAGGATAATCAGTCTGAAATTGTTAGAAGGTTATATAATATATCTTGACGGTTCCCTCTCAGCCCACCCCTTCGGAGACCCTTGTGTCTCCGTAGCAAATGGGCCGAGGTGTGTTGTACCCATACATCTACTTTTCGAAATATTTTAGGTGCAAACGTAACAGATGGCGACTCCATCGCCGTTTCTCAAGCACGACTATACATACGCCTTTGAATATTTTCTCAAACATATACGCGGGTTTCCTCTCGAAATTTTCTTCACAGTCAAGCTTGCAGTGTGATAACCTTTGTACTAAAGATCAGAAAATCTCATTGGTAGATTCGGGATTCAAACTTAACATTTTTGTTTTGTAGGTGTCTACGAACTACCACGACTTTTTATACTTTTTATTTATTAACGATATAATGAAGAAATAAAATATTTTTTAAAGTTTTCATGGGTGGCAACCCTAAGGTATGGGTCAAAACGGTCATCCCGACTTAAGTGAGGGTTACCGCGTTGTATCGGGACGCGGTCAACCCTACAATTACCGAGGATTCGGCGCGGCCACAATAACGCACATTTGTGTACCGCAGCCCTCGATCGTACTTTAATTGTTTTTATATGTTTTAATGTTTTATGCTTACCTATATTTTATACCACATACCCTTATGATAATAACTGCATCTCGACGCATGCAATAAAAATATCATATTAGTGATACCAAAACAAAAGATATGTTTACATCCTTCTCGAAGCATCTCATGTTCTCTAGAAATCCTAAGCAGGGAGTTCATGTCATATATATATTTATTTTTATTTATTTATTTATTTATAATTAGCACGACAACGTGGTCATTTACACAAATGTGGCAGTATAAGTTAAAAAAATACATATGAGTAATAATAAATAAGATTAATATAAATGTATTACCGAGAAGTAGATGGCCTTCTTTCTGCGTATGCCAGACACATATACATATATATATATATATATATATATATATATATATATATATATGTGTATATCGGAAAAGTTGAGGAGACAATGCTGACCTATACATAGAATCCCAAGTCATTATAGTTGCTTCCACACAAATCCACAAGGTGTCCGCTCCGTAGCGTATAAACAGACCTTTAAATTATATAAGCTACGTATCTACAGTTACAAGTTTGATTATAAAAAAACATTTACTAGATAATGATAGTGTGGGGAAAATATAAGAATAAGGTGGCTTGATAGATCGTTCATATTCGTCACAATTACAAACTTGTCTCCAAAAACCTAGAATTAAAACCGTTTTGCCTCGAAGCAGTTTACCTCGTACCGTGACACCTGTCATTCTGACAGGTACAAATGACACTTGTCGCGCGTCAAAGCTAAAGGCTAATCAAATTGTTGTTAAAGGTAATTCGTAAACATTAGTGTGTGTGCAATTAAGGTTGGCGGAGTATGCAATAATTTATTAAGTTCAAACGCACATGGCGTTAAAAAGCTGTCGTTGTAGCGTTTTAAGTAGTATTGTAGTAGTATACAGAGCCCGATGTCAGGGAGAAGAGGAAGCCTGCGTACGTTTGAGAAGACATACAAAGAAGTATGTATTTAAAAGGGTGTATTGCTACATACCTCTGCCTCTTCGGGGACGATATGTAGATATAATAATAATAATATTTTGTGTCAGAAAATGGATGACCATAAAGGGCATTATCAGAGTTTTTGTAAATTTTTAGTTTTCTTCAAAGAGTCTGATATTGAAAGTATAAGGTATGAGAGCTTGTCCTTAAGGAAGAGTTTTGTGTATTTCGAAACCAATAAAGATGATGAAGTGAAAAGTGCTCGAGATAAGAGTGTGCGTCGAGAGATCAATGAAAAAATCTTATTATGGTATTTGCATGCTGCGTTTAATATCACCCATTATCGGTGCGTTCGAAATAATTTCTCGCGATTTTGGTGGACTTAAAATGGACTGTCCAATGCGGCCGGTAGTTAAGTTAAACGTCGCAAACTGGCTGCAATTTGCGGGGGTCTGAGTAAGCTATAAATCAAGTTAAAATTATTTTACATTACGCACTCGTTGCGCGCGCGCAGGGTTAATATTCTATTAGTGTCGACACGGTTTTATTGGGTGCTGATGAATGGGGCTCCTGTCTTTTGTGGATTTGTTTGGGAAATAATAATTAGTACATTCTGGAGATCTCATACGTAGATAACTGACTCTAGGTATTCTAGCTAGGTTGTCTATGCACTATGTCTAGGTATGTGCTCTTATGTGAAAGTAGTTTTGCCTGTATGTTTTTGTGTGTGAACATCTTTCACGTTGTATTACACTTACAGCGAATTTAGGAAGATTTTAGAAAATAGCTTACTTTTTATCGCGATGATAAAACTAGAGTAAGGTAAAATTAGGGATGAAACAGAGTAATGGCCAAGTGGCTTGACTAGTCACCTGCGAAAGCAGTATGAACAAGTTTTAGTAGTAGTAGAAGTAGAAGCCCTCATACTTTCGAGAAGAAATTCAACACGCGCATAGCCCTGCTGGAGAAACGGCAATGTACTCGGCACCTAAATATATCTTCGGGGAAAAATAATGTAGTTACACGCTTAATATCCTCACGCCTTCCCACAAGGGTCCCCGAATGGGTAGGCAGAGGTGTGTAGGTAATACCCATACACCCACTTTCCGCCAGAGATATATTTTAAGTGCCAACGTGATAGATGGCGAGTCCATCGCCGTTACTCAAGCACAACTATACATCCGCCTTTGAATTGCTTCTCAGACGTACGCAGGTTTCCTCTCGATGTTTTCCTTCTCGGTATAGCTCGTGGTGAGACTTATCACTGTACTTAAGTTCAGAAAAACTCATTGGTACACTCGGGCTTAGAGCTGGCGACCTTTGTGTCGCAGGCAACTACTCGAACCCCTCGGCCACCACGGCTTTTAATAAATAAAGATCATTTTAAAATTAGAGCATGGTATGTCTGCATATTGTTGACTCTACACAAGTTCGTTATTACCCGTGCATCGCGATGTTATCATATAGTCAGGAATTAACGTCCGTACGCCATTACAGACCGCCGAGCTGCACTCGCTGCTTGAAAATTATAATTTGATTTATGAAACGCTTTGCTGTAACTACACAATATTAACATTTTATAAAGTATTTGAATATTAACTATCATCATCATCTTATCATCTCGACAAGTCCCTAACGGGGTAGGCAGAGAGTATAGAGCGCCAGTTCTCTCTAGACTTGAATACGCATGCTTGCGTGAGTCTGAAGAGAAATGGCGCTCTTCTCATTCTGCGTGCCCCGTAAGGGACTCAGCATGATGATATGTATGTATGCATGGGTGTGGTTACATTACAATGGCAATTTATTTTATTTGTATTAAAATGTACATGAGCTTTATGGTAAAGGAAAATCTTGTATTTGGGTGAAGAAAGATTCCAGGATGCGCGTAAGCTATTAAAACGATTCCGTTTTATGCATTCACCTTCTGAACCCAAAAGTCCGTTTACCCGATTGATGTCTTCTGTCATGTAAGCCGACTGACCATCGACGTTTTTGCATCGCAACCTTTACTTAATTACCTATAAGAGTATCAATAACTTTTAATCGATCGAAACATGGTGTTAATTTTTCTCCCTCAATACTCAACTAGTTTCGCATGATCTATGGTATCTTAACACTTGCCTGTCAAAAGGGTTCTTAACAAATTGGTTGGTACATGACCGGTGTCAATAGGTGACTTTTAGCGTTTTTTTAACCTTCAATTGTTATGTGCTTTACATTACTACTTATGGAACGTTATTGTAAAAAAATTTTTGAACGCCGTGGTGGCCGAGTGGTTCGAGTAATTGCTTGCAACACAAAAATTGCGAGTTTGAATGGTGTTTTTTTCAGTATTAAAGTACTGAAAAATAAACCAGAGAGGTAATCAAAAGACGTAGTATGTGGGTACAGTCGAGCATGATAAACTCGACGACTCGATGACTCGCCATCTGTCACTTCGGCACATCAATATAATATTTCTAGGTAAAAGAGTGATTTTATTGATATCTTTGCCTACCACTTACGGGAGCATAAGGAAGGCGTGAAGAAAAAGCCTAATTCCCATTAAATTACTTATAAACGATGGGTAAAAACATGAAGAGCTTGCCAGTTCTAAGAGAAAAATCACCAATATAAATTATTATATCCATCTCGACCGACGTAAATCAAAACACATTAATGCTGGTAGCGATTCATAATTCCCAGCCGTAGTATAATCAAACGTGCGAGTGGAACGCAGCTACTCTTTCTGTTCGCAAGTGTATGAGACAGAGCATCCGCCATTTTGATTTACTGCCGTACAAGTGACGCCATCTGTCTTCTGAAAGGTGGCGTTTTTGAGCACAATCGAGTTATTATATCAATGAATTTTTATGCATTGAAAATCTTGAAGTGTTTGATTTACTGTGTTCTTCGGCTTAAAATCAAGAAAACATTACTCGGTATGATTCGTTAATACATATATTAAAGCAACATGGAGAACGTTGCATTATAATAGTGTATGCCTGTATGAATGCTATAAATTAAACACTACTAAATGGATTTTGATGCGGCTTTACCAACAGATAGATATTTTTTCAAGGAATGAATAATGAATAACTTTATCTATGTACTTATCCGCATCATCTTTGACTTAGGCATGGCTTGGTAAATATTTATTATACCTATGGATATATACAAGGTTTCACATTTTCCCAAGGGTCGCTGTTTTGTCAGCGACAGCTGACAGCTGTCATCATGTTCATAAATTTATTACTGGACATAGGAAGGATAAATAAAGTGCCCCCAAAGTGTTACCCAATCGGGGTTTGAATCTGCGTAAAACGATTTAAGTGAAAACCAGCAAGCATCATCAAGCATGTGCCCAGAAATCGATGAATGAAAAGCGAAAGAGGTTTGTATGTGTGGGGTTCTACTATTTACAAACTTCGTGGGAAACTCGGCGCTATGATATAATATGTATGGATCTTTTTAGTTTAATTGTGAATGATATATTGTACTTAAACATTTATATGACATAAACGCTAAGTACTATACAAAATTGTTATGAATATGAAACGCTAGCAGATGTGTATCGAAATGAATTCTACATAAACGTGCCAATTTGCTGACCGTAATAATACTTAGCGCCGTTCCTTTCTCGCTTATGTAGATCTCTCGGCTATCCCTCTCTCGCCTGGACGGTCCCGGTCGTATCATAAGGACCAATAATTATATTAATTCTTCAAGATAAGCTCATTATAACATGATTGTATGTTGTAGGTAAAAACATTGCAGGCTTCATTTATAGGGAACAAAATTCTCAAGTCGATGTGTAGGCATGGTATCAATAAGCGCTTGCTCGCAAATTTTGTTATCAAATATTCTTTACTTATACAGATAGTGCCATCTACGAAGACGCGCCCCACCAATTTCTATTCCAAGGGGTCGCGGGATGCGTAGCCGCGTCAATTAATTGTAGTGCATACATAGGTAATCAGTGTGTACCGATAATATTCAAACATTAGTGGAAGGTTGCATACTTACACTATAAACTATAGGGAAGAATAGTGGGGATCGTCTTCGTGGATGGCACTATTTATATATCACTTCGTAATTCATCAACGCTTATCGTAGATCTCAGAAGTAGACATATCAATATTAAAAATGCAAAAATATAACCAGGTGACGAACAGAGGTACTGAACCATCTCAGAATAAACTAAATAATTATTATACATATAAAAAGTATTAAATACAACTAATAATACATAAACCGGTCCTCGACAATCGAAGCAGAATCGTCACCGTAACTAAAGGAATTATCCCTGGATAATTACTGGATAAGTCATTATATTCCCAACTTGACTTGGCACTTAAGTTTACAAATATGAACCGTATTTCTAAGACTTAAAGTTCAATATAAACGCATGGATAATTTGCCATTGCAGTGCGCTAAGACATGCTATAGGAACCACTGATGCACTAGAATGATTGGTTTCTACGTAGCGATGTTTTTTGGAATATTAATCTGCTATCATACTTGGAAATAGGTAGCATAGTATGTCTTCTATTTAAGCGCGCTGCTTTTTGTGTGGAGGCACCTTTATTCCCTTTGTTTGACTGACTTTGTAAAAAAACGACGCTATAATATTAATATAATAGGCGTGGTGGTTGACTTGCTTAATTCATTTTGTTATTAATTTATTTATTATCATGTTTATTTACAATAACAACAATTAATAATATTTACAAAGAACAGTTGAAACTAACTACTTACAGATAAAATATTTGTCCCAAATCGGTATCCCGAGGCAACGTGCCAAGAACACTAGCAGCATTGCCACGCTGGATAGCAATGCTGATTCTCTGAGCGAGATATGTTCCAGCCCGCCTGTCACGAAAGGCCTCGACTAGACGGCGCGAGACCTCTTTAAAAAGATGGTGAGCCTCAGGACCCCAAGGCCCCAGAGTTTCAACCGCAAATGCAGCAAATATGTAACCTGACCCGAGACAGGCATACTTGCGGCGCTTGAGGCACTCCTGCTGAGCAGCAGCGGCGCCGGCCGCCACCGATGTGTCAGGAAGATGGGAAGGAGCCAGTGTATCGACACACGTAGCGTCCCACACTAAGGGCCGACCCATCCTCCATGGCATCAGAGACATACCGTCCGGCCTCCGGCCATCGCCGCGAGCGAGACCGACTGGTTCCAGCACAGCAGGCACGCCGGCGCTGACCAGAGCCCGGCGTATCAAGTCATTTATGGAGGAATGACGTGATATCCGGCCGGTACTGCTGATGCAGGATAGACCATGGTGTCCGGAGTCATTATCATAATATATACAACATGTTATATATTGCATGCTACGTTGGTTTGGGTATATAGAAAGGATGAGTGAAGAAAATTGACGAAACAGATATACAATGCTAAACTGTATGGATGAAGAGGTAGAGGAAGACCACGTTCCAACTACCTAAAATCAAATCTAGATACTCAAGAACGGGAACATCAAGACTACTCGAAATCGGTAAGCTTGTATGAAGAGACTGATAAATGTGGATGAAGCTAAAGTGGTATGTAGGTCTAGAGAAAAATGGCGCTATTTTATGTTTGCCTACCCCGTAGGGATTCGTTGTGATGATGATATAGCATAACAAGTCAGACACGAGCTGACTGGTAAGCTAAAAAGCTAAAGCTAAAGCGCTAAAAAAAGTTAAATTTAGGTACAAGATACAATTTAGGTTACAGGTTCCAATCTCCCCGGTTTTTAGGTAATACCTAATGATTTTTCAGAGACACAGGTATATCACACGATCATATTTACGGTGAAGGAAACCATGCTCAGAATACCTGCTTACCCTTGAGAAAAATCAAAGGGCGTGTTGACGGCTCTTTAATAATAATGTTCAATATTGAGTAGGACAATGCCTCCACACCCGTTTAGAGACTCATGTGGGAAGGGGAGGGGAGAAGATATACAAGATATCTTGTATATCTTCGTAAGTCTGTGTAATGTAGTTCATAACGAAAAGGGTTCAAACCTCGCAACTATACAACGGACCCCTATACAGTTAACGTAAGGTACGTTCAAATTGTTTTCGTATAAGGTTAAGGATTCTTAATGTGTTTTAATACAAGTAAGCAAGGTATTAATTGTCATTACAAATCTTCAATTAATTACTATTGAACTCCCAAACAGTGTCGCCCCAAATATCCAAACATACGACCAAATGAAACGATATTATCCTTCCATTGTTACATTCCGAGTTTTTGACTGCGACGGATTCCCGTCATCCCGTCAGCGCAACATAACTATGTTTTCACCAATTGTTTTTGCTCGCAGTCATTTCTCTGCCGACCGGCTGCATTCTCACTATCGAACGGCAGTATCGATACAATATCCAATCGATAAAACTCTGAGCAGTACTCGAATTGTGATCGTTCGGCGACTCGTGTGAACAGCCTGCGCTTGCGCTGAAGTGAGTTTTGGTATGTAAGCTTTTGTGCTCTTGAACAATAAAACCAAATAAGGTTAGTGCTTGGAGGCAACTTCGATAACGATGCTCACATGTTTTATGTGATTAAAATCTTACGGACATTTGTCACACGAGCCTTAATTTTTAACAGGAACTTACTAAACTTAAATTTAAACAGGAGTCTATGCCAGAGATATGGTAACTCACCATCAGAAATGTTGTCACCTCATTTTCTTGAAAATGTTGGTCACTTAAAATGCAAGATTCTCTTTCCATATAACACCATAACCCATTTATTAATCAATGAAAGGTCTAAAGAGCAGTCTAGAGAAGACAGAATAGAAAGAAGAAAGATAATTAGTGCAGCCTGAGCCACTTACACTTATCTCATTTAAATCTTTAAAAGTATTTGGTTGTTACAACTTTAAGTGTTACATTAGTAGGATACGGATGTAACTTAACCTAATATTTGTGAGAATGTTCGTTACTCAATCACGCCAGAACGGCTGCGCAGAATTGGGTGAAATTGGCACGGAGATAGATTATAAGCTGCAATAAGTAAGTACTTTTTATTCTAAAAAAAATGTCATTGAGAATTTAACGCCGACCAAACCACTGAGCACAGCTTGTATGCTTCAAGCTACAGGTATGACTTTTTGATGTACAAGATGTTAGAAGGTAGTTGGAAATATATTTTCAGGCCATGTCAGTCCGTAATGGCCGGCGGGACATCGTCGTTAGTGCCACAATGCGGCATTTGCATCGACTCACCGCTCACAGGACTGACCGGCTGCCGGTAGTGCAGGTGGATCTATATAGAGTTGATAGCACAGCTACGAAAATATTATAATATATATGTAATATATAAACGTTTGAGAAATTGATGTATAGTACGTATGTATAGTCAGTCATGCTTGAGTTACGGCGATGGCCTTGTCATCTGCCACGTTGGCACTTAAAATATATCTCTGACGGAAAAGTGGTAAGTAGTCGCTACCTCTGCCTATCCCTTCGGGTACCCTTATATTCACGGTCTACCAGTAGGATCCCCGAAGGGGTAAATAGAGGTGTGTAGTAGTATCCACACACAGTTGCGGAGACATGTTACGGTCGGTAATTTTAAGGTTTAGTTTTAAATAAAGGAATACTTTTACTTTAGGTATATGATAGATGGCGGGTCATCGCCGTTTCACAAGTACGAATATACAAGTAAACATCATTGAATTTCTTCTCAAACATATACAGGTTTCTTCTCGACGTTTCTTCCTTACTTCACCCTAAGGTTAGGATATAAAGCAAACGCTTACAATATTATTATCACATTACGGATATGGGTATTACAACTCTATGTTTGTACAACGACAATGCTGAAGCTAACAATATAATATAATTTAAAAGATCGGTTCGTTAAAACATCGTCCCGGTTAGACAATGTCTTCAGACAAGCCTGCCCGGAGTATATCGAGGCTAATTTATAATGTCCAGGTCACGAACCTGTCGGTATAACAGACAATCGCAGGTGGAACACGTAATTGACTGAGGGGAATATGAAAAAAAACCTTCAAGCACTAGACCTAAGGCTCTCCTAACTCCAGGCACTAAGCACGAGACCTGGCTGGGGGCCTTGGTCTCGCCATTGTTCGGCTAAGTGGCAAAAGTTCCCGGAACTCACATTAATAGAGACAATAAAAAAAAAGCGCTAGATAATCTAGAATTGTATTTTTTTTCAATTGATGCTCTATGCTTGTCAAAATAATAAGCCTAACATCGTTAGGCTTGAATAATGAATAAAAATCTTTGTTGTTTGCATTCGGAAACCATTGCCCAGATAATGATAAAACTTTGCTAGTGTATTCGTGGGAAGACCACGAGGATTCCTGGCCCAAAAGAAAAGTCCGTAAAAACTCGTTACCAATAATCGATACAGAAAATAATACATATAGGAAATATTTATTAATTAGCCATTAAGTCTCTCGTTGCCATTTGTCGTTCTTTATGACAAGTCCAGCCTATTTACTAACACACAAAAAATCAAGATGTTCTCTTAAGGAATTGTGTGTGACAAATTATTTACTTACTGGAGAAACCCTGCAACAATTATGAGGAAACTTCGACACGCGGTCCCTTATTTAGTGAGGCTGTAACACTAGTGTTTTGTAACCTGTCTGCTTGACGTTAATGGACAACGCGCCGAAAGAAATGTTTAGTTCCGCGCTTCACTATACTCGCGGTTATGTCAACAAGTTCGATACTAAAAGGATTATTAAATACAAGTGATTGACTTTAGATAATTTAAGTAAAAGCAAATTTAGTATAAGTATGAGGCAAAGTAACATATTTTTCAGTTAAAAAAAAATTTTTTCGATGCTGGTGGTCTTATCATATTGTCATCTAGTTAAATTAACGTAAGCAACGATTACTACTATTTAAAAAACTAATGTTCGTGAGTGTTAGTAATTTACCGTTTGTTATTTTAGTCTGAACCGGCTCGACTAATTTGTATATCATTTTGAATTATATTCGCATAGGTTGTATAGAGTTGAAAGAGAGATATATATGTCAATGTGACAGCTGTCAGTTTGGCATCGTCTTCCACAAACGCACATGTGTCCTTGAACTCACAATGTTTTTTGCTTGTGGTGTGATAAACAACTTAATTTGAGTTCAAACATCATATCTCAAATTTTACTACGCAGGACTATTAAATATCCTCATTAAATCTGACTTAAACTAATTTATGACACCAAATTGAGAGAAATATCTCAATGAATCACAACAAATGTTAGTTAATTGTTACAATAACGAGCAAATTGCCGTTAGGTCCGCGACACATACAGTTGCCGAGGCATTTAGCGTCCAAACCCCAGTCATTACAGCGAGTAACGACCTTTTAGGACATCGACCGTGTATTTCACACTGTCCCCACTGACTCAGACGATGGACAATGCGGTTTTTGTACAAATGTAAATTTCCTTTATGTCCCACACTTGACATGCAGATTACGGACGTTAGACCCGCCGATTGGAACTTTCAAACTATCCGTAAGACAATAAGGCTTGTTTAAAAAGGGGGCTATTAATACATACTGATCACTTTTTTCATGTTTGGGTTGGCACTATTGTTAAACATTGACGTTTGCTCTGATGTGTGGTTATTTTAGTATTTAAGTTGAGTGAGGTACCCTTTGACGTTCGTTTTTTTAAAAGTGGGTTGGTACTTTGCCGTTGAGTTGAATTCCAAATTCAAAACTTTTCCGATACTCACGAATTTCTGCTAAAAGCTGTTATACGTTTTAAAAATATCACTACGTTACTAAATAAAATTAAGGTATTTTTTTCTAATAGTAATTAATTGTATATGTCCAAGTCGCCGCGTGGTTGCAACAAACATTCTCAAAAATCTTCCAAATTATAATATTAGTAGGAAGTGACTCTACTAATCTATGACTGACATGAGGCGGCCATATTTGATGTCACCTAGTCTGAGATAAATACGTCTATTGACAAGTAGGGTTGACAAATAAAGACGCGTGACATTTTCCATAACTCCCAACGTAATTATATACTTATTTGTTTTCTATTCCGCACTAGAGAAATTTCCGTAAGTTTTTGCATTATGATAATTTTAACTAGCGGTTGTTACTGTATCATATTTATAGGTTAGTAAGTTAATAACTTCACCTTTCGGAAAGGTTGGCAGAATTTAATTCCAAAATCGCACATGTAAAATATTTTGAACCAACGGGGTGCCTCGAAGGAGGCGACACAATTTAAGTTGCCCGACTGGAGCAGTTCCTCTATTTCCTGTAGTGAGTTCGGCTTCTCTAACGGAAAGCCTTTGCTGGAAAACGTTAGCTTGTTCCTTATGTTAGTAACATACTCAGCAACTTCGTTAAATGCAACATATAAGGTATCGCTTACCGCCATACCCTATCGGTAACCGTTTACCACCAGAAGAGCCGTATGCTATTTTGTCTATAAGTAAAATAACTAGGCTTGTCATTATTTTTGTAATATTAAAAGAAACGTTGATAGTGCGCGTGCGCATGTCAATTGCGATATACGATGCGCCCAGTGACGGGCCCGACGACCTCTGCATGCGCTTGCGCTTTGCATTTCAAATGTGGGCATTGTATGCACATTTTTACCGAGTTATTACTTTCTGGGTACCGTGCGCAATGATTTGGCATAGGATTAAATGAGAGATTTAGTCATTGTTGGGTCCAATAACATGCAGATCAAAATCGTCATATCATTACGTCGCCAATTACGTTGATAAAATAGAGCGCCAGTTATAGGTACTATGTTCTTTTAAAGAAAGAGCCATGGATGTTAGTCTATTGGTTCAAGTAGTCGCATTGGAAATCAAAGTTGCATATTCGAACTCCGAGTGTCTAAAGTGCTAAAGTAGCTTGCTTTTATTTAAGTCGAAACTTAATTACAGTGATTCGTTACACCACGGAATTTGTCGGTGACGGAAAACATCGTGAGGAAATCTGCATACGTTTAAGTAACTTATTTCGTCATGCTTGAGAAACGGCGCTTCCGTTGCCATTTGTCACGCTATTGCCACAAGGGTCACTGTAGGGGTGGGCAGAGGTCTAACATTGCCCTATTTTTGCCTAGACTAGGTTTAGATGCCTTACTTTTGGGGAATCCGCAATTTCATTTTGCAAAAAAAAGACATTTTAAGTAAATATTTTTTGTGGCTCTGCTGTCTGTACCCGAGTAACGAACCATGCGTAGTCAATATCAAATGGTCGTGATGTGTATTTTTACTTAAATTGTGACAGATATGACCGTTAGAGGTAGGTTAAAGGGCTTATAAATAACCCTGCATCTCCGTTTGATTGCAACAATGATACTAAATATAAGATGATCATATCTATAAATATAAGATGCTATTATAAGCTACACCAAGAGCTTTACGGTGAAGAAAATATCGAGAGGAAACCTGCATACGTCTGAGAAGCAATTAAAAGGCGTATGTGTAGTCGTGCTTAAGTAACGGCGATGGACTCGTCATCTGTCACATTGGCACCTAAATTATATCCCTGGCGGAAAGTGGATGTATGGGTATTACCTATATATCTCTGCCCACCCCTTCGGGGACCCTAGAGGGAAGGTGTGAGGATATAAAAAAATAAGATGCTATTATAAGGAGACTATGTACATAATATGATCTTTTCATCTCAACCAAATGATTATAGCTGAGCTATATATGAGAGCCGTAGTGGCCGAGTGGTCCAAATAGTCTCCTACAACATAAAGATTACAAGATCGAACCTCGACTGTACGAATGAGTTTTTCTTCGCCCAAGTACCGTCATTAATTACACCTACGGGTCTTTGTCATATATACATCATACCTACCCCTTCAAAGACCCTCGACTTGAACCGCTCGATCACCATAGTTCTCATTATAGAACTAGCTGTCTCCCTCAGCTTCGCTTGGGTGAAAAAATTGAAGTTCCTGTACCAAGATCGCAGCGCCTACAATTGGGTCCAATTTTGAATCGTAACCATTCTCGAATCCACTTGAGTACACACAAAAATCAACATCGGTCAAGACGTATGGAAGGAGAGTACAGTCACTTGTACACGCACAGAAGAATTATATCATCATCATCATCATCATCATCATCATCATCATATCATCACGCCGAAGAATTATATATATATATATATATATATATATATATATATATATAGAAACCCGGAAGCTTGAACGTTCATTAACAATATTCCTTCTGAAAACGACCCACTAAGTACTCCTTAAGACCCACACCTTACACTAAAATAACTAACTAAGAAGTAAATAAAATTACCATAATGCATCTGTAACTTGAAATAAGTTCGGAATAAGCACCGCAACTTAAGTGCCAAGTTAAGCCTCAAGACAGCGGAGCGCGCGTTAAAAACTCTTTTACCAACATAATTGTAACTTAAACTGCTGTTAAGTTACTGGGGGTAATTGCGTTGTGGATTAGAGGAGACTCGTTAAAATTTTAAGTTTTAATGCTAAATCTGGTTTATGGCGTCTTGACTTTTTACTATTAGTGATGCAATACATTTATACTTACATATATTTAAAATTATAATTAAAAAAAAAAAACCTTAATAAAATTGAAGAAGGGTATAAGTCTACAGATATCACAATGCTACTTCTACCCAAAGGAGCGGATCAGTCATATAAAGAGTATTTGCCTGCAAGTCAAAGAGTAAGTTCGAATCCCGACTGTACCAATCAAGCGTGAGGATATATAAAATATAAAAAACAGTTGATTTCTAAATATTTTTATTTAAAATGCATCGATAATAGTATATCCCTCACGTATTCCCACAAGGGTCTCCGAAGGGGTACGCAGAGGTGTATAGATAGTACCCACACACCCACTTTCCGCCAGAGATTTATTTAAGGTGCTAACGTGACAGATAGCAAGTCCATCGCCGTTACTGAAACACAACTATAAATATGCCTTTGAATTTCTTCTCAAGTAAATGCACTACTGTTTGCTTTTTTTTGGTTTTGTTTGGTTACCTTTTGATGTTTTCCTTCACTGCAAAGCTCCTGATGTGACTAATCACTATAGGTACTTAAGTTAACAGTCGGGATTCGAACTTGCAATTTTCATGCTGCAGGCAACTATTCGAACCACTCGGCCGCCACGGCTCTTCTATACCTACATATATAATACCTTGAAAACGTAACTTTTACGTCAAAAATAAAGCTATTTGAAACATCTCAGTGCACCCAGCAGGTGTACCCAACCTTCCCGGCACTTTCAATAAATCCTCATTACCCACCCCTGCGGCGCACGAGCCTCCCACGGCGATAGTAAACCGGTGCGTTACTATTGCATTACCCCTGACTTTTGTTTGCCACTAAAGTGATTGAGCGGTGCGGCTCCTGAGCTATTTCGCTTGGAATATGAGTAATGTATTACGTATTCTTATTTGGTGATTTGAAATGTTTTATGTAGAATATCTTATCTTATCTTACTAATATTATTAATGTGAAAGCTTGTAAGTTTGGATGTTTGCGGTTCTTTCACGGCCAAACGGCTGAACCGATTTGGCTGAAAGTTGAAATGGTGATAGCTTATACCTAGGAATAGGACATTGGCTACTACTTTTTTTATCCTGAAAAATTCAAAGTTCTTATATTATAAAGTATGATGCTTTTTTACTGCATAGCGGCTGAACCGATTCTATCAGCTACTTTTTCGAACTCGACGCGGGCGAAGCCGCGGGCATAAGCTAGTCATTTATATACGTCTTGTCAATTTTGGTAGAAGTACAAATATTTTGATCTTTGATTGGATTCTAAAACTATAGATACTAATTCTTTCACCGATGGAAAGCAAAATATTTCCGCTATAACATATTTTATTTATTTTTTATAATACATACATACATACATATAATCACGCCTCTTTCCCGTAGGGGTAGGGGCAGAGACGACTTCTTTCCACTTGCTACGATCCTTATTTTTTATAATATTTACTAAATATATGTCAGTATACTTCTCCCAAGCCGCTGGACACATTTTGATGATGTTTGTGCGAGAGAGCCGCCCTGGATAGCTTAGATTCACATTTGGACTCGACAGATGGTGTTAAAGTCCAGATTTCAATTTGGGCCATAATACTATGTTGGTTTGCAGAGCAAGTACATTATAGAGTATGAAATCTGATCCTTAAATGCGTACAAATAATTAATTACCCGGCTAATGACTCTAGACTGTGGAGGCAAAGTCAGGCTCATATGAATGAATATTACAAATATTTAAAATAAAACGTACGTATGTACATACGCTGTATAATAAAGTACTTGCGAAGATCGACAAGAAACTATTTTCATTAACTTGTAACAAAAAGTCCCACAGTTTGCAGTAATCGAACCCGCTACCCTTGTATTGCTATCTAGCATCGACGCATCGCAATATTGCAACGGAGGAATGATGCTGGAATTCCGACGAGGTGCAGGCTCGTAACGTTGATTTTGGACATGATTCAAGTTAATTGTACTCTGTAGAAACTTTTTGGTACGAATGATGACAGTTCAAATGACAGCCAATCATTACTAAAATTTTAGTTTTATCTGTTCTCGTTTTTCTGCTACAACTATACATATGTCCTTGAATTTCTTCTCAAACGTATACAGGTTTCTCACGATGTTTTCTTTCACGGTAAAGCTCGATGCATACGTCTGAGAAGCAATTCAAAGGCACATGTATAGTCGTGCTTGAGTAACGGCGATGGACTCGCCATCTGTCACGTTGGCACCAAAAATATATCTCTGGCGGAAAGTGAAAGGGAAGGCGTGAGGATATATATATATATATATATATATTATACGACGTGGACGAAGCGAAAGAGATATGGAAGCCTAGGGAGAACTGGCGCTCTATACTCTCTGCCTACCCTGTTAGGAACTCTATATTATTATATGCATCTAAGCACATCGACTCGTGGTAGGTATCATATCATTTCATATCATCTGCCTCCAGGCGCCTTAGATCTTTGCTCGGATAGTGTAACTCACAAACGACCTACTGCGATTAGGTATAGCTTTTGCATATTGAATTAATAAAGTAATTAGTAATGCTGTAAGTATGCAGTGATAATTTGGTAAGATTAATTGTGGCAATGCTGCTAGCCTTCCTGGCACGTTACTGCAGGATTTGATGCAAATATTTTCATGTAGTTTTAAAAGCCATGGTAACGGTTCGACAATGGACAGATTATGGTGAAGGCAAACCTCGACATGTAACCTGCATACCTTTGACAAGAAAGTTAAAACTTATATGTAGTACTTGATAAACGGCGATGAATTTGCCATCTGTCATGTTTGCTCCTAAATATATTTCATCCATCCATCTACCCATCCTCTACTTGGCCTACCACGCTTGCGCGTATGTAGGGTCCATAAACAAATATTACAACAAAAGAGCAATTGATCGGAATTTGTGTTTCTTTCTAGAAATTGAATCCGTAGCCATTTCGTTAGTATACATTCTCATATGGCATGTATTAATGCCACATAAGTAATTTATAGGAGCGCGCCTGATAGTAAGCGGTTACCGCAGCACTTGCTGCTCCAGACAAAATATCTAGGCAATTGGTGCATCTTCCGCAGCTAATGGCATTGACATGCAAAGCTTAGGTATCCGATAGCGTGAACGCTAACAGAAAAAATATTGACTAGAGGCTCAGGGCTGCCAACCATTTTTTCTCTTGGTATTAGTTTAGAAACAGCTGTATTTTTCAACTGCTTTGATATTTCCCTATACGCAATACAAACTGACCATAATTTAGACCCTACGATCAAAAAGGGTATTTCTGAACATCGTCATGGAGATACTGACACACAAAGGCGGATATTCGTGTCACAACCGCCAAATATATTCCCAATAACGCGGGTAATATGACACAAATGTTGGCAACACTGTGAATAATAAATATTATGGCGGGGACACGCGCTCCTTTTCTCAATTATTTATACTCAAATTATGTAAGTAACTTGTGTATTGTGCACGTTTTTCTCCACATATTCCGATGTTGGCTTGCGAGGAACAGGATTTGTGCTTTTAAAATAACATATCACGCTGAGTCCCTCACGGGGTAGGCGGAAAGTGTCGAGCGCTAGTTCTAAACTCCCAGAATTCTTTTACTTCATTTATAAGTCTTTGATTTGATGTAGTCGGAACGTGGTCTTCCTCTTAATCTTCGTTTAGATGCCTATTTTCGTATTGTATGTGGGTTTCGTAATCATAATGTCAATCTTTTGAAATTTAAAATGTCAATGCTTGAGATCTGTGGTAAATAAAAGATATACTTTTTCTACCATAAAGCATTAAACCTTACGTTAAGTCCAGACAAGGACAAATGGACAATTATGACAAATTACAATCGACCTCAGTTTCCAAAACTGCTGATTTCGAAGTTCAAAATTTATAACTACTCGAAACCGCATGTATTAACGAATCATTAGTGCCCTAGATTACCGATTGTTATTCGATTAAAGCACACCCATTGGGGCATAGGGGAAGTTCGGAAGTTTCAGAGGGAACTTGCCAATTTTCCGGGGGTGCGTGCAATGTCACTACACTAGCACGTGGCGCGCCGTGGAGAGCGCAGGGCTCTCTGCCTATGCGATCCGATTCGAATTTCAAATTTTGATTTTCGCGCGAATTACGGCAGAAAAAGTTTTGAATCATAAGGACTTTTTAAAATAAAAAAGGTTGATAGTGATGTATATATTAGGTAGGAAAAAATTTACGAATTTAAATTCGAACTTGGAACGATTTTATAAGTGAAGTCAGACGGCAATATAATTTTTTTTTTCGAGAATGAACGTTTACGAACTAGGTTTTTGGTATTTGGAAGGTTTTAATAGACTTTGTTTTTAGAGAATTAAGTGTGTTAGTACTGTGTGTATATTTAAAATTGGTTTTATTAAAGGTATAGTGAATGCTTAGGTTTTTTTAAATAATATAGTATGCATTTTGTAACTAAATCTGTGATGGATGCAACATTCCGAAATTCCACTGTCTTCATTCGGTGAATTTGTCGTTTTGAGTCGATTTTTCTGGGAAACAGTCTGTGCGGGGGATCGGTAGGTTTTTACACAAATACCTGTTTCGTAATGAAGATGTTTGTATTGCACTTGTCGAATGCGTTTACATTTATCTTAACCGTTGCATTGGAAACTTAAAGTACATTTTCGCATCTTCAATAAATTTACTTATCATGAGTCATCAATTAAGAGGAAAGGAATCCTGCATACGTTTTAGAAGAGTACAAATACTAACGTAAAGTCACATGCCACATTGGCATCTCAATATCCTCACGCTTTCGCACAAGGGTCCCCGAAGGGGTGGGCAGAGGTGAATAGGTAGTACACCCACTTTCCGCTGATAGATAGCGAGTCCATCGCCGTTACTCAAGCACGACTATACATACGCTTTTGATTTTGTTTTCAAATGTATGCAGGTTTTCTCTCGATGTTTTCCTTCACCGTAAAGCTCGTGATGTGACTAATCATTGTACTTAAGTTCAGTACTCATTGGTACAATCGGTATTCGAACTTCGACCAGCACGGCTCTATCTAAATAGTGTTTGTTACGCCTTTGGAGATATAGGAAGGCTGTGAACAGATGCAGAGATAAAGAAAAACAAACTACCTTCTCATTCAAATAGTAAAAAGTTGCCAGTATTTTGTACCATGACAAACGTCGCCGCGGGAGTGTCCGTTTGCCTCGCCGCTACCTTAGCAGCAATCGAATCAGAATCGAATCGTCAAAGTAATCGGCTCGATTGCAGACAGATCGATTGTTGATCGGTGTGTGATTGCCCTAATTCTATTTAGATTGGATCGTTTTGATACTTGTGGTTTTGGAAACTGTACAATCTTGATTGTAGCTTGGTGTTGAAATTCAATTTAGTACAAAGTAGAAACAATAAGTTGGCTGCCCGTTTCGCTACATTATATTTATTACACACTTGAAATTTGAATATAATGCACCGAATAGCATATTATTATGAAATAGTGCAACTTACTGAAGAATTAATTCAATCATTCCGGTATTACGGATCTGATTTCGTAAATTCTTTCACTGTTAGAACACCCATAATGTATCTTGAGTGCTATGAGCTACTTTTTAAAGGTAATCGAAGTCGGCAATAAAATAAATGGCGTGCGCTTCCTAAGCGGTTTGAAATAAAATCGGAAGGTAAAACATTCACCAGTTTTAGCTTTACAAAAAAGGCCGCGACACCATATCTAAGTAAGATATTTCAGCCAAAAATATAGTTTTTGTGGTAAAAGTAAAAATTAATTTACCCGATAGATGGCGCTGCTACCGCGTTATAAGATATATTAATCGGGTGACACTGGCACATCTAGTTTTATATAGAAATAAATGAATCGCTATATGATGTACATATGTAGGTAAAAAGATACTATTCCTAAACTTGGACGCCTTTTTTCTCGACTAGAAAACGTTTACAAGTCATTATAAAACAAACAATAACGAATTCCCTTAAAAAAATATAACTATGTTCCAAATTCAAATAGAAATCAAAACCTTCCAATTTCAAATCTCTGCATGTCGCGCGGCGCATGCACAGCGGGCGCTAACGACATCTCTGCGAGCCTAAGTGGAACTATTGTTCAATTCGATTCGGCTAAGATCGGAAACGGTCGGCTTCTGTCAACTAGCATGTATTTAGTGACGGTTGGTATATTTTAAATTTGGAATGCGATGCTTTTTGTCGGCAAGCCGTTTAAGGGTACTTTCCGGGTTATGAACTTTGTCGTGTCGTGTGATTTTACAATGAAGGCGTGAGATGCTATCTGGGTTTTTAAATGGCGGTATCTGTATCCCGCTGGCTGGTTTAATTTCGCGGGTTTTGAAGGTTTTGTATCATGGCTTTTGGTGGCGGGTGCTCTGGATAATTCATTTATAATTTGTGAAGAAGATACCCACTTAAGTCTTAGAGTCTTCACGACTTCTCAAAGGGGTAGGCAAATGTAACACCTTTCTACCGGAAACATATTCGGCTGACAACGTCGTAGATGATGAGTCCCTTGCCGTCTTTACAGCACGACTTTATGCATACGTCTTTGGATTTCTTCGCAAACATATCACCAGGTTTCCATCACATATGGTGAGGGAAAACATCTAGGAGGCCTGCATACGTTTGAGAAGAAATTAAAAAGACTGTTGTATAGTCGTGCTTGGGTAACGGCGAAGGACTCGCCATCTGTCACATTAGCACCTGAAATATATCTTAGGGAAATTTATTTTTGGTGTGGGTACTACCTACGCACCTTTGGCTACCCCTTCTGGGACCCTTGTGGGATGTGTGATGATACATTGTATAAATAAATAAATGCTACTTGCGTGTGTGTCTAAACAACCAAAAACTATTCTTACTCACCATTCAGTTGTTTATAGCTGAAAAAAATAAATTTCCTGAAACACGATCGCAGCGCCACCTATCGGGTCCAATTGTGAATCTAAACCTTTCTCGAATCCACCAGAAGACAGAAATTTTCATTAAAATCTGTCCAGCCGTTTACGATTATATATAGTAACATACAGACAAACATTTATTGTTATATCCTCTCGCTCGCGCCGTCTAGTCGAGGCCTCTCGTGACAGGCGGGCTGGAACATATCTCGCTCAGAGAATTAGCATTGCTATCCAGCGTGGCAATGCTGCTAGTCTTCTTGGCACGTTGCCTCGGGATACCGATTTGGGACAAATATTTTATCTGTAAGTAGTTAGTTTCAATTGTTCTTTGTTATATCCTTATTTTTTTCTATAAGCTAACTAACGAATACTCGGTACTAGAATTCGGTGAACATATTTCATTATAATTAGTGTAGTTTTAGCGAACGAACAATGTACGCAGTGCCTATGGTGAACTATGTACCCCCCTATTTGGGCTCAACACCGTACGCACCTCACTCTACTGGTCTCCCCGAACCGTACTGGCTGTAAGTATTTTTTTATTAGTGAAAGTCTCATTTAAATTAGTCCAGGCGTTTTGGAAATTCGCTAGAACAGTGAAACAAGATTTCATAAGTTGTGTTATCAATACTGTTTAAACTTTCACATGCATTAAGAAAAAGAACTGCAAATGCAGTAATAGAAAATGTTTTTTTTAATATCCTCTGGAAACCGTAGGAACAAAGCACTTTAGGTACCTATAGCAGTGCAATTAAGAAGCGAGATAAGCAAAGTTATAATATTTTTGAAATACATATGATTTGTACATAAGGCCATAATTTCTCAAATGAATGCTGAAAGTAAACCTTCTTTATTTCAGGAAGCCGTCGGTAGATGGAGTTAGTAACCCAGCGTCAGTCAACAGTCGGTGAGTATTATTATTACTCATTACATTAGTACTAAGTTGGAATTTATGGAAAAAATTACTTATAAGAATATAAGTGCCAAACAAATTACGAGTACTTAATGTCAATTGTCCGCGTGCCAAAATGTTTGGCCAACGTGTTTGGCCAACAATTTTGGAAAATATAGGCTATTAACGATTTATTAATTAACAACGTACAGTTATCATGTAACACGGGGCTTATGAGTTTTGAATTATACAAACTTAATATCATGCCATTAAAGTGCAGATAGAGAGAGTAGAGCTCCTGATCTCTCTAGGCTTACAGACCTCACCTTTCTCTATCGTTAGATCCACATTCACCAGTCTTCATTCATGCTGGCCGGAGCTCTCTTGACGTTCGAAATAACATAATATCTTATGGAAATGGAAATTAAAGCCCTATACGTATCCTACGCCTCCCAAAACGTGTTATTCTAAACCAATCTACATGCGTGATCGCTCCCGAATCGATTCAGACAAATGGAGTTTTTGAAAATAACCTCAAAATCCCAGGTATTCGATAATCCAATCTCGAAAAATGGTAATTCCCGCGGCGACTGTTCTCACGGACACAACGAAGGGATAAAAAACACAGACAAACATTAAAAAGGTAAAAAGCGACAACATCCAATCACAATTACGTACTCGAACGTATAATTTGACGTACGTTCGAATCGATTTACGAACTCGAATCGAGTAATGAAGAACACTCTTGTTCATTGATAGAAACTCTTGCGTTCGATTTCACTAACCTATATTTAGGGGGCCTTACGTATCGATACATCGGTTCTAATCGATATCGGAATCGTTATTGGAATAGATTTTACACCTTGCTGTCATCTATGTTAATGATTCCACTTTGGGGTTCCTTGGGAAGCGGGGGAAATGGTACAGTCCAACTGGAACTCAAAGATTGCGGGTCGAATCCCAAGTTAACTAATGTGTTTTTCTGATACTAAGTATAATTATTAATCACACCACAAGCTTAACAGTGAAGAAAAACATCCAGAGGAAACTTACTTTCACATCATCACGCAGAGACCCTAACGGCTACTTACGTTTATGAAGAAATTTACGTGTATAGTCGAGCTAATATAATAACAGTCGTTTAACCGCATTAACGACTCGCTAACAACATACAAGATGTAATAAAACATTGTAACTAATCGATTATAAATCTCTTAATACAATAGTGCAGAGTAATTACGCTTGCCTAGTAAGGGACAATAATCGAATCGGATCGATGCATCGATTCCTTATTCGATTCATCCGCGTATTGTTGCCGTTTTAATCAATTTTATTTGCATACGAATATGAGGGGATGTAGATTTATAGTCATCTTTAACAATAACGATACATACATTTGAAATAATAGTAAAGATAGGTATCTAATGAAATTATTGGCATCTATAAGCGGATTTGCTCGCTTAGTATTCGATTTCTTTGGAAGATTTTTTGCTGACGTGACCCGATGGGTGGAGCTGCTATCGTGTTTCAGGAAAAAATATAATTTTCACCCGGGTGAAGCTGGGCGGGACCTCCAAGGTACAAACACTCGTGTTCATCACACAAAATATCTCTCAGCGGGAATCGAACCCGCGACCTCAAGCTTCGCAGATGCTCTGACTGCTAAGCCAGAAGGCCCGTTATTGTCCGTATGTCTTACGTACTGCGAGAAATGTCGTATGGTTAGTTTGCGTATGCATTGCTTAAATTGTATACAATCATGTTATAATTAGTGTAATTGGCATGTACCAATGAGTTTTTCTGAACTAAAGTACAGTGATTAGTCACAACATGAGATTTACGGTGTAGGAAAACATCGAGAGGAAACCTGCAAACGTCTGTGAAGCAATTCAAAGGCGTACGTATATTCGTGGTTGAGAAACGGCGATGAATTCGCTATCTGTCACGTTGGCACCTAAAATATATTTCTGGTGGAAAGTGGTTGTGTGGGTACTACCTATACACCTCTGCCTACCCCTTCGGGGAACCGGGAAGACATGAGGATATATTCATAAATAAACATAATATCCCTTGAAAACTATAATACAACAACTATTACTATACAAAGTTCAATCGTTAAACAGATTCATAACTTACGTAGGAAACTCATTTAGTACCACACGAGGTAATTTTTCACTACGTATTGCGGGAAACTGGGACCAACTAGTACCCCGGTCACGTGTCTATGGGAGGAAGGGAGATGGAAGATTATGCCTGTAAAATTTTAAGGGGACGGTAAGAGATGGGTGTAATACCGGAATAGTCTGGACTAAGACGAATATTATGTGTAAATACATCTCGAGCGCGTCAATTTCGGATAGAATAAGCTAAGTTAAGGCTAAGTTTGTGAATACTCATCGAGGTTGGTAACTAAGTCCTCACGCCTTCCCACAAGGGTCCCCGAAGGGGTACACAGAGGTGTATAGGTAAATACCCCCACACCCACTTTCCGTCAGAGGTATATTAGGTGCCAATGTTACAGATGGTGAGTCCATCGCCGTTACTCAAGCCCAACTATACATACGCCTTTGAACTAATTCTCAGACGTATGCAGGTTTCCTCTCGATGTTTTCCTTCACCGTAAAGCTCGTGGTGTGATTAATCACTGTGCTTAAGTTCCGAAAAATTCATTGGTACAGTCGGGATTCGAACTTGCGATCTTTGTGTCGCAGTTAACTGCTCGAAATGTGTATTTGTTGTGTGAAGAGACTGATGAACGAAGCGAAAGGAGTCTGTAAGTCTACAGAGCACTGGAGTCGATAAGGTGATAATTGAACTGTGATTTGAGAAAGGTGTGTGGTGAAATTAATATTACACATTCACATATCATACATATCATCACGTCCCGGGGTAGGCCAGTTCTCTCTTGACTGACATACCTCTTTCGCTTCGTCCACATTCATCAGTCTCTTCATACATGCTCGTCGGTTTCGAGGACATATAATTTAAGCCTCTATAGGTCTTCGCGTCGGAGAAATTCCATTTTTAAATCAGTGCACGAGAAATAGTTGAAAAATACCATACACCATTCTTCTAGCATTTGCATACCAATGAGAATTTACTCTTTGTTGACTACAATGCGTTTTTCACTTTCTTTTGAAAGTCTTTGAAAGCTTTTAAGCCAAATGTTTGATGCCTTAACCGTGTCATATTGTCTATTTTTGTCGTAGCGTGATAAATGTCGTTACTTGTAGTTGTATTGTATTGAGAATAAATAAATACCTAGGTACTTGGGTCAATTCCTCGCAAATTGACATAGCCCTAAATTAAGCAAAGCTGGTGTCAAAAATATTTCTCTTTTTGTACATATTATGTACATGTTTATATGTGTATATGTTGTATGAAAGATTTTACATTTTTGTTTAAAATCAATTAAATGAAATTAAAATGCGTGATACCGTTGGGTACAGTTAGTTAGTAGAGAACATCATATGCGCTGTCTCTTTAGCACGTTTTATTCCTGCCTTTCTAATCTATGTCTCTAGCATAAATACTTGTTATTGAAGAGAGCAGTCTCCATTGTCAAGCAATTAACGAAGAGATAGCTTATCTCAATGGCAATTTGTGCGCTCTTAGGAAGGTTGGTAGCATTGTTGAACAATTAATACTCGTAGACGTACAAGGAGTGCCATCTAGCTCCTGTTGGCAGGTACATTGTTGATTTGTACTGGCCGATCCCCGTGGTTTCACTCGCGTAAAATATGATTTCATAGGTATTTTTTTGCCGGTGGTGGCCGAGTGGTTCGAGCAGTTGCCTGCGACGCAAAGGTCGAAGTTCGAACCCCGACTGTAGCAATGAGTTTTTCTGAACTTAAGTACAGTGATTAGTCACACCACGAGCTTTACGGTGAAGGAAAACATCGAGAGGAAACCTGCATACGTCTGAGAAGAAATTCAAAGGCGTATGTATAGTCGTGCTTGAGTAACGGCGATGGACTCGCCATCTGTCACGTTGGCACCTAATATACCTCTGGCGGAAAGTGGGTGTGTAGGGATTTCCTATACACCTCTGCCTACCCCTTCGGGGACCCTTGTGGGAAGGCGTGAGGATATTTTATTTTTTTTAAATTAGTTATGTTACATTAAAGAGGTACAAACATCCTCACAAGCATTCGAAATTATAATATCAATAGGGACTTTGTAAAAACAAATAAGGATTTTGTTGAGACACTAATAAAGGATGGGTGAAGATATACGAACAAACACACAATGTCAAATAAGCAAAGGAAGACAAGACATAATGAGAGAACCTACGCTTGTATATATGTATGTATGTATACTCGTACTGGAGAGGACGGACTCTCCATTTCAATAGCATATTATATGGCGATGATGTTGACTAAAACCCTTCGAAGACTTGAGGTAGATCAGAATAGAAAGCGTTCCCATGTCTAGAAGGTATAAATGTCGTTTTCATTAATTTTAAACCTAATCTTCACACCTTCCACCCTTATATCCGAAGGGGTTAAAAGAGATGTATTTGTAAGCACCCTATTTTCGTCCTAAAGTAACAGATGGCGAGTCCATCCCCGTTTGTCAAACGCCACTATATCAAAATCAAATTATCTTTTTATTTCACGTAGGCCCAGGTGGGCACTTATAAAACGTCGAAAAAGAAGCACGGTTCGGGTTGGTCGCTTCCATGGAGAAGAACCGGCAAGGAACTTCATGGTTACTCTTTTCAAATCATTAATCTAATAATCTTTTCATATACAATATTTTTTTTCGTTACAGCAATAGTACCCAAGTACATAAGTACCTAAATGTACCTACATAAGTGTACACAACATTATGTGATTCAATTTCCTCTTACACTTATGCAGGTGTTCTGTTCTCATTCACCATAAAGCTCGTGTGATTAATTATGAGCCGTGGTGGCCGAGTGGTTCGAGCAGTTGCCTGCGACGCGAAGGTCGCAAGTTCGAATCCCGACTATACCAATGAGTTTTTCTGAACTTAAGTACAGTGATTTGTCACACCACGAGCTTTACGGTGAAGGAAAACATCGAGAGGAAACCTGCATACGTCTGAGAAGAAATTCAAAAGGCGTATGTAATAGTCGTGCTTGAGTAACGGCGATGGACTCGCCATCTGTCACGTTGGCACCTAATATACCTCTGGCGGAAAGTGGGTGTGTGGGTATTACCTATACACCTCTGCCTATCCCTTCGGGGACCCTTATGGGAAGGCGTGAGGATAATTAAATAACATTAGAAAAATTCATTGGTACAGTTGGAACTCAAAATTCTCACAACCACCGCTTTTACCTATGCCTGCCTGAAAATTTTGACTGAAATTTCTGACAGATTTGCTTCATTTTTTGTTCAAGTTCAAGCCTATCTGCATATCTATCTTTTATTTCCAAGTCACAAGATTATACCCCTCCGGTCGGGTGCATTAATTTGTACTTTTAACGTTGGACTTTTAATTTGTGCTCGCTGTTCACCATAAATTCCATTGTTGCTGGAAAAAACGTTTAAAAGCTCCAATTAGTAGGGTGAGAATAATTTATTTGCACCTAATAAGTGACTACTGGATTGTTTTAAAAGGTGAATGTTTAATTTTGATGCAAATTTTTCGAGTGGGAACGTCCCAACTTTTACAAATTTTGTTTGCTTCTTGCATTTGCTAGATCAATTAATACTTCAGGATGTTAATAGGGTAACATAAATGTACAACACTTATAATATTATTAATTAGCCTGTCAATGAATCCGCATTACACTAGTTTAGAATATTTATTACACAAATTAGAATTTAATTAGGAAGAGCCGTGGTTCAAATCCCGACTGTACCAATGATTTTTCCTGAACTTAAGTACAGTGATTACTCATATTACCACGACTTACATCGTTCGAGAGGAAACCTACATACGTTTGAGGAAAAAACTTAGGCGTATGTAGATTCGTGCTTGACAAACGGCGATGAACTCGCATCTGTCACATTGGTAGCTTACATATATTTCTGACCGAAGTGGGTGTATGATTACTATTACCACACCTCTGCCCACCTCGTGTGTTTGAAGATATTATTTAGATTTAGGAACGTCGGACCGTCTGTTGGTCAGCCCTTGTCTTAGACCAATGGGTAAGCAATACCTACCCGTAGTAACACCCGCGTGTAGTATTGGGCGAGAATCTTTTGTATCATACTGCAACTTGGGAAAGTCCGATTCTGCACACGCGAAAAGATTCTTTTTATTCCAAACATGCGCTCCTCTTTAGGGTATGAGGCAGCCGCCGCTCTAGGAGTGCTTGCAACACCAGGGGTATGCCTCGCGCGTTGCCGACCCTGCAGGAATCTTTTCACACCCTTCTTAAAGAACTCCATGCTCTTTCGGGGGCAAACCTCAACATAGGATTCATTTTTTTATACCACGCGGCTGATGATTTATCTCGCGCGCTGCCTACCTTGCAGGAACCTTCTTCTTGGGTATGCTGCTGTACTCTCCAGGAAAAACCTCCACGGGGAGCTCATTCCACAGCCTGAGCATTCGCGGAAGGGAACTCCTATGGAACCGTGCAGTACGAGCGCTTTGTGGTTCCAAGGTATGGGAGACTGGTTCGCAGACGGAAACTTTTTGAAATCTCGTGTCCTTGGGTGCTCTATTTCGTAGATTTTTAGGCCTTTTTGTGTATTGCATTTGTCATAACAATAATAAGTAACATTCCATAACACCCTAAAGTTACACAGAAATGCTTTTACATTTAGAAGAGAGAACATTACGTCACCCCTAAAAATGATTCTATGTTACTATCAAGTTATACAAATTTAAACCGCAACTACATTCACTTAAAGTTCAATGTTGTCTACAGTGTGCAGCTGTAGGAAATGAAGTCGCCATGTCCCTCCGGCTATTAGTCCGGGATTAGCGAATTGATCCCGGGATCGGATGACCAGCGGTACATTAAAACCGGGATTTGGTCACTTGGTGCACTGTAATTCATATTTCTATTGTGAGCTTTAGAATAGAATTGTGTTTGGTTTTCATGAGTCTTACTGAAAAGCAAAAACTAATTAAAAGCCGGGGTGGCAGAGTGGTTGAAGTAGTTGCCTGCAATGAAAATATTGCAAGTTTGCTCCCGGCGGTCAGTTCCAATGAGATGTTTCTGAATTACGGCGAAGGAAAACAATGTAAGGTTTTTAAAGAAACACATGTATTTCTTTAGAAATAACATCACTTCACGTCACTGTCATAACAATGAAAAGTTACAAAACAAAAAAATATTATGTACGTCAACAATTAAGGCGAAGCACTGCGCTGTATCTGCTCCGTTGTCGCGGTACCAACCTTATAAATATTCATGCTTCTATTATACGCCCTATATTGTGATACTTTGATTAAGTGTCGTCAACCTGACGAAGCGTTTTGATTAATGTACACTGGTCTGTCGGCGTGCTTTTGACACTTTTTGTCCTTTTCTTTATCTTTTCTTCCTTCTTCAACTGGCTAAGCTACTGTGACGTTCGGGGTTTGAGATCAAAAGATCGAGAAATTATGACAAATCGGTGAGTGATATTGAAATACGGGGCGTTTTAAATATTGCCTGATTTGGTATGCTTTCTTTTCTTAAATCCAAGAGTATGGCTCTTGTTGCTGATGAAGCTACGAGTGAGTCGTCTTATTTTTGTACGACCCGACGGCTATTTTCTGTTAGGAGGTATCCATAATATACAAATAGCTACCTACGGACAAAATCGCATGCTAATATTATGTGGCAGAACGGCAGAGAAGCAGAAAAATATGTGATTTAATCACTATGTACCGTTTAAACAACACATTATATAACTAACCATGTTCTGGCAAGTAAATAAATTAAATACATTTCATATTTCACATGTTTTTACTTTACTTATTCTCAGTATATCCCTGCCAGTATGATATTCAAATTTGGTTTATACTATGAAGCTATGAGCTTTATTTAAATATATCTCTGTTGAGTAAAATTTATCAAAAGTAAATACAGATTTAAGAAACCTTTTTATTATATGACTATCGCTGAGTAGTCGAAAGGAAACTTAAATAACTAAAAGAAGAAATTCAAAAATGTACGTAAATGTTTATTTGTGCTTAAGAACGGCGACGGACTTGCCAACTGTCATGTTGGGACTTAAGTAAAGAGTATGATTAATTCTAATTATTTCTTTCTTTTCTTAACTCTAAAACCTACTTATCATCTTTATTAATTCATGGGGTAGGCAGAGAGAGAGCACACCAGCTATCTCTAGTTTTACAGTCTTTCTCTTCATCCACATTCAACAGTCTCTTTATCCATATGTGTTAGCAAGTTTGGAGTACTTTTGTCGTCCCGTCATTGAGTGCTCGATCGATGTGATCTAGGTAGTTGGAACGTGGTCTTCCTTTGCGTCTCCTCCCATACACTTTGGTCTTATATTGTTAGGTATTTTTTTTCTCTCACCTGTTCTATATTTAAAAAAAAACTAATATCAAAAATGGAACCTTCTAACTCACCTAATTATCTACCTCCATTTAACATAAATTGCATTCACCGACCTACGAAACTGCCGCTCCCCCAACTTCAAAGGGGGCGGTGTTCAAAATGTTTGATTTTAATTAAGTTAATCATTGCTGTTATTAATAACTCGCTTGTCAGCCATCTTGTCGCCCGTCAAGACTAATCGTCACCGCTTTGTCACAGTGACTTACCCTTAAATATTCACACATTTAATTTTTATTGCCTTGTTTCAGTAATTTGCACTACAATATTCCATAATATACAAGAGGCGCTCGGTATAGGACTATGCAGAGCGCCAAATGTTTTATTTTAACTTTTAATATATTTTTTTTTTTCTAAAGAGCCGTGGTGGCCGAGTGGTTCGAACAGTTGCCTGCGACGCAAAGGTCGCAAGTTCGAATCCCGACTGTACCAATGAGTTTTTCTGAACTTAAGTACAGTGATTAGTCACACCACGAGCTTTACGGTGAAGGAAAACATCGAGAGGAAACCTGCATACGTCTGAGAAGAAAATTCAAAGGCGTATGTATAGTCGTGCTTGAGTAACGGCGATGGACTCGCCATCTGTCACGTTGGCACCTAATATACCTCTGGCGGAAAGTGGGTGTGTGGGTATTACCTATACACCTCTGCCTACCCCTTCGGGGACCCTTGTGGGAAGGCGTGAGGATATATTATATTATATTATTATTATATAAATAAATAAAAAATAATCCGATAATTGCCGCTGTAATCTTGTACAATTTTTATTATACTACCTAAGCGAACCTAGGTGAAACACCTAGTTTCATGAGGAAAGAATATGAAGGTCCCAAAAATACCCTTTAGGTTCTGAAAAAATTACCCAAAACGATTAACATTTTAATATTAATATATCGCCGCTTACCATCAGTCCTATATTTATAGGACTGATGGTAAGCGGTTTCCGCAGCCTTTGTTCGTATGTCGGCCATTACCAATTGAACTTTGAACAAAATTAAGAAGAACATTTTATTTTCATCTTGCTCAAAAGCCAGGGATCTATTTTCATCTTGCTCAAAAGCCAGGGATCTATTTCATTAAAGAAACAAACATCGTATTTCATTCTAAATTCAAATTTGTTGTATTAAATTCGAAGGTAGTGTCACAAATTGGAATGCAAATATTGACTACACAAGTAAAGACATCATACTTCGATAATCAAAGTCCTAATGTATTCATAGACAAGATGTCGGCAATCTTTGTGCCTACTTCACCATAGACTGAGTGTGTTGTAGACACGTCAAAAATTTGGGAGGTGATAATATTTTTTCTACAAAACTGGAAGACTTGTGGGTTCTGAGAGGACTACGTGTGCTAGCAATATCTTTGTTTGTCACCCATGTAGTATAAAAAAATGAGTGCACCAGTATTCGCGTGCAACGCAAATGCCCAACTGTACCAATAACTTTTCTGAACTTAAGTATAGTAATTAATCACTCCACGAGCTTTATACGGCGAATAAAAACCTACATACGATTGAGAAAAAATTCAAAGCTCGCGTGTCACGTTGGCACCTTAACATATACGTGTACCTCTGCCTACCCCTTCGGGGACGGTAACGGGAAGCCCTCATAATGCACAGTATTGCAAGACTTCTGTTGTAAAACAGTATTTTCAAACCCCATCACATCAGAACGGATTTAGTGAACGTGCAAACCTGAGGGTCGAATGCTATAAATAATAATTCCAACGGGAGATAAATCGACATATGCTAATGCCGCGCCAAATTATTTATCGGGGGGTAGTCTTATCGAGGCCGGAGTAATATGCCTAAGGAAATACTCTATACGTTCGTGTTTGCCAGATGAAGAATCATTGAGTCACACAGGGATGAAGGGAGCTGATAAATCGAGAGTTTGCAGTATTTTATATCCGACAATCACATAATATATCATCTTAATATAATATATATAAATATAATATATATATATATATATATATATATATTATATATATAAATATATATATATATATATATATATATTATATATATATGACGCGTAATATATATATATATATATATTACGCGTCACGTTGTTTGTACGCGATGGACTCCTAAACTACTCAACCGATTTTAATCATATTGGATAGCTTAACTTAGAATCATAGGATAGCTTAAATCAATTTTTTTTGTCGCAATATTATTTAATTGCAAATTATTTGTCTATTATTTGACAATCACGATTATCTCCAAACGATTCTAACAGATGGAGTCGAGAATGGCAGTATACAATTAAACAGTACTCTTTGTAGAATGGTTTAGATTTCATAATTTGACCCGATAGGTGGCACTGCGATCGTGTTACTGGCAATTTAACTTGGCAAGGCTACCCAAGCGAAGTTGGGCGGGGCAACTAGTATAGGTATATAATGTAGGTGTAGTCGTGGTAATAAAACGGCGATGGACTCGCTATCTATCAATGTTTTCGCTTTTCGTTGAAAGGTCGTGTGTGCACTCCCTGCCTACCCTTCTGGGACTCTTGTGGGAAGGCAATAATACATAGTTGGAACATAGGATACGTTTAATTTTCACCTTGCAAGATATATTTACCAATACCAACGAGGTGAACAACGCGTGATAGTAATGTTAGAAAAAAAAATAAAAAACTTGAGAGGTGTCAAGGGACACCCGGATGGAACGAAGTTCAAGAAGCACACGTCACTCACACGGGGGTTATAAATATACAGCAAAAAAAAAAGTGTCGTGACAAAAAGTGTCGTGACAACTTTTCGTAAGATTTTTTTCCGTCTAGCCCCCTTTCACAACGCGCGATAAGGAACTTCGTTCCAAAAAAATTAAAAGTAAGTAATACTCAGTTACTCATTGCACTAGAGTACGTAAGTCGCTTACCAAAAAGCGTACTGCGCGCTTGTGCGCCATATTTGTAGTATAAAAAAGCCTATATTTTTTGAGACCAGGAATGAAGAGGTATTCTTAGGAGTCAAACCCAAGCCCCTCCAGTTCCAAGCCGAACGCTTAGCCGCTCCTGTGCCGAAGGCTTTATACCGAACACCATAAAACTTATCCCCATCAGCACCAAGTCATGTTGCATTTCCTATTAATTTCCTTTATGGTAATGAGTAAGTTCCCCTATTGCCATTATATAATTGGCTATCAGGAGAGACGGAGAAATGGTAACCGCTTACCCCCAGGGAGGCCGCGTACTTGTTGACCACGTTATAGATATAAAAAAAACCTGCAGACGTTTCGGAAGCAATTCAAAGCCGTATTAGTATCTAAGAGCATGTATGAAGGGAATAATGAAAGTGGACGAAGCGAAACAAGTATGTAAGGATCGCAGCAAGTGGAAAGAAGTGGTCTCTGCCCTACGATAAAGAGGTTTGCCCAAACATTCGGGAACTTTTGTGGATAGGATTGAAGGCTCGCCGAGTTCCTAACCCTATGAGGACTAATTCATCGGAATTCCATTACGTACACAGAATATTTGAATAGGTGAATAAATAAATAAATACCTTGGGACAATTACACACAAATTGACCTAGCCCAAAATTAAGCAAAGCTTGTGTTATGGTATCTAGACAACGATGTATTTACTTATATAGATAGATATATACATAAATACATAGGACATCCAAGACTAAGGTACAAATACTCGTGCTCATCACACAAATATCTGCCCTCAGCGGGATTCGAACTCGCGACCTCAAGTTTCGCAGTCAGGAGCTCTAACCACTAGACCAGACGGCCGTCAAATGTACTAAAAGCTTGCTTAATAGGAGTGCCTGCAAGAATCACTGTTGAGATTTAAAACCTGCCATTTGTACAAAAATTTTATATCTTCAGCTTGCTAGCGTTAAACCGAGCGTATGCCTTCCCCCGCCTCAGTTATGAGCTCTGTAAGTTGCAGTTTTAATCAGACCGGGGATAAACTGCCATATTTGCATGCGCACTACTTATTCCGTTACATTAAACCGTTTGTAGCTAATTTATTGGACTATAAGTTCATGCCACATTAAATAATAATATACTTTCTTTTACTGCACATTACAATATTTAAGAAAAAAAGAATATTAATCGGCAGCCAGTATGTTTTGAGGCAGTACCCCGGTGCCAACGTGACAGATGGCGAGTCCATCGTATACGCCTTTGAATTTCTTAAACGTATGCAGGTTTCCTCTCGATGTTTTCCATCACCTTAAAGCTCGTGGTGTGACTAATCACTGCACTTAAGGTCAGACAAACTCATTGGTACAGTCGGGATTCGAACTTGCAATCTTTGTGTTGCAGGCAACTGGAACTACACTGCCACTGCGGCTTTATATAGGATTATGGTTCCCGCTAATTATTCTTATAATAAATAAAGATAAGATAAACATACATACATACATATCATCACGCCAAGTCCCTAACGGGGTAGGCAGAGAGTATAGAGCGCCAGTTCTCCCTAGACTTACATACCTCTTTCGCTTCGTCCACATTCATCAGTCTCTTCATACATGCTCGTCGGTTTCGAGTACTCTTAACGTTCCCGTCCTTGAGCGTCCGATCGATTTGATCCAGGTAGTTGGAACGTGGCCTTCCTCTGCCTCTTCTTGCACACACTTTTGCTTTGTATATCTTTTTCGTCAATCTTTCTTCACTCATAAGATAAACATAAGCGTAAATAAATAAGTTAGAATTTTACAATGCCATATATATTTCTGATGTCAATTAAATGTATAACTCATCAGTACCCACTCGCCGAGAAGTTCGTTAATAAAATATTAATGGCATTATATATTCCGATAATAAAATTTTAATTAAATAGTTTTATAGCCAATCCCGACAGTATCAATGAGTTTTTCTGAACTTAAGTACCTACAGTGTTTAGTGACACTACGATCTTTACGGTCAAGGAAAACATGCATAAAAGGAAACCTGTATACGTTTAAGAAGAAATTCAAAGACGTATCTATAGTCGTGCTTGAGAAAAGGCGGTGAACTCGCCATCTTACACTATTTAAAAATGCATTCGACTAAAGGACTTGTATCCATGTCATGAATAAATAATACTAAAGTAAAAAAAGTAATGTAAATTCGATCGAGCTGTACGCTAAGCCACCAGACCTTTATTACCGTTCTGATCTCTGATTACTGATCTCCAAACTCAGCGTTCTCGTGACCCAACACGCAGTAATACAGTAATTAAATACGGAGAGGGTGGAAAAATCCAATTTGCCTTTACGACTGTCCCTTTAGACTGGCAACACCTACTTCTTCACGTCATTATGTAGGCTTCGTTGTTCTTCAAGTAATTACTGTTTAAGTTATACGTATATTTTTATTAGGTACAAATTCCATCTCGCGATTTCTCCCGAGTTAAATCCTTCTATTATGAAAGAGAACGGTTGAACGCAGTCGGGACGGGTCACTAGTTATATTGTAAATGCGAACGCTGGGAATGTTTGAGGATGCTTGCTACTTAATCACGTCAGAACGGCAGAACAAACCGGGATAAAATTTGGCACAGGGATAGATTATTGGAATATAACTAAAATTAGAAAAAAAAAAACAAAAAACACGCTTTTTATAGAAAACCGAACTAAAAAATAGAAAATAAATTTCGATAATATCTTAAAAAGCGTGGGGTGCATGGTGTCAATAGTTATAAATATTTTATTGACAGATATGAGTAGAGTGATTATCATTTCGATAATATCTTAAAAAGCGCCCCACGCTTTTTAAGATATTATCGAAATTTATTTCCTATTTTTTAGTTCGGTTTTCTATATAAAGCGTGTTTTTTAGTTTTTTAAACTATTATTTATTTTCTACTTTTTAGTTATTATTGCATTGTCATCGGTCCTTGATACGTATGCAAAGTTTCAAATTAATCAGACTTCTGGAAACTGGTGAAAATTAAGTTCAAAGATTCCGTTACATACATACATAGATACAACCCAAGCTAATAAAAGCGTGTTAAAAAAAAGACTAAAAAGAAAATTACACATAGAATATGTCTTATTGCAAAAAAAAACAATTAAATCACATTTTCCACGACTGTAATCGCATACCACGCCTAGTTAATAAACTACTCCTATATAAAGCCTACATCATAGAAAAAAACAAAGAATAATTATATTTATAATATTTCTTCAAACTATAATTATTCTTCAAACAAATATACAAACTCTGTCTGCATATAATATGTATTAGTAAAGATGAAGTATCGAATCCGGATTTATCCAGTTTGGCTTGTCATTAGACACCCTACACGAATAAAGCTTTTATGGATGCAATAATCACTCGTTCCTTCAACATTTACAGGACAATAAATGCACGACAAAAGCCGTAGGTATCTAATATAGAGCCTTTTTCTCTGAAGGTATTCAGATAGCGTGGCTCATGAATGTGCGTCTTACAATGAAATCCAACCATTATGAAATACTGATTCGTTCTTATGTGGCACTACCTTTTTGGACATTTTCATTTTGTCGTATTATCCTCCATTCAATTATCGACTTTAACACGTTTGACTAGAGCTTAGGAGGAGAATAAGTGTGCGTACATGTCTAACAAAGAAAAATCTATTTTGATTCGTTAGCGATAAGGTGTAAATCAGGTTGTTTGTAAAGGAATGCTATTGGTTCGCAGTTGTTTAGTGAAATGTGCATTTGTATAGAAAGCTGGCAAAAAGGCCGGTATTATACAGGGTGCGATTGTTCGCGCCGTTTCGTGCGAAAAAATTCCATGTCAAGTGCGATTGGGGAAGAGGGGTTAGACAGAAACTACGCGAAAATTTTGTGGAGTTACAGTTTTCGTGTTAATATAGTATTTCATTTAAAATTTAAATACCTTAAAAATATGAAGGGCTAATGATTTGTGATCATTAAATGTGTCAAATAACACAATTTTTTGCGTTGTGTTCCTACGCGGTGAATAAGGTTTCCAGAAATGAGCTTCTTGGGGAGGGGGGAGGATTGTTACATTGTGTTGGAAGCAGAGGGATTAAACCCATTATGCTGCCAACACACTTCTCTTCTCCGAACACAGAGTAGCAACGCGCAAGTGATACTTCGGTATCGTGAGCGTAAATAGGCTACGGTAACCGTTTCCCATCAGGTGGGCTGTATGCTTGTTTGCCACTCTTGTTGTATAAAAAAACAAAATTATTACTTTCATGTCCAATCAAAATGCTTCCACTATCTGCTGCCGGCGGAGGCATCATATCACTCACATTTCGCCAGAGATAGATGACAGTCCCTCAAGCGTGACTAATTGTCAAAGTGATTTTTTTGTCTTGTCTCAGACACAGATCATCGGACTCTGAACTTACAACCTTGACTTTGCAAGTGACTTTTGAAATCAACCGGCCATCGGATCTACTCAATACCTACAATTTGCTATCTTATCAATGCGAAAACTAACCTATTCGTCAACATACCACTGGAATTAAATGGACGATTAAATCGATCGATCGCAGCACTGACTCGAGTTGTCAAATCGATTCTTATTCGATTTTTCCATCAGCAGTATTATCGAACGTGTCATTAGTCGGACCCTTAATCTAAAAACAGCGGAGTGTCGGCGATTTAAAGCCAATATTTCATCGTAAATAGCTCAGTATTAAATATTAATGAGTTAAGCTTGCACTAAACGTAATTCAACGTCCAGTAGTTCTTGCAATAACTGCTGTTTTAAAATTCTATATCCATTTATTTTGTTGGATCGGAGTGAGAAAATATATGCTGGTTTATATTCGCGTTAGACTACCCCGCGAATTATATATAATCACTACGATAGACGTGGTGGCCGAGTGGTCCGAGTAGTTGCCTGCAACACATAGGTTACAAGTTCGAATGCCGAGTGTACCAATGAGTTTTACTGAACTTTAGTTTTGATTAGCCACACCACGAGACTTAGATGGTGAAGATGAAGAGGAAAAAGAGAGGAAAAAGAAAAAGAAAGAAGAAAGAGAAGAGTAGAAGAAATAGAGAGAGACGGGTGAAGGAAAACACCGAGAGGTAACCTGCACCTGCATTCATAGTCGTGCTTAAAAACAGCGATGGATTCTGTCACGTTGGCACCTAAAATATATCTCCAGCGGTATATGGACGTGTGGGTACTACTTACACAGTTCTGCCTACCCTTGTGCGAAGAAATATATCCTACACTGATGGTGTAGGATATATTTCAAGCTCCATGCATTAAATAAAACCCTACTGGTCATAAAATAGATCAATTCCTTCTAAACTAGCCAAGGACCCCTAAACTCGCAGAGAGCACATCATACGGGACCATAAAGAGTGACCACCGTCGTTGGCCGGCAATATAATATTTATCAATTGTATAAATTATTAAATGGTCCTTCTGCCCCTATAATAGGGGTCAGTTTATGACCGACCCCTCGGTGATGTATCTAGCTTTATCGAATTGTAAAAGTACCCACCAGACTGGTTCATTTTTATGTGCTATTAATTTTATACTGTATAGTTATCACGCTTGTGACAGCTCTTAGTCTTTAGGTCACGAGTTCCATGCCAAGGTCGGACAAAGAATAAAGTTATGAACTTATTAAGCAACTGGTGAATGAGGGTGTGAATGTAAAGATTTAGGAAGACGTGTTAGGTTGCTTTGGAAAAGATGAGTGAAGGAAAGTTGACGATACAATGTGAAAGAAGGCAGAGGACGACCACCGTCGAACTCTACCTAGATCAAGGATGGGAACGTTAAGAGTTTTCGGAACTCCACACTGAGTTTTGAAAAATTTTTTTGAGAAGAGTTTTGAGATAAACTGAAAGATATTTAGCTTCATGCTTAACATAATCTTATTATCTTATAAATATATAATAAAAAAATGTTCAGTTTTTATTATATAATTTTCAGTTTTAATATCATAGTTTTAAATATTCTTACGCCTTCCCACAAGGGTCCCCGAAGGGTACGGCAGAGACATACCTGGAAGGTACCCACACGCCCACTTTCCGCCAGAGATATATTTTAGGTGCCAAAGTGACAGATGGCGAGTCCATCGCCGTGACTCAAGCACGATTTGAATGTCTTCTCTCTCTTCTCTCACGGATTAAGGTTTCCTCTTGATAATTTTCTCCCTGTTCCACTCACCTGTTTGTAAAGCTCGTGGTGTGACTAATCACTGTACTTAAGTTCAGAAAAACTAATTAGTACAGTCGGGATTCGGACTTGCAACCTTTGTGTATCAGGCGACTACTCGAACATCTCAGCCACAGCGGCTCCATTCAGTTTTATTCAAAGATATTTCCCGCACTATTTACCTATGAATATATTTTAGGCTTTACCGATTCCTTTAACTTTTCCGTCCACTCACGAGTACGCTATCTCCCAAAGTATGTATTTATTCAGTCCATCGAAAGTACAATAGATATGTCGATAAAGAATTGAAAGTAACCCCTGAAATGACCTCGAACGACCCCAGACTGTCGTAACATTCAGTAAACATTCCTCCTAATCCTTAAAATAGTAAATTCAAAGTCAATTGCCTATTGTTGTTTGGTGTGGGGGATAAGAGTTAAGAGTGACCGAAGCAGACCGAATTAGTTTTCGGTGCATTTTTTTTCTATTTCCCATGAGTTTGACTAACGCCGGTGGCTTACGGTAGCTTTGTAACAGTGTAGATAGGTGGTAGGTTCCAACTTTAAAGGCCGTTAGTAAAGCCTTTTATAAATTATGTTCCATAGTTTGAATACAGCCCTAAGGTGGAAACTACGAACATACGTCAAAGTAGGACGAAGATTCATATAAAAACATGCTTTCGTAACTATGATTGATACGCCATACACCAAGTTACACGCCACGTGTACATACCTACATTTAAATCAATTTAATAGGGGTGTCATTACACCTCCGTCTACAAAGGAGTGACGTCAATAAACCCAATGACATACATATCATCACGGGGTAGACAGAGAGTCCACGTCACCACCTCGTCTCATGTTTGAGACTCTTGATGTTCGAACGCTACTTCCAATTCTTCCAGGTAAGTATTGTTATTTAAAACAATACACGAATGACAAAAGAAACCAAAATCCGCTATTGCTTATCGCTCACCCCAAACAACCAAAGCATTGTCTTAAGGCAGAAATCGAATCCTGTAAAAATGCATCAGATAGCCGGTGGAATGTCTCATAAACTGTCCTTTGGTCGTCCCTGCGGCCGTTTAGGGGGCAGAAGCCAGTATTGCTCTATTAAATGCTTTTCTGGGGATAGCGACCTTTGGAATACAGTTAGCGACCAGTGGGACCTTTATGGGTCTGTTGGTTTGTTTCGCGGTGTTTAGATGATGTTCTCGATCACGGATGGATTCTCAGAACACAAGAAAAACCACATGGTAAACGGTTATCGTAATTGACCGAGCTTACGAGCTCACTAACAGGGACAAGGAAGCAAGTTCGAAATATTTGAAGAAACTACAGTACTGCTAAAGACACTCGAGGGACGAGATAATATATGATGAAAGGTGTTAAACTACATTACAAGACATGATAGGTTGCTTAAACATATCTTAGCAGGAAAGAGAGGAAAGAAAAGAGAGAGCCGTGGTGGCCGAGTTGTTCGAGCTATTTGCATACAACACAGAGGTTGCAAGTTCGAATGCCGACGGTACCAATGTGTTTTTTTCTGAACTTAAGTACAGCGATTAATCACACCACGAGCTTTACGGCGAAGAAAAAAATCGAGAGGAAACCTGCATACGTCTGAAAATAAATTCAATGGCGTATGTATAGTCGTGCTTGAGTAACGGCGATGGACTCGCCATCTGTCACGTTGGCACCTAATATATCTCTGGCGGAAAGTGGGTGTGTGGGTACTACCTATACACCTCTGCCTACCACTTCGGGGACCCTTTTGGGAAGGCGTAAGGATATATATTATTATTGGTTCTCGAAAGATTCTAATCACAAGTCTCTCTACTAAACCGATTGCTATAAAAATGATAAAATGACACACCGAATTAGGAATAGTACATTGAAATCGCAGTTATTGAAACAGCGATTGCCTTATGCGACATGAGAAATAGATGTCCGCTTGATAATATTCACTGGTACCTTGTTGGTCACATTGATAAGCGGAGCGGTAATCACAAGAGTGCCCTGCGATAAATTTGACCCTCTCCCTTATGTCGTAGCATGCTTTAAAAATCCTCCAGAATAAACGACCTTAAAATGTTACAGAATAAGGCTGAAACATTAATAAACTAATGTAATGTAAAGTAGTTCCTAAGATTACTGCTCTTTTTAAATAAACGTGTGTTCAAACATATGCTGCCTCTTTTTAATAATAATAATATATAAGTATATTATTATTATTAATTTCAACGCCTTATTAAATTCACGCCTTACCACAAGGGCTATTATGTTAAGGATATTATATAAAGTCTCCACAATAAATGACCATCGCCGTTATACATAGGACTTTGAATTTCTGCTTAAACGTTGCAAAAGTTTAAGAATACTTTTTCCCTCGAAGTTTTCCTTCACTGTTAACCTCGTGGTATGGCTAATCATTGTACTAAATCGAAAAAGAGCTCTTTCCTTATCAATAACTAGTTGTCCCGCCGGGTGAAAACGTTGAAAGCCACGGACCCAGTGGCGCCACCTATCGGGTCCAATTGTGAAACTAAACCAATCTCGAATCCACCTGAAGAAACACAGAAAATATCATTAAAATCGGTCCAGCCGTTTATGATTCCATAGAGAACATGCCTATAGACAAACATTAATTTTCATATATATAAAAGTCAATGTTTGTCGGTATATATTTATAGGTATATGTGTGTGTGTTTAATCGATCGACGATTTTTCTTTTGTTTTCACAAAACATTTATTTGTACTTTACAACAGCAGCGCGTTGTTTTCACAAATGACATCTATTGCATAATTCAACATCGCGTCTCTCACAACACACACCGACCAGCCTTATTCCTCGTGAGGTTTAAAAACTTTGCTAAAAAGGTACAATTTCAATATAAATATCGAGCCGGTCCTGATTGACAGATCCCGCTGGGCACCCCGCGTAGTCTTGCTCTTTACTCAAGCCCCAGAAGGTAACATTATTATTGTAATAATGAATGATTTTCCCAAAGAATCCAAAGTACATAGAAATGTGTTTCAACTTAAAATCGTTAAATAATGGAAATTGTGTGTGTTTATTATGCTTTCACGTTTTAACTACTCTAACGACATTTTGTGTATTGTTGTCAATGGTACAGAAAGGAAGAAATACATACATACATATCATCACGCCAAGTCCCTAACGGGGTAGGCAGAGAGTATAGAGCGCCAGTTCTCTCTAGACTTACATACCTCTTTCGCTTCGTCCACATTCATCAGTCTCTTCATACATGCTCGTCGGTTTCGAGTACTCTTAACGTTCCCGTCCTTGAGAGTCCGATCTATTTGAAGAAAGGAAGAAATATGATACAGGTAAAACCAAGTTCAGAAAAAACCCGATCCCGAGGGATGGAAGACAACTTTAAGTGGTTCGTCTAGCATACCCGGTACTGACTGCTGATGGAAAGAGAAAAAATCTTTATTTACTATATTTATAAGTGTACCTGCTCGCTAAAGCTAGTGTTAGTATATGTATATTCTGCAACGTTGCGTTTAATTTAATTCACACTTAATTTTCTTCATAAGTACTTACATATTTTGAAGATATTTTTTTATTTGTATTGTATGTTCTGTTACGTTCAAAAAGTTTTAATTTCTATTTTCCAGACTATATTATTTATGACAGAATTAATTGCACCTTATTTAACACTCAAGTAAACGAAAATCAATACATAGCCTTGTCTATTGAAAAAACAATACCCCCTTACGCAACCGGGTAAATAACAGATTTCCCTCAGTCGTAAGTTTCAATTATTGATTGATCGAATGGTAATTTTTTTTTATGAACCTTTGTATTCGCAATATATTGTACATCACCAGTATGGATACCACCCGGATAAGCGGCAAGTAAGACACGTGGGCGAACCGGATAAAGTTTCGGTTGGGGTCAGTCGATCGGCAAATTATGTAAAGTGACCGGTCATTACGGTCCATCTGTACTCGCCTGGTCCATCCTTCTTAGATGTGATAGAGGGATCGATCCGACTTGATACTTGAGGCTACCTGAGGTGTAACTTTTGGGTAATAGCATATTTTTCCAAGGATGTGATGAGTGCTTTGTTTGTTCGTTTGCTTGTTCGCTAGTTTAGTTGTATCAAGAAAATTTTAGTAACCATTTTCGTGATCGAATTTGCGTACAATTGACGTGCATTCGCCATTCATGTCGGATATTCGAAATGCGGTCTCTGTTTGTACTTTTGATGTTTTCGCATCTAAAACTATTTCAATAGCATTAGGTATTTATTTCGTAACAAAAATAATCCTTCTCCAATATCTACACCAAAATAATCCTTCTCCAATATCTACACCAAAATAATCCTTCTCCAATATCTACATCAAAATAATCCTTCTCCAATATCTACACCAAAATTCATAAAATTTGGTTCATATATGCCTACTTAGGGATTATAAGCCCTTAGTAGTTTAAAATCAAGTTGAGATCTCGCATTAATACAGGTTAGTATCGTTCAACGATCAAGAAAGACAAATCCAGTTACAACCGGATAGTTCGCGTCACGTGCGTATTACGGCGCGGCCAGTATTGAGGGTAGTTTTATTAAGAATTACAATTATTTATTTACACCGGGCAGCCCCGGCAACCATCTGTATGGAAATTTTAGAACAATTTGTTTGTGGCTCGTACTATGGGTATTGCTATTGTACATAAATAAATAAATGAATTAGGGTTAAATATTTTTGCAATTTCCTTAAATAAAATATTGATTTTATTTTTATGTGTTTTTTTACTATCTCTAATTTTGGCGAATACTCACACAAATGTAATGTAAATTAGTGTTAAAATTATAAAATAGACACAAATATAATGTATTATTGTTATTATTAAATAATCTATATATATAAAAATGTTATGTTGGTTTGTGTACGCTTCAAAAACTCAAAAAGTTCTGCACCGATCGATCTGAAATTTTAGCATGATATATAATCCGCATCAAGGATTGTTTTTATCAATTTTTTGCATTAGTCACATATTCACAGCGAAGCGTGGCAGGGTACAGCTAGTTAAGTATAATTATACAACAATACTCTGTATATATGTGTTATTTAATAAAGCCATAATAAAAAAAGCCGTGGTGGCAGAGTGGTTCGAACAGTTGCCTGCGACGCAAAGGTCGCAAGTTCGAATCCCGACTGTGCCAATGAGTTTTTCTGAACTTAAGTACAGTGATTAGTCACACCACGAGCTTTACGGTGAAGGAAAACATCGTGAGGAAACCTGCATACGTCTGAGAAGAAATTCAAAGGCGTATGTATAGTCGTGCTTGAGTAACGGCGATGGACTCGCCATCTGTCACGTTGGCACCTATATACCTCTGGCGGAAAGTGGGTGTGTGGGTATTACCCATACAGCTCTGCCTACCCCTTCGGGGACCCTTGTGGGAAGGCGTGAGGATATTTATTATTTATTTTATTTTACAATAAAGCCAGTTTTCATTAGAGTTTTACGAAATTTGCCCCGGGGAGATTATTAGCTGAATATGTACAAAAAGGATACAAAGGATATGTTATATTCCAGAAAAAAATCTTGCAATAGACTCAAATTCTACGAGCCGAATGAAAGTAGTAATTAACGAATAACAAGCAGAAGACCACGTTCCAATTTTTTATACCACTTGGGTGGCAAACAAGCATGCGGTCCGCCTGATGGTAAGCGGTTACCGCCGGCTATGGACGCTTGCAACACCAGGGGCATCACTCGCACGTTGCCGACCCTGAAGGAATCTTTTCACACCCTTCTTGAAGAACTCCATGCTGTACGCTCCAGGGAAAACCTCAACGGGGAGCACATTCCACAGCTTGAGCGTTCGCGAAAGAAAACTCCTTTGGAAGCGCACAGTGCGAGACCTTTGTGGTGATGAATGTGGATGAAGCGAAATACATGGCGTTCTACTCCCCCTGCCTTTCTCATGAGGCTCCGTGGTGTATAGATTTCAACTTAGGTAGCACTTTCTTCCAAAGTTAACTATCCGTGCCAAAGTAAACATCCTTGTTAGATCAACCCGCGATATTATGCAAATCACATTATTATTCATACTGTTTTTGCAAAGGGCTCCGTCCCTAATCTTACTGTATAGCGATCACAAACCCAACTTATACCACTAACAAAAATTCAAAGCGATCCATTTTCTATCTTCGTCCTTCGAAATAAGGTTGTAGTATGCAAAAATTATTGATTGCCGTTATACAAAGGTACTGTTGTACAAGAGTTTGACGCAGCCGTTCAGAGATGGCGCTCGCGGCTATGCAAATTTCGATAATGTAATTTCACGTGATGAAAAATTGGGGATTTGTGCATAAGAAAATCTGATTGGTAAAAACATCTGTAAGTTATTCCAAGTTATTATAACGTAATAAGATTAAGGTGAGATCTCTTTATTATTTCTTAATGTATGTTTGATGTTACGAGGGTCTTTTAGAATTATTTTTCTAATGGAAATTGGTGAGTGAAAAAAGTCTTGACAACGGCTTCTTTATGACAAAATACCTTTATTTCTCATAAGAATTTACTTACATGAGACAACTTAATTACTCATTTATAATTGTTGGCTTAACGTACAATGAAATACAAACATACATAAAAATCATCACGCCAAGTCCCTAACGGGGTATGCAGAGAGTATAGAGCGCTATCTCTCTAGACTTACATACCTCTTTCGCTTCGTCCACATTCATCAGCCTCTTCATACATGCTCGTCGGTTTCGAGTACTCTTAACGTTCCCGTCCTTGAGCGTCCGATCGATTTGATCCAGGTAGTTGGAACGTGGCCTTCCTCTGCCTCTTCTTGCACAATAATGAAATACAATAAATTAAGTTATACAAATGGTTAAAACTGTCTTAGTTGCAGATACGTTACCTAACGTGGGTGTGCGATCACTACCGCAACACACCTGCCTACCCCTTCGGGGACCAATGAACCTCCGATTAGGTTGTAGATGTCCTATTAATATTCTAAATCTAAATGTTTGTACAGATATTTGTTGCTCGGGAACTTTAGAACTGCTGAACGGTACCGGATGATATTTGGCACAAAGATAGACGATTAGCTGGTATTAACACATAGGGCATATCCTCACGCTTTCCCACAAGGGTTCCCGAAGGGGTAGGCAGAGTTTATCTTGAAAAATAAATCAAATTTAAGGCGGGTGACACTGTGGGGCGCCAGCTCGTTATTCGGTATTTCACAGACATTTCACAGACCAGAGCAATAGCTTGTGCTTTATAGCAATGTTGCTATATAATATTCCCATACCCATAATATATAGATATATATAGAGACGGATGGTATCACATAAGACGTAGTGTTTCTCACGGCCCTACACGGCGAACTTTGACCTCTGCAGTCGTGCGCCAAACTAGCTAAGGATTTGTGATTGCTTGATTTGTGTTATTCGTGATTAATTACCTAATGTACATATTTATTAATATATAACATAATATAGGTTATATTTAGGTACCTACTGTACAAAAGCCATAGCAGACGAGGAGTGTTAGTAGTCAGGTATGGAAAGAATATAGTTGAAGCGAAAGAGGTATACGAAAGAAGTACTTAAGATTTGTATTAGTAATGTAAGTATTTGTAATGTAAGATAATATTATTTTACAATAATATTATTTTAATATTTACATCTATGAAGAGACTGATGAATAAGCGAAACAGGTATGTAAGTCTAGAGAGAACTGGCGCTCTATACTCCCTGCCTAACCCGTTAGGGACTCGGCGTAACGATATGTATCTATGTTTGTATATTTACAATTAACTGGTCTTCTTGCACGTTTAAATAGTTCGCAATACCATGACCTACAATAAACTGCATAATAGAAGAATGTGTGCTCAGAGAGAGAAACAATGGCGGCAGATATGAGCAGTTTCATGCGGACTATTTTGTACCTATTCGGCCTTTGTGAACGTCGCCTCAATAGATACAATAAATACATTTAATCACGTGATTGATTCGGGTCATGTTGATGATGAAGTGTTATTAGGGATTTAAATTCTAAGTCCTAAAGTTATTAGGTATCATTTTGGTTTAACCAAGCTACTATTATAAATTCCAAAGTAACTATGTTGGCTTGTTGTGTTATTCGCTGCTAAACTTTAAGCTGCTAAATTTTGAAACCTTTTGATGAAATTGAGTTTTAATGAGACGTGAAAATGTAACTTGGAAGGTGTGAAATAGGGAACCAATAATTGGAAAATGATTCTCAAATAATACCGATATTTATTATTTTGAGAAGATATCAATCTTCTGTAGTGATAAAAATTCGCTACTCGATGTGCTATTTGTATATTAGGATATAACTTTAAATAGCTAGTGAGTTGCCATTCGTTGTTTTTAATGCACGCGTATTTTAAATTAATGCACGGAATTATTCATTAAAATACTATTACATAAAATTTATACAATAATATATCTGCCACTACAAAGCAACACGCCAAAGCTAAGGTTCGCTTAGCATTGATTTATATTCGACAATATTGCGACGCACTGACCCTACGACTATTCATAACCTTGAGCACAACAAACCAATTTAGCCTTAATCTTTCATGGAATTAAGTTCAAAGTACTGTGATTTGCATTCGAATGAAATGCAAAGGAAATAACTGAAATACGGACCCAACAGAAATTATTGTGAGAATGCTATGAATTCGTGCAATGTTAAATGTGAATATATTGATTAAGACGTCCATAGATGCTAGAGGGTAAAAAGTGGTTTATTATATAATATAATACTTACTTATAATTTAAGTTACATAGTTAGAACAATAAAAGAAAAAAGAAGCGTTGTTTCCAGATAGGGCTTGTAAAAGCACTAGAAGTAGAAGGCTCTTTTGCTCTGTTGATTTTCTGATTGCTAGAAGCTTTCATGAAAAGCTTCACGCTATGCAAAAAATATATTTCCAGCAATGTACCTACACTTTAAACTATGTTTATGAGAAAATAAAAAAAAATTTTTCATTAAACAACATCAAATAGTTCAAGAACAGTAAACTTAGTGTAAAAAAACTGGGTTTTAAAATACAAACAAATTGAGAACCTTTCCATTTTATTGACTGGTGGTTAGTGAGATGGTTAAAATAAAAAAAATAGAGTCAAATTCCTTTTAATATTTTGTTCAGTCGTTTGTATTAGCTCGCGCCATCTGTCGGTGTGTGAACTAAAACTACAATGTTTCTTAAGTTTCACTACTGCTGCATATTAGTTGCCGCTTGAATTGGCAGATGGCGCTATCAACATGTTTATTAAAGTTTTTAATATTTAAGTCTAAAATCTTGGTGACCGAGTTCAAATAATTGATTGCAAGTTCGAAACTTCGAACCCCAACTATGCCGATGAGTCTTTCTGAACTTAAGTACAGTAATTAGTCACACCACGAGTTTTACGATGAAGGAAAACATCGAGAGGAAACCTGAATTCGTTTGAGAAGAAATTCGAAGGTGTATATATAGTCGTACTTGTGACATACCAATGGACTCGCCATCTATCACATTGGCACCTACCAAAATATCTCCAGTGAAAAGAGGGTGTTATCACACTCCTGCCTACTTCTTGAAAGTCGTGAATGTAGATACCTAATACAAGATACGTATACGTTTACACACTTTAGATGTATTTTTCGATAAATAAATCCGATTATTAATTTGCTATATTAATTGTTTCAGATACTATGCTCAAGAGAACTGGTAGAGTAAAATTATATTCTATTTTATATTTTATAAGTGTTATCATTATATAATTAGAAATTAGCTACCTACCTTCTGTAAAAAGAATATTAAAGAGTAGACAGAATGGCACTATCTATAGTTGTGCTTGAGCAACGGCGATGGACTCGCCATCTGTCACGTTGCCAGCTAAAATATATCTCAGGCGGAAAGTTATTGTGTGGGTACTACCTAGACACCTCTGCCTACCCTTTCAGGAACTCTTGTGGGAATGCGTGAGGATATTACATAATTATTATCATTTAAATATAACCTACCTACATTTCTAGCACCAGACCCTTTGAGACGCCGTAGAATTGCTACAAATTTCTTCTACAATCTTTAAGAGAGGAAAGTTTTATTTCAGGCTTCGTTGAGTGTTAACCCTTCCGTGGCTAATGAGGACTCGAGGAATTAAAACTCTAATTCGAACATCGGGGGGTTAAACACTTTATGGTAATGCTCGACACAAATTTACCGTGTACCAAAAAGTCTTTGTTGCTTTATCATAATATTAAACGTGAAGCAAAAGCTGTTTATTCCAAAATTACGCTGACGGAAGGATATGAAATTGGGAACAGTTAAAGTTCCATACATTCATAGGAGAAGGAATCCCAAAAGTGGTAGGCAGAGGTGTAGTGTAAACCCATACATTTTCCCCCAGAGGTGATGATGGCGAGCGAGTCCATCGCCGTAACTCCAGCACGACTATACATACGCCTTTGAATTTCATCTCAGACGTATGCAGGTTTCCTCTCGATGTTTCCTTCACCGTAAAGCTCGTGGTGTGACTAATCACTGTACTTAAGTTCAGAAAAACTCATTGGTACAGCCGAGACTCGTACTTGTAGTCATTGTGTGGCAGTCACTACTCGAACCACTCGGCCTTCGGCTCTAATTATAATAATGCTTTAAAAATGCATTCTTCAAGCATAAATCTGTGCACAGTAATTACAATTTACTACAGAACTTATTTACTTACTTAATGTTGGCACTCTTCTATCTTCTCAATATCAAGATGAGGAGTCAATAACACAAGTATATTGTTGCTTATTTGTAATTCTAATAGCTATGCCCCTCACATCGACAGGGTTAATATAGCCGTGACAGACAGACAGATTGCCCGGGGATAGATTTATGGAGTGCCCGATAAGATTGTACATACAAGAAAATGAAATCTTAGGCGGTTATTATACAGTTAGGTAAGTATATACATAGACGTAGATGAAGTTCTCAATGGATAGTCCATCTTCAGTCTGCCTATGCAATATTAAACAAGAATTGCATACGCCTGAGAAGCAATTCAATGGCGTATGTATAGTCATGCTTGAGTAACGGCGATGGACTCGCCTTCTGTCACGTTGGCACCTAATATATCTCTGGCGGAGAGTGGGTGTGTGGGTATTACCTATACACCTCTGCCTACTCCTTCGGGAATCCTTATATATGGGAAGGCGTGAGGATATATAACAAGTATTTTAAATATTATTATTTCGATCAAAATGCATTGAAATCCACCTAAGACAATGTTCAAATTTGATGTTCAAAGTACTTGAGAACTTTTATGTACAAAGTGTCAACCCTAATCCCGTATCCTTCGCTTGGCTAATCTTCCGCGGTGAAACTTCAAAGCCGGCGAGGGTTGTCGCGCTGTGAATTTTAACTGTACACATTATGTGTTTTTTAGTATGGTGAGCTTATCGTGCAAAGCTATCCGTAAGTTTGTGACACTTTTTTCTATCTAGATTTTTAAGTGTGCTTTACAATCTTTGTTAGCCTTATGGGAAGCTTTTAAACTTTATATACACAAATAATTTATTTACAATAACAACAATTAATAATATTTACAAAGAACAGTTGAAACTAACTACTTACAGATAAAATATTTGTCCCAAATCACAAATAATTGTTCTTTTAGTGTCTTTTATCTGTCTGGACGATTGGTTTGAGTCAAATTAAAAAATATTTTATTCAACGTAAGGGACGTGGAACACTTATTGAACGTCACATACTTAATGTAAACTAATGTTACCACCTTCTCTAAGTAAAAAAACCTGTCAGGAGAAGAAACGGTGAAAAACTCCCTACTTTCCTTTTCTATTATTTTTCCCTTTTACGTAGAAGGTGGTGCATTCATTGCCATGCATGGTTATCAGTTAAATAATCTGATGTTGTATGATAAGCTTCTTGAATTAGTTTACGTTTAATGATAGCTTTAGACTGTACAAAAAGTAATTAAATTATTTTGTAAAGTAGTCGCTCGTAAAGATTGCTCGTTCGAGCCCCGAATATACCATTTTTTTCTTAGCTACAGTGATTAATAATAACACGAGCTTAATGGTAAAGGAAACCTGCTTACTTTTGAAAAAGAAAAAGGCAATGGTCTCGCCATCTACCACAATGGCACCTATACACCTACTGGCTATCCATCGGGGATCCTCGAGGGAAGACGTAAGAAGAAGATAGAATCCCGAAGGGTAGCCTGTCATACCTTTCAAACTGGTACAGTGATCTTAACAGAACTTCGGTCCCTGTCCTTTGGCTTGGTTTCACACCCAAGGGGTTGAATTTTGAGAAAATCCATATGTCCGTTTGAAAAGCTTTCCCGCGGGTAGCATGACAATATTCTGTGCTAACTCCTATTCCATCTGTCAAAGATACTATAAAAGGATTTCACGAACGAACCGTTGCAAATCGAAACTTAATAACTTTTGCGTTTTTTTAAGGGGAGCAACACCATTAGTAGACGGGCTCAAATAGCAATATGTCAATGGGAATATTTTAAGTATTATTACTAGGATTGAGTATGTATCGAAGTGTTATTTATGACATTATACGGGATGTGCAAAAACGACCGAATGAAATCTACAAGGTAATAAGATTTAAATTGAACATGTCTACATTACTTGAAGCATGGAATATTAAAGACCCGATTTTCCACAATTATCGTCATATAACCAATTTACATAAAACCGAAACAAATTAGATACTTATATAATATATCCACACACCCACTTTCCGCCAGAGGTATATTAGGTGCCAACGTGACAGATGGCGAGTCCATCGCCGTTACTCCAGCACGACTATACATACGCCTTTGAATTTCTTCTCAGACATATGCAGGTTTCCTCTCGATGTTTTCCTTCACCGTAAAGCTCGTGGTGTGACTAATCACTGTACTTAAGTTCAGAAAAACTCATTGGTACAGTCGGGATTCGAACTTGCGACCTTTGCGTCGCAGGCAACTGCTCGAACCACTCGGCCACCACGGCTTGCTAAAAGCGACATGAAAATCCGTTAAGTAGTTTTTGAGCTTATCATAAACAAACAGACATACAGACTTGGCTGGGGATCATGTTTACAATATTAGTGTTAAACATAATCACGCCTCTTTCCCGTACGGGATAGGCAGAGACCACTTCTTTCCACTTGCTACGATCCTTACATACTTCTTTCGCTTCGTTCACTTTCATTATTCTCTTCATACATGCTCTTCGGTTTAGGGTACTCTTGACCTGGCCTTTTTATTTTTTTAGATAAAAAGTAATAAAAATTAATGCCTAAATATCTATAAATATATTTAGGACGGGAACGCCAAGAGTACTCGAAACCGACGAGCACGTATGAAAAGCCTGATGAAAGTGGACAAAGTGAAAGAGGTATGCAAGTCTAAAGAGAACTGGCGCTCTATACTCTCTGCCTACCCCGTTAGGGACTTGGTGTGATGATATGTATGTATGTATGCCTAAATATCGAGTTTTTATATTTCAATTTAAAAAACAATATACAACTTGAAATTGTCAATCTGTTACCATTGAGGCGTAGTAAACGATGCCAATAAATAAAGCTGCGTGCAGGCAGGTGCTTAATGCGCGAATACTCCAGGGACGGTGTGTACGCGCCCTTAGCGACATAAACAAAAAAGGATTGCTTTCTTTATTATTTTTATTGGTGTACTCGATCGCTACGGTCTTTAATGGGTGTACAGGGTGTTTTATTTTCTAACCACAGAGTATTTAGATTTTTTTTTGACAGTGAGGTTTTAGTAAATAGTACTACTTCTTGAAGATTTTTTCGACAAGAGCATAGCAGGAGTCCTCTCTCGGGGACTTTGGGGGTTTCGGGGGGATTGCCTCCTGGCAATGGTACAATAACCCAAATGATGTCTACATCATGCTAGTAGCATAACAGATATATATAGTGCCAACCCCGAAGACGCGCCCCACTATTCTTCCCTATAGTTTATAGTGTAACAACCTTCCACTCATGTTTGAGTATTATCGGTACACACTGATTACCTATGAGTGTACACGTACACTACAATTAATAGACTCGGGTCATACACTCCGCATCCCGCGACCCCCTCTCCTAGAAATTGGTGGGGCGCGTCCTCGTAGATAGCACTATCTATAGCGTCGATGTCATGCGTTAGATACTGAATATTGTAAAAGTGGTAATTTTTTTTATTTTATTTGAGTACATCTTCACGCCTTCCCAAGAAGTAGGCAGGGGTAGGCAACTTAAAACATTAATACAGGCGATTTTTTATACATCATGAAAATATTTTATAATCATATATGCTATATAAGCCTAATATAATCAATCTATTATATTAGCTTCTCAATCGAATTTAAACTATTAAAAAAATAACTGTCAAACTTTTATATTTTTTAATAAGCACACTCTGTATAACATATACAGAACCCTCTCAGAAAGCCAGAAATATGTTAAACAAAGCACCTTGCTTAGAATATAAAAACTGTGTAACCCGTGTAATGACAATTTAAGTCTCCCTCAAACGAAACAGTTCCGAGCCATTTGTACCATCGAATTGTCTTACCTCACCAAAATAACATGACCCCTAACCTTGAACATTCCACTACATGCCCCATGCCTTCATAAGCTGGCTGCGTTCTTTATAGCGACCATACCGCTAAGGCCCCTCAAATTGCATGCGTAGTAGACATTGCAAAGGAAATTCTAAAAAGTTTACAGGTCTATGGAAAACGGTTGAATTTTTCACGGCATTCCCTTATTGTCTACGACGGAGACAAGAGTTTTTATTATCTGCGGGGATGTTTTAAAGTGGGCCCTTTAATGGAGACTACAAGATTGCCCTAAAGATGGGGTTGAATATTCACGAGGTCTGTGCCTAGATATAATGTCTTTTAAACTTTTTTTATGATATTTATAGGCTAGTTTCGAACTTTAACGAACGATACACTGAAGCACATCCATAGATACATAGAAGTGCTTGAGTAACTTCTCGCGTTCACCATATGCCACGTTGCTACCTTAAGTTGTCTCCGGCAAGGGCGGGTCCTGTTTCACCTCTGCCTATCCCTTCGGGGACTATTGTTTAAGCTTGAAGATATATGTATAGTATAAATGGTTCGAGCAGTTGCCTGCGACACAAAGATCGCAAGCTCGAATCCCGACTCTACCAATAAGATTTTCTGAACTTAAGTTCAGTGATTAGTCACACCACGAGCTTTACGGTGAAGGAAAACATCGAGAGGAAACTTGCATACGTCTGAGAAGCAATTCAAAGGCGTATGTATAGTCGTGCTTGAGTAACGGTGATGGACTCGCCATCTGTCACGTTGGCACCTAATATACCTCTGGCGGAAAGTGGGTGTATGGGTATTACCTATACACCTCTGCCTACCCCTTCGGGGACCCTTGTGGGAAGGCGTGAGGATATACTTTTTTTATGATATTTATAGGCAAGTATCGAACTTGCATACGTTTAAGAGAAATTCAAAGACGTATCTATAGATTTGCTTGAGTAACAGCTCGGGCTCACCATTTGACACGTAAGCATAAAGCTAACAGTGACATCAATATAATAATGAATTCGAGTCATGATTCGAACTGACTACCGTTTCCTGCCAACGCGTCAGGCTAACTTCGGCGCTAACGACTTGGAAGAAAATTAATATAGATTCTATATACATATGATAAAATTGGAGTGTCTGTTTGTAATATTGAAATAACCGCTTTTTACTACAAACATACATCATAAAATCATTTTTTATTTATTTTTGTCTGTCTCTCTGTCTGTTTGTTCCGGCTAATCTCTGAAACGGCTGGACCGATTTTGACGGGACTTTCACTGACAGATAGCCGATATAAAAAGGAGTAATTAAGGCTACTTTTATTTTAGAAACTGATTTTTTTTTGTAAAATTCCACGCGGTCGTAGTCGCGTGCACAAATAGTAATTAGCACAAATAGAGATAATAATTACACAAAACGGCAAAGATGTTTGAAGAGACTGATGAATGTAGACGTAGCGAAAGAGGTATGTAAGTTTAGAGAGGAGTGGCGCTCTACTCTCTCTGCCTACCCCGTTAGGGACTCGGCGTGATGATATGACCATAATTATACATACCAGAGAACGTATGCAGGTGCCCAATAGACGTTTTTCTTCAGTATAAAGTCCGTGGTGTGACGAATCACTGTACTTAGGTTCACACAAACTTATTAGTACAATCGGGAATTGAACATGCAATATTTGTGTTGCATGCGATTATTCGAACCACTCGTCCACTACGGCTCGAATAAAAGAGAATTATACATTATAATAAAAATAATAAATTACCAACTTACAAACCCCTTCCACTATCCAGCGGCAGTACCAGTGTTGACACCCTCAAAAAATGCATTAATATTAACCTTCAAACAACCCCAAAAAATACATAAATAAAGATTATAGGAGCAAACCGCTGGAATGCTTAAAATATTCATTACACTTGGGGTTTTTCGTGTTCTTAAGTCACTTTGCACCTTCGCAGTTACTTAGCCGCGATTTTTCTTTCTTTTTTGGTCTTGAATATAATTTTCATATTTCATTTGAGAAAGGCATCCGTTAGAAGATTACAAGTATGTAAATATGGTCGTATGGATCCCGGGGGATTGAGGTTTGATGTTCCTTCCGACTTTTAATATCAACTGTAAATTTTGGTGCAAAGAAATGCAGAAATTATGCTATTGTTAATTGCAGAGGGATTTCGATTATTGGTGTTTGTTTTACATACATACATCCATACATACATACATACATATAATCACGCCTCGTTCCCGTAGGGGTAGGCACAGACCACTTCTTTCCACTTGCTTCGATCCTTACATACTTCTTTCGCTTCGTCCACTGTCATTATTCTCTTCATATTTGCTTTTCGGTTTGGGGTACTCTTGACCTGGCCTTTTTTCAAGACGTTAAAATATAAATTGGTCTTGAAACGTCCGCCTAGGTCTACCCCTTCCAATACTTTAGTTTTGGAAGGGGTAGTTTCCTTTTTGTTCTAGTTTTTAATAAATATGATACTGCTGCGTCTTTTGGTCTTACCCGCGTTAAATTCACATATATATATATATATATATATATATGTGAATTTAACGCGGGTAAAATATATATGCCTTATTCAACTTTACTTACGCACTTTTGCGTTTTTACGTACTAATGTATGAATCTAAGCTTAAAGAAGTTGAGATTAAATACAATATATTTTTTCGTCACGTTTCAAAATGTATAAAATATATATAAAAATAATAAAATCTTTTCCAACAAAAATGTCTTTAAAATAAAAGGCCATAATATTCATGCTTGTGCCTTACACAAAGCTCTGTCCATCAGCCATGAGACACCGTATCATCTCAAATCTGACATGACAAATGATTTTGTTATCCCATAACCAGTTTACCTAGACCCCCCCACTGCCTAACATGTTCGGACAATGTACATAGAAAGCAGTCGAGGTTTTCTCAAAAGGGTCTCTGTAATTTGGTCGATTTATTTCGTTCTTAAACTAAGGGACTGTGATGTATTTCCGCCAGAGGGCTTGTAAGTATTTTTTTTTATTATAATATAAAGGCATAGTTATACAGTGTTTTCATCAAACTACTTTTGCATTTTGATTAGTCACACCACGAGCTTTACGGTGAAGGAAAACATCGAGAGGAAACCTTCATACGTCTGAGAAGAAATTCAAAGGCGTATGTATAGTCGTGCTTGAGTAACGGCGATGGACTCGCCATCTGTCACGTTGGCACCTAATATACCTCTGGCGGAAAGTGGGTGTGTGGGTATTACCTATACACCTCTGCCTACCCCTTCGGGGACCCTTGTGGGAAGGCGTGAGGATATATTATATTACTTTTGCATTACATATTATAGTCTTTTTGTGTTAGACGGTACATTAAAAAAATCTCTAGGATAATTTTCTAATCGTGTGATTTTCTGGTTATAAATACTATATTGACAAACAATTTATACAATTGTAAAATAAGGAAGCTTACTCATGTTTATAAATAAACATCGAATGCCACATTAGCTTTTATAGTCTTTTAGTGAGGAATGTTTGCGGTCGTCAGCGCTAACAGAATATTTTATATGCTATATAAAATAAATGGACTGATTAATAATCGCATCATGAAGCGCTACCGTCAAGTGTCCCACTCAGTATGGCCGGCGAGTTCTATTTTTGAAATGTGCAGTAACGGTTCGGCGTGCGTGATCGAGTTACAATTCGAATTTTGACGTTCGGAGAAATTCGGCCATGGCGACCAATCGCAGCACACAATATACCGAATTTGCATCGTTTCTCCTTATTTAAATATTTTATCATTCTTTGACGAAATTACGCATTGTGAACAGCCTGTAGTCGGACCGGTGATACGTCTGGTCTGGTGTTTTTGTTTCGAGATATTGCCACAAGATGCCGCTAGTGAACAGCTACATCGCGATATGGTTTGGTTCTCGGTGAATCATGACCCCACTTGCCATTCGTCCTATCATTAACTTTGCGCAGAGGCAATATCGTAACCAATGAGGTTAATCCGAGGTGCGATTATTGCTAGTTGAAAACTTTACCAATACCCCGCCTTGTGGACGTGAAATACCGTCCGCTATGGCAATTTTTGGACGGCTGTAATGGCCTAATAATAAAGAAAGAATAAAATTAATTTAAATCTTAAATCCTAATTCAGAGTAAACTTTGATTTTTACAGATAACTAATAGGGACACGGTATCAAATAGAAAGTATTGATACTGTACTCATGAGTAGTATCGAAAAAAAAGTATCGTACTCATAAAAGTATCGATACTTCGAAGTATCGAGTACTTTCCTTAGGAAAGTATTCGGTATAGTAGTTTCCTTAGGAAAGTACTTGATATACGTCAGGACGTCAATGTCAGTCAGTAAGTGACGTCAGTTTAGCTTCAGTAGAACATATACAAAAAAAAACAAGTGTTTATAGGAACATACTTTTAAAGAAAAATAAAATAAGACAACTATTAATTGAACATATTAATTTAAGATAAAAAAAGTCTCTATTGGCTTATCAAATTTCATTCAACATATACATATAATTTTGGGCTATTTTTACAAAAAAGTATAGAATAAAAATTACTTGACGCTGGGCTTTGCAACATGCCTTGCATAACATTTTGTTGTGGTTAATCTTAACAAAATACTGCCAAAGTTCTCTCTTAGTTGAGGGCATTTTTATAATGACTCAATTATAACATTTACATCACAGAATAATAGTGAGTACTTTTAAATTACACTTTAATAAATCAAATAATACTCATGAAGAATAATGATGAGAGAGAAAAACTTAAAGAAATCGCTATTATTCGCGATTTTTTAAGTTTTTTGATTAGTAAAGAAAAGTGAAAGAGGATAAGAACTGAACGTCTGTGAACGGATTAACGATAGGGTCATGTTTGAAATAGGTAATTTCTGCAATTTATTCGATACGATACCAGTCAGAAAGTACTCATTGAGTAAAAGTATCGAATACAAAGTATCGAGTACAAAAGTATCGGTATCGAAAGGAAAAGTATCGATATATAAATATCGTGCCTAAATCATACGTAATGTATGTAATGTGAGTGATTATGCATTACACTAAGTATGAAAAATATAGTTATGGAAAATAGGAAACGGCTAATTAATGAATCTTTATTTTTCATACATAACATACATATCGTCTCATACATCCTATACTCTCTGCCTACCCCGTTAGGGACTCAGTGTGATGATATGTACCTATGTATGTAAAAATGTTTTTCTTTTCAAAATTAATTTATTATAATTACGTATTCAAAATCTGACAGGAAGTCTTTGCAAATATAAAACAACATGAAACATATTTTCACGATTTTCAATTATTTTATACATTTTAAAAGAGGATATTTGTGACTCAATCACACCTGAACGGAATCTAATGAAATTTGGCACAGGTTATAAGCTGGATTAACACGTAAGATTCTAGAAAATGTGCGTTAATGAAATCAAATTTTATGCGGGTGTAACCGTAGGTCACAGCTAGTCAAACATAAAAGTGCCAAATAAAATAAAAACACTTTGTAGCGAGTCGTGACTTCCTTAACCCGCCAACGCAAGGGCACTATAACTATGTGTGTAGTTACTTCGAGGGACATTTTGTCCCAAACAAATTGTGCCTCTTGCTATTCTGGACACGGGCAACGTTCGTCCTTTACCGAGCTTCCCGAGCAAGTGGTAGAAGTTATAAAAATTTTTTTTTTTACATACATATTTGAAAAGCTATATTATTAGACTGTTTCCTTATGCTTGTAAGAACAAATAATTTATTCCTCTACTTCAAATCTTGCAATCGATTTTTGATCAACTTATATTCAATCGATCGGATACTCAAGGAAACCGGCCAACATGTATGAAGAGACTGATAATTGTGGACAAAGCGAAAGAGGTATGTACGAAGAACAGCGTATGTATTGAGACCCTATGCCAATGAGACCAAATTTGTTTTTTTTTTACTTTTAGGAACTTAAAATAAAAAAATAAGTTTTGTCATCGAAAATTTGATAAACTACTAACAAATAAAAATGGTTAAAATACTTAAAAATTAAACCAAGAAGTAAGTAAAAATATAAAACTAAGAACTTTTAAATTTTAGTTTAAACTACAAAAATAAAAAAATAAAAACACTTTTATGGTGAACTAAAACGTGAAAAAGTTTAAAAAGTTTCACGTAAACGAATTTGTATTGTATTTTGTCACTGGAAAAAAAATGTGTTTATTTTTGAAAATGTGTACGTTGACTGTTTCTCTCGTCTGCTCCTTGGCTAGGGTTGAATGAAAAATGAGCGAACAGAAATTAAGTATCGCCTGTGAAAAATGATTTCTCGCGGACTGTGTTTAGGGTTAAAGGACGTCCCTATCAACACGGGTTTAGCGACTATTACGTTGGGTAAATTTTGTTTGTCTTGCCTACCAGTAGGTAAATGGAGAATGATTTAATATCTTTATATATATAATTCTTCTGTGAGTGTGTATGTCACTGAACTCCTCCTAAACGGCTGGACCGATTTTAATGAAATTTTCTGTGTGTGTTCAAGGGGATCTGGGAATGGTTTAGATTCACAATTGGACCCGATAGGTGGCGCCACTGGGTCCGTGGCTTTAATTTTTTCTCCCAAGCGAAGCTGGGCGGGACAACTAGTTTATATAAAGTTTGATACATTGTTTGGTCGAAAATGTAAAAAAAATATATATATACCAATCAATACCTAGAAAATATTTTAAAATAAGTTCCTATGGAAGTAGAGGTAGAGCATAACCAGTTTTCCGTTCGAATTTGGAGCTGCCGACTGGGGCAGGACCTCTACCTTATAGAAGTCCGTAGCCAAATAACACAATTTATGGTGTTGTGTTCCTACGCGGTTAATAAGGTTTCCAGTAATGGGCTCCTCGGGAGGGCAGCAGAGGGATATATCCCATAAAACTGCCATCACAGTATAACTCTCCGATCACAGAGTGGCAACGCGCAAGTGATACTTCGGTATCGCGAGCGTAACTTGGCTACGGTAACCGTTTCCCATCAGGAGGGCCGTATGCTTGTTTGCCACTCTTGTTGTGTAAAAAAGCTAGTTATTTATAACTTCTTAGATAGGTAGCAATAGCCATGATCATAAAATATCCAATCAAATAAATTATAGTTTTTGCAAACAAAATCATAAGTCTATTCTTTTCCACAAACTGCTGATAAAATAATGCATAATATTGAAATTTTATACCTTGTGATGATATCTAAAAGCAATTTGCAGTAATATATGACTTAATCCGACGCCCTCGGGGATGGATGAATAGGTTGTGAGGCAATAAAGCCTTTGTCAAACGTTGCGATAAATCAAAATGGCCGCGGATCTGATGCCGTTAATTTTGTCAACAATTTGTTCGTTTTTTCTTGAGTTTATGTTATTTATTACTTGTTGTTTTGACACCGAGAAATTATAACAAAAAATTAGAATATTTAGTCGCTTAAAATATTTTATTCGGGTGTAAATAATGTTTATTTCCTGGGTTTTCTTTTAGATTTTGAATAAAAAAAGATCAGATTTTTATGTAGATGTCAATAAAAGCGTTTTTTTTTTTCAAAACAAAATTCATTTACGTCTACTTTGTTTCAGGAATTTGTGTCAATTAAAATCTCAATTTGCGAAAAAAAACTTTTTGTTTTTCCAATTTCAAGTCGGTAATAAAAACTCCTCTACATCTTGTTTTTATCAAGAACTAGCTGTCCCGCCCAGCTTCGCCCGGGTGAAAAAGTTAAACTTCCTGAAACACGATCGCAGCGCCACCTATCGGGTCCAATTGTGATGTAAGCTATCCTATCATTTAAGTTGAATCAAACTGCACACGGTGTGCAAATTTGATTGAAATCGGTTAAGTAGCTTAGGAGCCCATCGCGGACAAACAACGTGACACGTAATTTATATATATTAAGATAAAACAAATTTGAAAAAATATCCGATTTATTTAAACAAGTTGGAAGCTAAAAAACGAAATTAAGAAAGAAAAATACCAGCATTGTAGTAGTCCAAATAAACAAAAACACTCAGTAAAACAGAATAAATAAAATAAGCGATTAAGTCATAAAATAGCTACTGTTTTTTGACACCATCCCTATTCTAAGAACAAATAAAACCACATAAAAAGTCCAACGATTTGTTTATAACGCATTAACAAGAACTAAGCCTTAATAAAGTAATAAAACCCGAGAAAGGACCACTGGGGGTATAATTTCGCTATTAATATTCAATTTTACCCCAAAACTTTGCTCCCACTTCAAAGAAAAATCTTGATATGAGAGATATCTTTTACTTAATTTCCGAGTAACTGTAAAGGGTTGATACTTGGATTTTGAACACGTATGGCTCCTTGCGAGTTTTATGAGGACCAAATTTCTTCCCTTAAGAACTTATAAATGCAATCATCCCACAAATATTACAGGATCTCATTTAAATAATATATATCCTCACGCCTTCCCACTAGGGGTAGGCAGAGATGTAAAGGTAGTACCCACACACCCACTTTCCGCCAGAAATATATTTTAGGTGCCAACGTACGCCTTTGAATTGCTTCTCAGACGTATGCAGGTTTCGTCTGGATGTTATCCTTTACCGTGAAGCTCGTGGTGTGACTAATCACTGTACTTAAGTTCAGAATAACTCATTGGCACAGTCGGGATTCGAACTTGCGATCTTTGTGTTACAGGCAACTGCTCGAAACATTCGGCCACCAAGGCGTTTTACTTAGGCAAATAAGTGGTTATATTAGTCTTTTGCGTAGGCAAATAAGTTGGACGATGAAGATAAGATAAACATTTACGAAGTCCAGTTTATTAACGAGCGAGTAGGTGTCGTTGTAATGACATGCTTTATGTATGTGCGTAGGTATTATTAGACAATTATTTTTTCACCACGGTGGCCGAGTGGCTCGAGTAGTTGCCTGCGATACAAAGATCGCAAGTTCGAAATATACATACATACATATTATCATCACGCCGAGGGTGAGGGGTAGGCAGAGAGAATAGAGCTCCAGTTATCTCTAGACTTACATACCTCTTTTACTGTGTGAGTGCCACTGTTCAGATTTTTTAAGAACTTAGATAATGCCATCTACGAAGATTTCTCTTCTAGATTTCTCTTTATTCCTTAGTTTCATTCCTTATAGTTTATTGTGTAAGTGTGCAACCTTCCACTAATGTTTGAGTATTGTCGGTACACACTGATTACCTATGAGTGCACACGCACACTACAGTCTACAATTAATAAAGTCGGGTCACACTCCCTGCATCCTCTTCGTGAAAGGCACTATCTGTACAGTGCTTAATCACACTATGCTTTAAGGCGAAAGAAAACCTGCATTCGTTTGAAAAGAAATTCAAAAACCAATGCGTAAATTGTTCCGGCGTTAGTATCGCCACGTTGGCACATAAATATGTCTCCGGCTAAATACACCATTGTTACACTTACATACTCTACTCATTTCGCTGTGATTATATTCCAGGTAAGATGAGTACCTACAGGGTAAGATGGAGTGATAAAACAGACCATTACGCCACCGCAACCAGGTACAACAGTTTGACAGTGGAACATCGTGATGCGAGCAGATTTACGACGTTGAAAAAGCGGCGCCTGCGCACCCTCATAATGGCTTGTTAAAACGGCCTCTATGTGGTCGTGGGGTTGTTATTTTATGGATTTGGGGTCTACAAGGGCATGTCATAAATATGGAAGGTTTCGGAGACAAATAATAATTTTAATGTTAAAAAAAACCGTCTTAGGATTCCTCAATCTATACCAATATTATAAAGAATAGTGATTTATTGTATTTGTATGTAATTAATAAATTGATATAATAATAATATATATCCGCACACCTTCCCACAAGGATTCCCGAAGGGGTATGCCGAGGTGTGTAGGTAGTACCCACACACCCACTTTCCGCTAGAGATATATTTTAGGTGCCAACGTGACAGTTGGCGAGTCCATCGCCGTTACTAAAGCATAACTATACATACATACCTACGCCTTTGAATTGCTTTTCAGACGTAAACAGGTTTCCAATCGATGTTTTCCTTCACCGTAAAGCTCGTGGTGTGACTAATCACTGTACTTAAGTTCAGAAAAACTCATTGGTACAGTCGGGATTCGAACTTGCGATCGGATGTCGGAAGCAACCACTCGAACTACAACGCCACCGCGGTTTTTTATACTGCACGGCTGGTCATAATAACGATAATTAATGTGTTTGAAATTGCTATTTTAAAAAAAAATACTCACTTAATTTTAAGGTTAAAATTTGTATCGCTAAGAGTTAACCCTTATAATGCCGAGCAAATTAAAAACACTCCGAGTGTCGCGCGGCGCAAATGGTCGACTACGCTCCTATGATTAATGTCGAGCGAAATTAAAATAAGTGCGATAATGCAATTTTTATCTTACCCGCGTTTTATTTACTGCCGTCGCGAGACGGGACTTCCTGAAAGATTTAACTTACTAACGATCCTATTTGCATTTGTAGATAGGTACATGAGTTATGTTCATTTATGATCAACGACTGTGTTATTAATATTCCAACAATTTTTCTCGGGACTTTCTACGAAAATTATGTGGATATATTAATTCGACATTATGGATTTCTACCGATAAATTATACCTTCACGCGTTCCGTAGGCAGAGCTGTAAACCTCTTTTCGACGGAGATTTGTTGTGGTGCCAACGTGACAGATGGCGAGTCCGTTGCCGTAACTCAAGCACGACTATACATACGCCTTTGAATTTGTTCTAAAACGTATGACGATTTTCTCTCGATGGTTTTCTTCACAGAACAGCTCGTGAGATAAATAATAATAAAAATAAATAATAAATAATAATAATAAGTTTATTGCCATACATGTTTCATAACAATTGTACATAACAACATTTAGTTTGGTAAAACATGTAACATCATTATTAACTAAGGCTCCCACACTAGGCTGGGCCTGTCTTGACAACTTGTTGTTGGGCAACAATTGATCAAAGTATTTCGTGCACGTATATTTTAAATCATTTTCGTGGATGTAAATGATGGCGTAGCAAACAGGGAAAAATATTAATGAAAATGCTTTTAAAAATTAAAATGCTTTGAAACATCGTCACCCGATGCTTTATTAGCATTTTTATTAAAATCTTTGAGGAAAAAGGTGAACCTCTTCGGTGCAGTTAAAAGAATTGCACAACGACGCCCGGGGGCCTCCTAGGCGGGCCGCTGTGAAAATTCGCGAGATTTATTTGAATAAATTATTTCATCCACCTGCAATGAAGGGTTGTAAAAACAATTTATGGTTTTACGCAACGGATACGGAATATCTAATTATATTAGTCACACCACGAGCTTTACGGTGAAGGAAAACATCGAGAGGAAACCTGCATACGTCTGAGAAGCAATTCAAAAGCGTATGTATAGTCGTGCTTGAGTAACGCCGATGGACTCGCCATCTGTCACGTTAGCACCTAAAATATATCTCCGGTGGACAGTGCCGGAGATATTTATTAGGTGCCTACCCCTTCCGGGACCCTTGTGGGAAGAAGATAATGTATATATCTTTCTGTATTATTACTTACAGTACTATCTTTGCAGTGATTAGTCACACCACGAGCTTTGCGGTGAAGGAAAACATAGAGAGGAAACCTGCATACTTCGTCGTAAGAAACGCCGATGGACTCGCCACCTGTCACATTAATTGTACATAAGAAACAGCGATAGATGTCTTTGGGTTTTGTCTCAAACGTTTGCAGGTTTCCTCATACTTGGAAGGAATCAATATTACAATCTAACAATCTTCCTCCTCCTAAAGGAAACCTTCAATGTTTTCTTTCACTGTATAATTGTTTGCAAGGATATTAGCGCGAGTCTTAAACTATACGAGTTTATTCCTCTCATCCTGCTTTAGTTGCAAAGTACATACAATTATTTTTATACAAACGACTTCCTTTGTTGGTGACTCGTGTACAATATAAATACATGAATTATATATAATATATTTTTATATCAAAACATTAAGACTTATTTACGATTCCCTCGAAACAGTCGCGTGACATCATCGTCGCTTCAGAGAGAAACCGAACACAATGGCCGAAAGAGTCCTTTTAACAGGAAATAGTTTATATTCTTAAAACAATTGCAATAAACGGTTGGTGTCTTTTATCACCTAACACAAACAAAAAACTACTCTATTACTCAAGTCCTGAGTTCAATTTGCAATAATTACATTCTTGATCGAAGTAAAATTGAAAGAGGCGAATGCTACCTGTATCACAAAAGGCATTCGTTCGATTTTCAATTTTCGATTGCACGACTTTTGTGTCATTTTGAAACGGAGACGGTGATTGGTTATTTCAAATTTGGAATTCCGCACGCGAACACAGCTGATAGATCGGTGATGGCCGCCGGCCGTGGCAGGCCATCGCAATGCATTTGACCAGAAAAATGAACGAACGTGGCCCCTTTCACTGCACATTGGCGTTTGAGGGTTAATAGTAACGGGAACTTTATACGGTCCTACTTTGGAGGATCCTGAAGTCCTATTTTGAATACATAGTACCTTCTTATTGATAAAAAACTTATATATTTTCTGGTCTACTAGTCAAAGTTTGTCTGGTTGTTTGTGACTCAATCACGCCAAACCGGAATTGAATGAAATTTGCCACAGAGATAGAAAAGCTATGTACACAGATAATTTTACACAGATAAATCTTCATGCATAGCTAATATAAAATACATATCAGCATAAAACAATACCAAAATTGAATTTCAACGTTTTACATTTCACTTGTGAGTTTGACAAGTAGTTATAGACTCCCTATTCTAATCGTCTTATCTCTTTCTATCATGCGTCTGATGTAGCATGTGGGATAAGGGTAGATAGATCTTGTAGTGAGGTGTTCACTCGTGCGTATCACCAAGCAGTATTGATATCAAGACGGCCGTCTGGTCTAGTAGTTAGAGCTCCTGACTGCGAAACTTGAAGTCGCGGGTTCGAATCCCGTTGAGGGCAGATATTTGTGTGATGAACACGAGTATTTGTACCTTAGTCTTGGATGTCCTATCTATTTATTTATATCAATGCGTCAAAAAGCTCTTGAGAACTTCGTACGGTTTCTGGTGGTAATATTTTTTTTAATCTTCACGCTACCTACACCATAGTATCTATCTCAATAGATAAATAAGAATGTATATTACATTTTCAGTTTCCCACAAGAGAAGGTGTATCCACGCACCCAATTATCGCCGGAGATATATTTAAGGTGTTTTGCGGAGAGGTACGTTGGCAATGGCCTACGTGGCTAATGGTTGGAGGTTCGATTCCGTCATTTATGGGCATGAGCAAATTTCGTTCAAAAATAATTCCTTTATCATTACTAATATTAATATAATTACAATGCATTATAAAAATGCATTGTAATACATGATAGTACGATCGGTGAGTTTGATACTTTTTGTTTGTTTGAGAAAGTGTGAGACTAACAAAAAGACTTGAAATCTGACAAGAATCAATGTACTAGGTACTTTACACCAAGTACCTCCGAGAAAAGATCAAAGGAAATCTATCAACGGCACACATAGTACTGTCAAAGCACCTAATTCGGCGTCTTCAGATTTCCCGACGGGGCGACTGAAAGGGGAGATGCCGCTTGCCTTAAGTGTGAAAGGGACAGGTGTATGGTCACGGGCGCGATTCAGATGATTGGTGTACGTGCGGGCTCGACCGCGCCTAGACGTGACTTCTGTGATACAAGATCGAAGACTTAGCCTTGAGTTGAGTTGATACTTGAAAGTCTCAAGTCACGTGATATGTAGTAGTTTGGTTAAACAATCAAGTTTCTTAATGTAATTTCTATTTCATTTAAAATAAACTTGAATAACAATTAGAATTATTTGCCCTGATGCCAACAAGCTACGTTGGCACCTCAATATCTCGATGGATCAGCGGTGAACACAGATCGTTGTTATAGACAGTGCCATCCACGAAGACGCGCCCCACCAATTTCTAGTCGAGGATGTCGCAGGGACGTGGAGAATAGCCCATAATATTTTTTATTTCCTTCCTTTCATATTACGCACTAGATTTAGTGAAAAGGAAAATATTAAACACAAAATTTAGCATGTATGAAGAGACTGATGAATGTGGATGAAGCGAAAGAGGTATCTAAGTCGAGAGAAAACTGGCGCTTTATTACCTCTGCCTACCCCGTTAGTGACTCAGCGTCATGATGTTTTTGAGCTAAATTGTACATACACATGTAAAATTTTGCTCAAAAAATGTATCTAAGGACACTCAGGTTTTTTAGAGGATCGTCAATCAATCAATATAAGTGTCGAAAGCCATCCAGCCGTTTATAAAATACGAATTAATAAAGAAATTTAAAAACAAACATGTAAACAAGTTACGTGTGAAATACATAACCCTTCTTTAGCAGTCGGGTAAAAAGACTAAGTATCAAAACAGCTCAGTCCAGCCATGTACTCGTAAGTACCTACGCGTTCGCTGTCTACGAATCTTGGGCGACTACCGTTCGTTTTGTCAGTTCATTCATTGTTTCATCGCCTTATTCAATTAAAGTACAACTTTAAAAGCTGTTTTCATTTCGTTTCACTCAAGTTTTTTCTTCTTTGATTGAGATATTCAATTACATTATTATATAGACTGTCGGAACAGATATACAATGCGAAAGTGTGTAAGAAGAGGCAGAGGAAGACCACGTTCCAACTGCCTAAATTAAATCGGACACACAAGGATGGGACGTCAACAGTACTCGAAATCGGCGAGTATGTATAAAAAGAGTAATTAATGTGGATGAAGCGAAAGAGGTCTCTAGGCTAACTAGAGAAAACTGGTTACTCTCTCTGCCTGCCCCATGCTACTAGGCGTAATGATATTCAATTATTCTTGGCGTTTGATGTTACTTACGTTCAGAGATTTGATAATGATTACAGTGAAGGAAAACATCGAGAGGAAACCTGCATACGTCTGAGAAGAAATTCAAAGGCGTATGTATAGTCGTGCTTGAGTAACGGCGATGTACTCGCCATCTGTCAAGTTGGCACCTAATATACCTCTGGCGGAAAGTGGGTGTGTGGGTATTACCTATACACCTCTGCCTACCACTTCGAGGAACCTTGTGGAAAGGCGTGAGGATATATTATATTATATTCATATAGAGATTTGATCCTCGTTACATACGTGATCTATGTCGGGTTAAATAAGCAGTAGAAGAGAAGTACCTAGACCACAACGGGTCTCCCGAGTGGGTCTTCAGTAGAAGAGATGCCCAACCGAGGCAGCACCACCTTAAATAAAATTGAAGCCTAATAGCAAATGCTAGTTGCGTTTCTTCCGGGGGTAAGGTTAAGGAGATGTCGAGAATTCCTGATGCAATGGCTGTGCTGGTAGAAGATATCCTTCATCGTTCATGCTGCTAACACTACCATACGACAGTAGGTATGGTCAGCCCCTAGACAAAATCCCTTGCAGTTCACGTGCGCGCTATGTAACATATCCTGTCTCAGGCCTTCCCGAGTGGCGAGTCCATCGCCGTTACTCAAGCACGACTATTCATAGACGTATGCTCGATATTTTCCTTCACCGTAAAGCTCGTGGTGTGACTAATCAGTGTACTTAAGTTCAGAAAATTCATTAGTACAGTCTGCATTCGAACTGGCGATCTTTGTGTTGCAGGAAACTACTCGACCCACTCGACCACCACAGCCGTGTATGGCAATGATATTCGTTGCGGTAAAAGCGATATCATTGCCGTACAATAGATAGCGTCAGCGTGAACAGAAAGTCTAGGGAGCAGGTATACATTCATGGAACAAATACTCTTGACGTTCCCATCTTCGAGCCGTACGATTTGAGCCAGATAGTTGGAAATCTTCATCTGCTTCTAATTCCAAGGTTACCGCATTGTATGCTGCCTTACATACCTTGCCTAAATCGACGTATTTGCTTATATTCCTTTATACATATTGACAATCACACCCTCATTCACGCCAGTTGCTTTGAATCTCTTCATTTCGCTTTGATCTCAGATCGTAAGGTAATGCTTATAAAATCTGAACGTAAACTTCAGTAGTTGGCTAGACACAGCAGAGACACCTCATCCTTCGTGTGTGTAATACCTAATGGGTATACGTGAGTTGCCACACGATTGTAAATTAATTATTGATTAGTTAAGAGTAGGCAACAGAGGAGGCGCGAGGTACTCACGTTATCCATATTTATTGATGGCAAATGAACTTGCACTCGTCTCCCGGAGTAGCGAAGAGAGTAGAGCGTCCTTTCGATTTACAGGGTCATTGCGTTCCGCCACATAATGGGAAAGTTACTATGTTTGTCTATGTGTCTGAAACATTGTCATGCTTCCAACGCTTAGCAAATTTTAGTATGCTTTGGTCAATAGCTAGTTAAATTTCGATTAAGAGCCGTGCTGGCCGAGTGGTTCGAGTAGATTAGAGAATAGTACTTGAAAGATGGCGATTCCATCGTCGTTTTCTTTAGCATGACTATTCATAATATATATATCCTCACGCCTTCCCACAAGGGTCCCCGAATGGGTAGTCAGAGGTGTATAGGTAGTACCCACACACCCACTTTCCGCCAGAGATATATATTTTAGGTGCCAACGTGACAGATGGCAAGTCCATCGCCGTTACTCAAGCACGACAATACATTCGCCTTTGAATTGCTTCTCAGACGTATACTGGTTTCCTCTCGATGTTTTCCTTCACCGTAAAGCTCGTGGTGTGACTAATCACTGTACTTCAGAAAAACTCATTGGTACAGTCTCTACTCTCTACTCTACTCGAACCACCGAGGGTTTTTTAAAGATCTGGACTCAACTTTGCAGCAGGACAAACATCCCTAATTGAAATGAAATGTTATTATTCAATGCAGTAACTCTATTGTAATTGTTCATCTCGCAGTCTGGGTGACGACAGCCATAATGCAAAAGTCATGTTTTAAGCGATATATTTTTTTCTAATTTTCTTTTTGATTTCATTTTCGAGTCACCCACAAGATTGCCCTTGTTGCGAGTTGAGGGGTGGTTGGGTAGAGTAAGGAAGCATTTAGAGGCATCATTTTTTTTAGTGTCGATAATTTAATTTATCTTTTATTCAGCTTTTTCTTGAATTATTTTACGAAATTTCATATCGCTTGGGGAAAATACTTTGACTAACGAGGCAAACCAAGTGCCAGTGTTTAAGTACTATTTCTAATATATAGTTATCTCCAACTTCAGTGCTATTATTAACATATTCACGTCTTCCCAAAAGGCCGAAGGGGTAGGCAGAGATGTGTAGGTAGTACGCCTTTAAATTTCTCCTCGAACGTATGCAGGTTCCCTCTCGATGTTTGCCTTCACCGTTAAACTTGTGTTGCGACTAATCACTGCACTAAAGTTCGGAAGAACTCACTGGTACAGTCGGGATACGGACTTGCAATCTTTGTGCCGCTTGAGCTATTATTTGCTGTTTCTAATACGTTTTTTAGTTTATAAGCTTCGGTAACCGTTTACCATCGAGTATGAGGATACCACCATCATCGTTTCCCAATTTAGTATCTTCAGTTGTAGCGGCTTCAGTCGTCACACCTACGTCAATGTTGCGAGAGTAAATAAATTTGCCGGTCTCATATATTTCAAATTAGTTTAGTCCTTGAGTTTTTGAACGCCAAGTCTATACAATTCTTAGCCCTGTATTTTGCAATTCGTTGGCGCGTACAATTGTGGGTCGCTTGAATTTTTGCGGCTGTCAACACGTCACTGACAAGCGTTTTGGTAGCACAAGCGAACTACGGAACTAACTTCATCCTGTTTATTGCATTTGCTATGAACCACCTTTGGAACGGCGAGAAGTCTTATTTTATCCCAGAAACTATTAATCTGATTAGAAAAATATTATTTATTGAGGAAGGTTGCGAAATATTTTTGCATACGGAAGCCTCAAAAAGTTAACGAGGGGTTAATATGTACTAATACGTACCTATAGGAGAAAGCAACTCAAAATATTTCCCCCACCAGACTGATGAGGGTGGATGGTAGAGAGAAGATGCATGTGGATGAAGCGAAAAGAGTGAAGAGTGTAGAGAGAACTGTCGTTCTATATTTACTAACCCTGCCTACCTCATGAGGAACTGCATATATTTTTTTAGCTACCAAAGCTACGGAGCTGTTTGCCTATGAAAACAAATACGTTTGTGAAAAATATTTAAGATCTATGTAAGTCGTGCTTGAGTGATGGCGACAGGCTCGCTATCTGTCACTTTTGCACCTAAAAATATCTCAGACCACACAGACAATATGCAGAGGCTAAGTAGTTGCCTGCGACACAAAGATCGCAAGTTCGAATCTCGATTGTACCAATGAGTTTTTCTGAACTGAAGTACAGTGATTAGTCTCACCACGAGCTTTACGGTGAAGGAAAAACATTGAGAGGAAATCTGCATACTTCTGAGAAGTAATTCAAAGTCGTATGTATAGTCGTGCTTGAGTTACTCGCCATCTGTTACATTGGCACCTGAAATATATCTCTGGCGGAAAGTGGGGTGTGGGTATTACCTATACACCTCTGCCTACGCCTTCGGGGTCCCTTGTGGGAAGGCGTGAGGATATTATTATTATATGTGCAGGAAGGCGTTGAGAAATGTCCTTTTTAAAATTGCCAAAAGTGAATTAATTTGACTCGCTTGCCAATTCTGGGATGGTGCCAAGTTATAACTCTTTGGCAGGTAAGCGAGGGCTTACCTTTAAGTTAATTTATGTTAAGTTGCGAGCCAAGTTGATGTCAGCATTTGTTCCTGCAGTGACCTCGATTCGTACGTAAATTGGGAAGTTCGTGCAGACATTTTTGTATGTAAAGACAAAGAAAAGTTTGTTTTTTATTTCACCAAAGTGGCAAACACAATGCAGACCCCGTATAAAACCTACGACAGCATTTTTACTATTATTATTATTTTCATACCCCAAGAATGGCAAACAAACATGGCCCATCTGATGGGAAGCTGCTACCGTAGACGAAATAGCGAAATTTGAGAGTTCCCTTTAGTGTCATACCTACATTCGCAGAGCTTCAGAGCTTCTACATAGCATCACGCCTAGTCTCCCAATGGGTAGTCAGAGTAGAGCGCCAATCCTCAATGAGAAATAGACTTGTAAAGGTCGAATGAAGGTCAGCTGATCTTAAATTATGCTATTATATATTTATATTGATAATTAGCCTACCTTTAAATTATCATTACATACATACATATCATCACGCCGGGGTAGGCAGAGAGTATTATGATCATTACACGGCAAACGAATTAAGCTTTTTGAAATAATATCTAGTTTCGTAGATCGAACCTGTTACCATTCGTGCAGAAACTGCCAAATAAAGAAGTTACGCGTCACAAAACCCAAAGACAACACAAAATTGCATGGGTGAAAAATCGAATGCAAATTGTGACAACGTGGACGGTTTCATGCAAAGAGTTGACTGTAGCTTTAAATAAGCTGCTCATTCAATTCACGATGTAGGATTTAACGGGAGCCGTGGTGGCCGAGTGGTTCCAGTATTCGTCTGCAAATTAAATTTGCGAGATTGAAGAAAGATTGCGAATTTGAATCCCGAATGTACTAATGTTCTTCTGAACGTAATGATTAAAGGAAGTAACTACATTGCACACAGCACTATAGATAGGGCCATCCACGAAGACGCGCCCCACCAATTTCTATTTGAGGGGCTCGCGGGATGCGCGGTTTATGACCCGACTCTATTAACTGTAGTGTGCGTGTGCACTTATAGGTAATCAGTGTGCACCGACAATACACAAACATTAGTGGAAGGCACACTTACACTATTAACAGCAAGGAAGAATAGTGGGGCGCGTCTTCGTGGATGGACTATCTATACATAATCATGTATAAAGCAAAATCTCCCACCGCGTCTGTCTGTCTGTTCGTGATAAACTCAAAACTTATCGGATGGATTTTTATGCTATTTTTATGAATAGACAGAGAAATTCATGGTGAAGGTTACCGTAGACAATTTATTAAGGATTTGTGTTAATTTGTTTAAATTAGCTGATACAACCCAGCGGCGTGATACCTACGAAGCGTGTAGCTAGTCTAAAAATGGAATAAGTGTCCCCAACATTTTGTTTTCCTTGCACATATTGCATACAGCCATCCAAAAAGGTGAGTTCAAACGCCTAACACGGCCAATTGAAAAATTACCCTGCGTTATTAGGTTTCCACGCGCTCCGTAAAAATACACTTGCCTGAATTATTGGGTTTGGTAAAAAAGAAAAATGCACCGCCAGAGGGCGTAAGTCAAGGGGAGACACTAATGCCAACTTTCTAACGCAAGTAGCAATTTGTACGTATTAGCTAAACGACAATTTCGTTTTAAAGAAGAGTTTTTTTTCTTACTTTTTGATTGTCCCTAATCTTCGCAGGCTCTTAATAATGGGGACGGTGTAGGTACCTATCAAATAACGTTTTACTATTATAACTTTGCAGATAGGCAGTGGTATTATTGTACCCTCTTTTCGCCGCAGGTATATTTACGTTCAAGTTACTGCGAGACATAGGTCGCAGGTTCAAACCCCGGCGGTCTGTAGGAATGAGTTTTTTCTGAACTTAAGTTCAGTGATTTATCACATCTCGTGGTGTATGGACAGTCTGGGAGAAATGGTGCGGAGGTAGAAAATCAAAAGCCGTATATTATATGTTTTTTTTTTTATTTGTGTTTACTACAAAGAAGTTTCTTTAGGTGATTTTACTATTGATAATTAATTGATTTTACTTTATAGATATTAATTTGGAACAATATCAAGAGATAATATTTTATTTAAACTTGCTTAAGGACGGGTAAAAATATACATTTAAGTAAGACTACAATTAATAATATTTACAAAGAACAGTTGAAACTAACTACTTACAGATAAAATATTTGTCCCAAATCGGTATCCCGAGGCAACGAGCCAAGAAGACTAGCAGCATTGCCACGCTGGATAGCAATGCTGATTCTCTGAGCGAGATATGTTCCAGCCCGCCTGTCACGAGAGGCCTCGACTAGACGGCGCGAGACCTCTTTAAAAAGATGGTGAGCCTCAGGACCCCAAGGCCCCAGAGTTTCAACCGCAAATGCAGCAAATATGTAACCTGACCCGAGACAGGCATACTTGCGGCGCTTGAGGCACTCCTGCTGAGCAGCAGCGGCGCCGGCCGCCACCGATGTGTCAGGAAGATGGGAAGGAGCCAGTGTATCGACACACGTAGCGTCCCACACTAAGGGCCGACCCATCCTCCATGGCATCAGAGACATACCGTCCGGCCTCCGGCCATCGCCGCGAGCGAGACCGACTGGTTCCAGCACAGCAGGCACGCCGGCGCTGACCAGAGCCCGGCGTATCAAGTCATTTATGGAGGAATGACGTGATATCCGGCCGGCACTGCTGATGCAGGATAGACCATGGTGTCCGGAGTCATTGACAAATACTATATACTTAAATGTATTTACTTAGGTAGGTCTCGGGTCAGGTTACATATTTGCTACATTTGCGGTTGAAACTCTGCGGCTTGGGGTCTTGAGGCTCACCATCTTTTTAAATAGGTCGCGCGCCGTCTAGTCGAGACCTCTCGTGACAGGCGGGCTGGAACATATCTCGCTCAAAGAATCAGCATTGCAATCCAGCGTGGCAATGCTGCTAGTCTTCTTGGCACGTTGCCTCGGGATACCGATTTGGGACAAATATTCTATCTGTAAGTAGTTTCAAATTTTTTTTTTATACAACAAGAGTGGCAAACAAGCGTACGGCCCACCTGATGGGAAGCGGTTACCGTACCTAGCCTATTTACGCTCACGATACCGAAGTATCACTTGCGTGTTGCCACTCTGTGTTCGGAGAGTTATAGTTTGTTGGCAGCATAATGGGTTTAATCCCTCTGCTTCCAACACAACGTAACAATCCTACCCCCTTCCCAAGGAGCTCATTACTGGAAACCTTGTTCACCCCGTAGTAACACAACACAATAAATTGTGTTATTTGGCTACGGACTTCTATAAGGTGGAGGTCCTGCCCAGTCGGGGAGCTCCCAATTCGAAACGGAAACCCGTTATGCCCTCTATATATCTCTATACCTCTTTAAACATAAAGTTGCTGTTCTTCTATACTAATATTATAAAGAGGAAAGATTTGTTTGTTTGTTTGTTTGTTTGTAATGAATAGGCTCCGAAACTACTGGACCGATTTCAAAAATTCTTTCACCTTTGGAAAGCTACATTATCCCCGAGTAACATAGGCTATATTAAATTGGACCCGATAGGTGGCGCTGCGATCGAGTTTCAAGAATTTTACCTTTTTACCCGGGCGAAGCTTTCTGTGTGTTTCTGTGTGTCTTAAGCTAGATTCGAGAATGGTTTAGATTTACAATTGGACCCAATAGGTGGCGCTGCGATCGTGTTACGAGCAATTTAACTTTTTCACCCGAGCGAAGCTGGGCGGGACAGCTAGTTGTAAATATTGTTAATTGTTTTCTATATAAATTAATATACCAAATTTAGTAAGACGTAATAAAAAGCCGTGGTGGCCGAGTGGTTCGAGCAGTTGCCTGCGACACAAAGATCGCAAGTTCGAATCCCGACTGTACCAATGAGTTTTTCTGAACTTAAGTACAGTGATTAGTCACACCACGAGCTTTACGGTGAAGGAAAACATCGAGAGGAAACCTGCATACGTTTGAGAAGAAATTCAAAGTATGTATAGTCGTGCTTGAGTAACGGCGATGGACTCGCCATCTGTCACGTTCGCACCAAATATACCTCTGGCGGAAAGTGGGTGTGTGTGTATTTATTACCTATACACCTCTGCCTACCCCTTCGGGGACCCTTGTGGGAAGGCGTGAGGATATTAAATGAAAATGTATTTTAATGATTATTCCGTATTGTCATGGCATTTTTCCTGCACTGTTTTCTTTATAAAATATATTATACCTACATTATATATCTACGTTCGTATTTAATATGAGCAATCTCTCACGTACGTATACGTGCTCATATGCAGTCGTTCACATCAATGGTAATGAATTTTGACACAACAGGAAAATTCCTAATGATCGCTTCGCACGTCAATATCCTTACTAATATTATAAATGTGAATGTAAGTTTGTTTGTTACGCTTTCACGTAAAAACTACATAACCGATTATCATGAAAGTTTGTACACATATTCCTGGAGGTATAAGAAGTAACATAGGATACTTTTTATTGAAAAAAAAAAACATTTTTACGACTGAAAAAAAGCCGGTTTACTGATATTTTTTATGGTGATGGCTTATAACCAGGATTAAGACATAGGCTACATTTGAATCCCGAAAGATTCAAAGCTCTAATATTATAAAGGCAAAAATAATTATGTTGCTATTTCCACGCGGGCGAAGCCGCGGGCATAAGCTAGTTACCAATATAAACGTCAATAAATGACGTAATACGAAAGATTAGCTGTGCCGCGCTATATCATTCGTAGTTATACGGAAATGATGTTGAATCCAACACTAAATTGTTTTTGCGAAAAAATGACAATGTCCTTTTCTGTACTACGCCTGAAAGCGTGTATGAAAATTTTCATTTTCATTTTCAATCTACCTGAAAGCGCAATATATTTTTTTTCTCAGATGTGTGGGTACTACCTATACTCTTCTGCCTACCCCTTCGTCCGCCGTACTACGTACGATGGCACTTGTAGGAAGCCACACACCCACTTTCCGCCAGAGTTTTTTAGTTGCCAACGTCCTAATAAATGGCGAGTCCTTCGCCGTTACTCAAGGATGTTACAATTCTTACGCCTTTGAATTTCTTCTTAATCCCGTATGTAATTTTTAATGCTCGTGGTGTGACTATTTTCTATACTATCAGAAAAAATCATTGGTACGGTCGGGATTTGAAGATGATATCTTTGTATTGCAGGCACTCGAACCAGTCGGCCACCACGGCTAGCATTAAATAATGCAATAATAGCTCTACTGTCTGTTTCGTCGAACCCCAATTCATCACATCTACACACCCCGCTATTGTCATTAACTCAAACAAACTTAGCTAACAGTATTTATATATAGATAGCGTCTCCTTAACAATTCGTCGAGACTTCGCGCAGCAACCCTCCGCTACCTACGTGCGACTAACTCATAAGACGGGGGTCACGCCATGCGCTGAATGCGAGATGAACTCTAAACTCATATCCGGCTCGAACCGGCTCGAACCAACGCGAACCGGTATTTTTACTCGAGATGGCTTTAATATCTTGTTTATGAGTTTCGTCTTTGTGTATTAGATTTGTTATACGCAGTGGAAATGGATGCTGTTTCTCGCATTTATTAAATAGTATACACGACTTCGTTAACGCTGTATGTATTTTAAAACGTATCTTTGGAAGGGGTTGGCGAGAGATACTCGAATCTGGCGTGCAGTTATGAAGAGACTGGTGTATGTTGATGAAGAGAAAGATGTCTAGAGAGTACTGCCCATGCCTATCCCGTGAGGAATTCGGTATGATGTTATGTGCTTCTGGAACAGAAATGCTTGAATATACACATAAGCGAAAAATATTTTCAAAAATGTATTTTCTTGCGCCACATAGCCTGAATGAATGAATGATAACAATCTAAAAGTGACAGCCTTACTTATCCTGATATCACCTGTCATAAGACGGCTGTCATCATCTACCCATCATCGCTATAATATCAAACGCACTAATAAATTAAGCAATAATGGAACCATATGAGCTAAACGCTTAACTTTTTTTTTTATACCACTTGGGTGGCAAACAAGCATGCAGTCCACCTGATGGTAAGCGGTTACCGCCGCCTATGGACGCTTGCAACACCAGGGGCATCACTCGCTCGTTGCCGACCCTGCAGGAATCGTTTCACACCCTTCTTGAAGAACTCCATGCTGTACTCTCCAGGGAAAACCTCAACGGGGAGCTCATTCCACAGATAGGAACGGGGAGCTTAACTGATATTATTTATTATTATTATTATATACTCACGATTTCCCACAAGGGTATCCGAATGTATGTGCAATGATCATGTGACCAGTGATTCTTATACGGCTTATTTTTACTGTTTTTAGGACTTCCATGCGGACAAAGTCGCTGTCCAAAGCAAGTCTTATACGAGTATAAAAATGGCGGTATTAAACAAAAATGAACCAGTTTCCGCACGGAAAGGGTTGCACGATTAGAATCTCCGTTTAAATCTTAACCCTTAACAAGAGGGTGGTTTTATTAATTTATTTACACGCATATCTTTTACTTACACAAATTTGGGTATAATTGATCCCATATGCAAAGTTTTATGGTGTTGTTTGGATGTTATCATTGTTTTGGGCATTCGCCTCGGAAGGGTTAAAATTAGGGTAAGTTTTATATTTGTAATATATGTAATATAATATATCCTCACACCTTCCACAAGGGTCCCCGAAGGGGTAGGCAGAAGTGTATAGGTAATACCCACACACCCACTTTCCGCCAGAGGTATATTAGGTGCCAACGTGATAGATGGCGAGTCCATCGCCGTTACTCAAGCACGACTATACATACGCGCTTGATTTTCTTCTCAGACGTATGTAGGTTTCCTCTCGATGTTTTCCTTCACCGCTCGTGGTGTGTCACTGTACTTAAGATCAGAAAAACTCGATTGGTACAGTCGGGATTCGAACTTGCGATCTTTGTGTCGCAGGTAACTGCTCGAACCACTCGGCCACCACGGCTCAAGTTTTATATTTAACTGCTGATTTCACGTTTAAAGATTCAGTCAATACTGATTGATATACCGTCTTCTTCCTGAACTGTTTGAGGGTCTGAACGAGGTGTAACGTCACCATATTTTTTAGTTTTCTTTTGTTAGTTCAGAAAATGATGATTTTGTTCTCACATTATTCTCATATATTAATGGTTAGTCTACATCTCATACTTATATTACACTCTTGGTACTCATTATTATTGGTGATTAACTCCTCATATTTTTATCGCTATGATGATAAGAGACTGATGAATGTGGACGAAGCGAATGAGGTACGCAAGTCTAGAGAGAACCGGCGCTCTATTCTCTCTGTCTACCCCGTTAGGGACTCGGCGTGATGATATGCACGTTATATCTGTCATTCAGGAAAATCCAAAAGCTCCCTCAACAAAAGCAAATGTTCTTTCACTAGGCAACACTGCATCCATTCTAGCGGCAGCAATTAAAATTAGAATATCTTAATTCATATCAAAGTATCAGGGTTGCCATCTTAATGCGTGTGTGTACCCTAATTTCGGCGCTGATAAGCCTTGCGATTAACTTGGATATGTTTATTTGTGTTTAAGTGAATGTTCGTGAAGCCTCCACAAACTCGTAGCTAATAAATTGCCCGTGTCTTTCCACGTCTGAAACCGGATATAACCGGATAAAAGCTATAATGGAATTGTAGCTGCTAAGATTCTTATTAGAATTTCCCAGGCTTTTCGGCTGGCCACGATCAAGCACGACTATACATACGCCTTTGTTTTCGTCACCATTTCTTCTCAAACATATGTTGAATGTTTTCCTTCGCCGTAATGCTCGTTGTGTGACTAAACACTGTACATAAGTTCGGAAAAACTCATTGGAGTTTTTCTGAACTTATCTACACAGTGTTCGAATCCCGACTACCAATGTACAGTCGGGATTCGAACTTGCAACTTTGTGTTGCAGGCAACTACTTGCATCACTCGGCCACCACAGCACATCTTTTGTATATTCTCCTACTAATATTATAAATGTGATAGTATGAGTTTGATCATAGTGATAGATTTATTATAGGATCAAAACATATAGATAATTTTTATTCCAGATTAAAATATTTAATTTAAAAGATTAAGTCGAGATGCGATCTCTTCGAAAAATGTGCGGCGTAACGATATTAGATCGAATACGCAATGAAGAGATTCGCAAATCAACTGGCGTGAATGAGGGCGTGATTGTAAAGATGAAGAAAGGCATGTTACGTTGGTTTGGACACATAGAAAGGATGAGTGAAGAAAGATTGACGAAACAGATATACAAAGCAAAAGTGTGTGCAAGAAGAGGCAGAGGAAGGCCACGTTCCAACTACCTGGATCAAATAGATCGGACTCTCAAGGACGGGAACGTTAAGAGTACTCGAAATCGACGAGCATGTATGAAGAGACTGATGAATGTGGACGAAGCGAAAGAGGTATGTAAGTCTAGAGAGAACTGGCGCTCTATACTCTCTGCCTACCCCGTTAGGGACTTGGCGTGATGATATGTATGTATGTATGTAGATTAAAATATAGCAATAAATGTTTTTACGCGGGTAAAACCGCAGGGCCAAGCGTATGTCGTTAACATTATGTTGATATATTTAATACATGGACAAGTAAATTGTATTGTACATGTTTTAGTTAAAGGACAGTAAGCTTTGTCATTAATGTTAATCATGACGATGCAAATTCAACCTACGAGCTGTCCTCTGTATGAAACAGCCTCTGAATTAAAAAGAAATGGGAAATTCAATAATAAAAATTGGTTATCAAATCTGCCGTGCTTTAGCTAGAAAAGGGTTAAGCCCGACTAGTCAATTTTGAGATATCGTCAAAAAACGTGGGAATTGATGTCTTTAAAAATCTATTCAAGATGGAGTAAACATTCTTAGAGACAAAGTTAGCTAATATTTAACTCTACCTTATAGAATAATTTCCATCCTAAAATATTGTCTTTATAATACCTAAAACCTATTTTTTCTTATTTAACTAAGCATTTCACTCGTAATGTTAAACTTATTATGACTCTAAAACAGGGTTAACCATACCCTAACCCACTTTTAGCGTAGTATTTTGATGGAAATGTCACTATCAATAATTTACTGCAAAGTTATTCAACAATGCTTACTTATAAATAAGTTATCCACCGATAACTCATTTATAACTAAGGATATTACATCATAATACAGAATAGGATAACGACAAAAGTATTTTAACCTTTATTTAGGTAAGTAAAGGCAATACTTTTTTTTTAATGACCTGTATTTATGCAGTATTACTTAACTAAAAATAGGTTATGTAAGTATCACTCGTGGTTAACCCTTTTACAGCTAAGCTAAGTGGAATGATTAGTCGAGGAAAAAAAATATTTTGCCATAAAATAGTAATATTTTGCCATCTAAATTAAACTAAAGAACCAAATTTACTTAACCATATGCACAGATCAATAGCTAACTTCGTTTCTTTAAAAGTAAGTCTGTTAAAGTAACATGTAAGTAGGTAGGTAATTAAAATAAAATTCTATACCTGAAAAATTGGAAATAAAATAAGTACTTTTAAAATGAAATTAAAATTGCCTCGTTAGGCTAACTATTTAACTATTTAAATGCAATTAAATTAAAATGAGATCAATATAATCTCACAACAGCGCTAAAAATACTTTGTGATACACTGTCGACACATATAAGTAAAAATAATGCATGGACATTATAAAATATCAACAATAAATCACAATCTTATTGACAATAGAATATGTGCCATATTGGCATGCAGTTAGCAATCTCTCTGGTTTAAAGGTTTTTACTCTTATATAGTTATCTGGCCGAGGCAATGTTTCATAATATTTTTTTATACCACATGGGTGTCAAACAAACATGCGGCCCGCCTGATGGTTAGCGGCCACCTATGGAAGCTTGCAACACCAGGGGTATCGCCCACGCGCTGCCGACCCTGCAGGAATCTTTTCACACCTTTCATGAATAACTCCATACTGTAATCTATAGGGAAAACCTCAACGGAAGCTCATTCTGCCTGAGCATTCGCGGAAGGAAACTCATTTGGCACCGCGCAGTAAGAGACCTTTACGGTTCCAATGTATGGGAATGAATTATCCGTCGATGGCGAGAGGTATGGGGGTAGAAGGTAGAAGTGGGCATCATATCATGTCGAACAATTCTTCAGAACACTCCGTTATACAAGTGGTAGAAAACACACAGGGAGGCAAAGTCTCTCCTCAGATTTAGTGGTTCCAAGCCGCTTGTCAGCATGGGATCATCGACAATCCTAGCTAGCTAGGCACTAGCTAGTATCCTGAGGCTCTAGCCCACATGTGGCAGCAGTACTCCGTATGTGGCTTAACTTGCGACTTATAAAGTTGTAGCCTTTGCTGCGGTGTAAAGTTCTGCTTAGCTCTGTTGAGCACACCGAGCTTCCTGGACGGCTACTTAGCCTTGTCCTCTAAATGACCACAGAACTGAACATCACTAGAAATGTCAAAAAGGATCCCAATGCTCTCCTAGATGTTAAGGGGAGTGTACTGGAATTGTAATACCATAGCAAATGGAAGTGTTTTTGGGGGTCACCCCGCAAACTTGTTTCTTAGTGAGGTTGAAGTGGTTTAATCGGAGACATGACAGACACAGACCCCAATCGAAGACACTACAAAGTGTACTCTAGATTTCAGAGACAAATTGTTCGCGAATTTCCTCCATAGTGGAACGAGGGAGATTAGCATAGCCCGTATAGTAAGTGTCACCAGTACTTTCGTCTGCATATCAGTGCATTCCTTCAATAGAAAGCATGTCTTTGATATGCAGAAGAAACATAGTTCAGGGACAGCATAGAGCCTTGCGGGACGCCGGCATTAATGTCCATGCTATCGAAGCAGAGATCGTCAACGACGGCTCTTATGCATCAACTGGACAAAAGGTTGGCTACCCATTTGCATTATGGATTTGGCGTAACAACTTCCACTTCAAATTTGTTGATAAAAAAAAAATGACCTGCCAGTTGTCTCAAAACTTCAGTAGGTCATGCTCATTCTAAAAGTATACAATTAGCATGTAAAATCCCGAAATTACTCCGGGAAAAAACTTTTTTAATTAAAGTAACAAAATATTATAACAGAAGTTAAATTAAAATTAACAATATTTACAAAGAACAGTACAGAACAGAACAGTTTACTAACTACTTACAGATAAAATATTTGTCCCAAATCGGTATCCCGAGGCAACGTGCCAGGAAGACTAGCAGCATTGCCACGCTGGATAGCAATGCTGATTCTCTGAGCGAGATATGTTCCAGCCCGCCTGTCACGAGACTTCACAAGAGGTCCCGACTAGACGGCGTGAGACCTCTTTGAAAAGATGGTGAGCCTCAGGACCCCAAGGCCCCAAGTGCATTATAGGCCAATTAATTTATTTTAATATTTCTTCAAATTATCTCTCTCACCATCTCACCTAATCTCTTTTCATGACTTTGATGGGTATAATTCACTACTCATTGTTTAAAAAAAAATACCGGTTTAGTGGAGAAGTGGCATACACTCCTTTTGAAAATATAAGTCCATGAATTTTAAAGAGAGGTTCCACTAGCACCGGTAATTATTTAAATAATGAGGAATAAAAGCCGTATAGATCTGACATACATAACTCGTGCGTTGCATTTTACTGCAGTTTACTTTGTTCTAGCTTAGGAATGAGGCTTAACCCTTCTTATACCAAGGTTTCTTCCGAAATATTAATTGGTATTACTTGATTTAAAAATGGTTAAGCGATCTTAACCTATTTATAGTTACGTTTTTTATGTTAACTTATTTATAGTTTATTTTTGTACGCCAATTTGCTCACTCTTTACTTACTTTTAGTAGAGTTAATAAACCTTAACTTTAATTAAGTTAAGCATAAATAGATAACTTTATTTTTACTAGGCAAATTATATCAAAAAATATTTGGTCTTCCTAGGGTTAGGATACTTTTGCCCTCTTTTAGACTAGTTTCGTGGGTTAGCTGGTTTTTAGTTAAGAAAATTATAAAAAATGTGTCACTTAACTGTTTACTGAGTATCTGTATCTCTTTTATGGATAATGATAGAGCTTTGGTTCCTAGATCAAAATGTAGAGAATTTTGCGGTGGTAAAATTTGCATCATTACCTAAAAAACGACCATATGAGGGTTAACCCTTTTCTAGCTTAAGTACGGCAGAAATCACGAAAATACATTAACTATAGATTTTTTTTATTTCTTTCACCTTCTACGAGTTGTACAGTGACGTTAAATAGCTCATAGAGACAAGAATAAGGATGTCAAATTAAAAAATATTTGTTACCTAATGAGTAGTTCCTAAGATTAGTTCGTAATTTCGCTCTATTCAAAATCAAAATATTTTTATTTCACATACCTACGCCTAGATGGGCACTTATAAAACGTTGAAAAAGGTGCACGGTTCGGGTTGGTCGTTTCCATGGAGAAGAACCGGCAAGAAACTCCTCTTAGAGAGGTTACTCTTTTCAAATCATTAAGTATACAATAATAATATTTTTACGTTACAGCAATAGTACTTAAGTATGGGGGACAGCGTAGGCCCGACAAACAGGGCGTTGCTTACTATACAAAACATACATAAAACAAGATAATTATAACAATGTTAGCAAGATCTGAGAATCTACAAAGCCTACAATGCTATCGATTGGTATTGATCTGCCATCGATTTGTTCTATATCATAGAGAATCGATTGTGCCAATGAGAGTTGGGTAACCCTGCACTAACTATCGGGTCATCGCACGTCCCTGAATGTGGGGCAAGTGCGATCGATGCTGCTTTATATTCGCCGCGGTGGCCGGGTGAGTAAGATCGGGGGGTTGCTGGAGTAACATTGAGTTCTGATTCGGAAGAAAAGGTTTTCCTTCTATGAAACATCAAAAGGAAATTTAGCGTTAGGTAAAGGCGCCGAACAGTGTGAAATAAAACTTGCATCAGGGACAAGAACCCAGTGTTTATCTCTTTATTTAGTTACTAGCGGTCCGTGGTTTTTTTTATAAAAGAAAATATGTAGCTTTCCAATGGTGAAAGAATTTTTCAAATCGGCCCAGTAGTTTCGGAGCCTATTCAATACAAACAAACAAACAAACAAATCTTTCCTGTTTATAATATTATTAGTATAGACTACGTGACAGATGGGAGAACGACATTGTGCTAGACAGAGCTGGACAGCAAATGGAAGGATTGATATCGGAGACGATGACACCAGACCAGCTCTTAATGATGAGAAGTGTATATAGAGTATGTATAGCACGTTATTTTGGCCAGAGTTGTACCTAGAGAGAGCTAACTAATTATAACGTGCAATATATCCAATATCGAAGAACTTTATTAAATAAATAAATAAAGAATCCAACTATATGTATATAAATGCTTTGGATTTCGTCTCAAACGTGTTTCCTTAATTTTTTTTCTTTCACCGTGAAGTTGGTGTTTTAAATTACCGTCAAAAATATTTTGTAAAATTCGCCGGGATGCGAACCTTGGTAGGGAGTAAACAACTCGGTCATAACGACTTTACTTACCTCTACCTTAATTATATGGAAATAAAAGCCAACCCTATATACATACGTCATATATAACAGCATCACCAATGTACCTCAAGTGCCTACAGTAAATTAGCTCAAATATTTTCCACGGTAGGCATCCGATTGATGTTACATTTCATGCAATTTTCTCGCAATTTCGATCCAATAATTGTAATTTCACGCCATATTATCCAGTTAATTATATCAAGTAAAAATACACCTCATTTTACTTGCCATTAGTAACTTTTTTGGCTGTTATTCTCTCGCCACGAGCGAGATATAACAAAGAAAAAAATGCAAAGAGTTTTTAGCAATTTTTTTACGAGTTACCAAGTGACAACAACAACGGATTTCAGCAGAACAAATTAACTCGCAGACAAAAAATTCTTGTAACCTAAAATTCTTTCGAATGACGTAAGTAACTTAAATTATTTTATTCAGACACTTCTTTACCTACATATAAAAGCGCAGCAGATTAATAAAATTCAGACACGTATTTATATAAAAGCGTAAATTATACAACACGACGCTCGCATCCCGATTACGAGTAAAAAAAAAATTATCTAATTCCATGAAGGAAATTCTTCAATCGAAAAATTGTTTCGAATTAGCTCTAATCGAATGGTTAGCGACAAATTTTCCACATCTAAAATCGATTACGTTGTTAACTGTACTAGTCGAGTAGTCCGCGAGAGTTCGTCGAACCGGCCCGCCATTGGTACGTTCAGAAATCTCTAAAACTATCTTACAATGTCAAGATCGTGGACGACAGGTCTGACACCTGTCGCCTTGGATCGAAAAAAAAATGAAAATCACGAATTATCCAACAAGAAGGTTTTCTGTTTTCATCGCTATAAGCTTGCGGGCTTAGTAGTGAAGCGGTAGCGGATGGCTGGTTGCCACGATAATATGTTTATATCGTTAATAAATCGAAAAATACCATATATTTGCTTCTAGTAATCATCTACAATGTGTAAGTATATGTAGTTCACACCTTAGTTTAGGTAATTTGCTTGGACACCAGATTCTTGGTGATACAAGAGGCAGTCTACTAACATCCGAAGGTGAAGGTCGTCTGAGTGTCGCCTGGCACATTAGTGTATCTCCAGCGATAATAGTACATAGCCTTTTAGATATTATTTTTTTATTTAGATAAAAGTAATCCCTGTGTATAATTCTGCGAACCCGAGTAAAATAAGCGTGTATGATATCATGTCGGCCATTTATTTAAGATGGATTTAATTAATTATGTTTTATTAATGTAATTGATATACATGTAAATATCAACTTATACATATAGATATACACACAATAAGTAAATATGAACAAATGTTTGCTGCTTTTATTAGTTTAGTATGCGCAAAGTGTCCTCTCTCGCTTATCGCTATCGCTCATCCACCAAGTCGCAGACCTGCGTACCAACGCGTCCGCGCGTCTCTACTCCCCACGTGACCGTGTCCACTAGAACGATCTCTTTATTGATTATAACCAGACACTTTACCGTAACACTTGACGAAAACAAAGCCTCACCACAAGCATTTCCAACCCAATTGTAACCCAATAAAGTATTAAATTGCACGATTAATTTCTGTTAGGTGTCGTGAATGAAGCGTTCGATAAACAAAACTAAAAAATTGAATACTTAAAAAAATGTTCTTATTTTGAATTTTTAAGGTAGAATTTTATTCTTTCACAAATAGCCTTGCTAAGAATTTCGGCCAGTTTCGTGTCCAGTAAATGTTTTGCGTTCCACATTTAAAATTGTGTTTTCACGCCAATTAGTTATTATGGTTTGTAAATTGAAAATGTTTCTAGGAATACATACATATTGAATGGTATTTCTAATTTTTATCTTGTTGTATACATTAATTGTAGAAACAGTATACATTTAAGCATTAAATAGGACGCTGATATTACCCCTATTGCCTCCCTGTGTGTGTTCTACCGCTTGTATAAGGGTCATTGTTCTGACGAACTTTTCGATATGATGCTACCTTCTTTTCATCCCCATCCATACCTTGGAACTTGTATTTTTGGAGCATTATAAGTTATTGACTTGTACTGTTACCTAATATTGCTCTTACACCGATGCCAGTTCTACCTGTGTACCTATGCGCGGTTTTACAACAAATGTACAATCGTGATTGGCAATAATTAGAATTTTACCTAACAAACACACACACACACACACACACACTCATGCCCTAATTCAATACCGATCATTGTTAATCAAATTTTCACATTAATTGTGTGAACAAGAAATTCTGTAAGATCTCGTTCTGGAGATGTATTTGTATATTATAATGTATGCAACACAGTTTTATATCTACTACTGGAGGCATCATCAGACAAGTAGGTATTTGTAAATTATAATTTGTTTTCTTTTTTTTTATACCACACTTTGGTGACAAGCAAGCATGCGGTCCGCCTGATGGTAAGCGGTTACCGCCGCCTATGGACGCTTGCAACACCAGGGGTATCACTCGCGCGCTGCCGACCCTGCAGGACTCCATGCTGTACTCTCCAGGCAAAACCTCAACCTTTTCTGTTCCTAAATATATAATTTCGCAATATTCAACACATAAAGCGGACGTGACAATATTGTAGCAGACGCACTATCACATAGGTAGGTATATAGAACAAATTGATTTGCCATCACAGATTAATTATGCTGATTTAGCAAGATGCCAACTTAAAATTAAGAAACAACTTCGCCAATTCTTAGTCAGTAAATGTTACTACAACATAAGTGATTTTTAAGTTAATTAATGTAATAATAAGTTAATTACATAATAAGTAGAATAAGTTCTAGGGTAACAATGTAATCGCCATGTTCTCTCAATTTGTACGCCTCCATGGCAAAACATGTAACCACTTATATAAAACCCAACACCAATATGTTCACTCATGTTATACAAATAGGTAAACAATATTCTATTCTATTCTAATGACTAAGAATTAATATACCTCTGGCGGAAAGTGGGTGTGTGGGTATTACCTATACACCTCTGCCTACCCCTTCGGGGACCCTTGTGGGAAGGCGTGAGGGTATATTATATTATTATTATTATTATTCAGAATTAATAAGACTTCTCCACAGTGTTAAAATTAAAAAATCATGCTTCCGGGCTTTGCAAAGAGCAACACATCTTAGTAGGTACTGGGAAAAATAGTAATATGTCTTATATAATCTCACAATAGTGCCATTGTTATTAAAAAGGTGCCGTGGCTGTGGTGGCCGAGTTTATCGAGTAGTTGCCTGCAGTACAAAGATTGCAAGTTCGAATCCCGACTGTACCAATGAGCTTTTCTGAACTTATAGTGATTAGTCACACCACTAGCTTTACGGTGAAGAAACCTGCATACTCTTGAGAAAACATTCAAAGGCGCTTGTATTGTCGTACTGGAGCTACGTCGACGGACTCGCCATCTGTCACGTTGGCACCTAAAATGTATCTCTGGCGGAGAGTGGGTGTGTGGGCACTATAGAGGAATAGGCAGAGGTGTATAGGTATAGGTACACCTCTGCCTATTCCTTCGGATTTTTTTTAGGATGATGAAAACTATTTCAGTTGAAAAGTCCGTGCAAGGTATCAGGTATCTATTGGTACGTACCTAGCCGACCAGGATACTGACAAAGAGGCTTTAATTGAATCCTTAAAACACCCCCGGACCCCACACCCCATCGGAAGCTCAAGGACGGGAACGTCAAGAGTACTCGAAACCGACGAGCATGTATGAAGAGACTGATGAATGTGGACGAAGCGAAAGAGGTATGTAAGAGAACTGGCGCTCCATACTCTCGGCCTACCCCGTTAGGGACTCGGCGTGATGATATGTATGTATGTATGTAACACACCCCCGCGGGTTCGAATCCCGCTGAGGGCAAATATTTGTGTGATGAACACGAGTATTTGTACCTTAGTCTTGGATGTCCTATGTATTTGTGTATATATCTATCCATATAAGTAAATATATCGTTGTCTAGTTACCATAACACAAGCTTTGCTTAATTTGAGACTAGGTCAATTTGTGTGGAATTGTCCCAAGGTATTTATTATTATTATTATTATTTAGGTACAGTCCGCATTGTAAATTGATGATCCGATTCATGCAGCGCTTTCTAAACTGTCCAGTTACGTTAGCCGGAATTGGTCGCAGTTGCGGCTTCCGGTTTGATTGCCGGCCATTTGTAGCACACGCCTAATTTAGATAGGTAACTGCCCATCAGCCTGCGATGATTCAAACGTGGCGTATTTCATGATCTACAATATTTTGTCCAATTGCATAGAGTATTGAATTTACAGACTCTTTAGACTCAATTACTTTTGTGGTTGAAGGATTACTTCACCTTGTAATCTGTTATAAGAATTATTACAAATGATTTAACTTTATACATTATAAGACGGCCTTCTGGTCTAGCGTTCAGAGCTCCTGACTGCGAAGCTTGAGGTCGCGGGTTCGATTACCACTCAGGGCAGATATTTGTTTGATGAACACGTGTATTTCTACCCGAGTCTTGGATGTCCTATGTGTTTATGTATATATCTATCTATATCAGTGGGTATGCATATCGTTATCTAGCTTCCATAGAACAAGCTTTGCTAAGATTGGGACTAAGGCAACTCGAGTGGATTTGTTCTAAGGCATTTATTTAGTTTTTCACTTGTTTCAAAGACAAGTGTCTATGTGGGCTTTAGTTACCTGCGTAACTACGTGTAGGTAGAAGCATGTCTTCGTTATGTTCCAAGTGATGAGTCTATTTTAATACATACTTTAGTGCTTAAATAAAGTGTTCAAATCAAATATATTTATTGCACGTAAAAATAACCTAAACACAGACATCATTTAAATCACAATATAGGTACATACTATGGTTATGGATAAAATTACACCCTGTTTGAGGGCACAGCAATGTGATGGCGGCTACATGACATGGTGCGCCACGTTTTAGTTCGGTACATTACTATTGTATGTAATATATATACATACATACATATACATACATATATACACATATACACATATATATATATGTAGTTTGTTACGCTAAACGTGGGTTTTCTCCACGTTTGGGCTAAAGTTGGCTCTCGGACAAAGGATGACGGGTTGGGTATACGTTTGCTTTTTATAAAGTAGGTAATCGGAGAATCAATATAGCTGCCACGTGCCACGCCCCTCACGTAGCTATACGTTCATCCAACCGTATTGCCAGTTTTAATATTCACCTCCTTAGCACCTATTAGCAGGTCCCGGCCGATAATTAAAACCATCACGCGAATTTGGATCGAAACCGCAACAAGCCGCATCTCTACTGGCGCGCATCCAAGCTACAACACACTTATTATATTCTATGAGCACCAGCTATAAACGTATTCCCGAACATATCACGTAGGCGACTACTAGCAATTTCAACCAATCAGGGTGCGACAATTCAACTTAATAGGCCGGGCCACGCCCAATCACGTAACCGCCTATTACGGCCCGTGTAACGACGCAGGATTTCAACTCGGCGGTGACGTCGGATCGATACGCGTCCCTTATTTTTATAGAGCGGTGTCCTGCTCTAAAACCCGAGAGCTTAGCTTACAGGATGTCTACGGCGAGTGTGATAGAGTCGCGTTTGGCGCGTGCTTGGTCTCAGTTGCACGTCCGAGGTCGAAGGAGGGGGACGCATGCAACTGTTTTCGATAATCGGCCGCGCGTTCGGTACGTGAAAATCGGACAGTATCCCGGGAGTCACGTCCGCGTAAAAACGGATATATGCCCAGAATATTTATTAAGTGGGTGGTTGTGCGTGACTTTTCCCCTGTGAATAGCTAGCCTAGCCACGTAAATGATCGTCCGCGAAAATAGAACAAGGCTTTCGGTTGATAACTGAAAACGCATGAAATAACGGCACCCTGGCTCGACTTGTGAACGGTGATAGCAAATTGTACAGACTGTGATAACGAATGAACTAAGCCTTACTGTAGAAAGAAATGAGCGTTCGTGTCAAGTGAGTTCAAAGATGGAACTGTTTTGACAGCTCAACTTGTAGCGCACCAGAACAATTTCGATACTTGATTTGGTATTCCAAAATGTGGTGTGAAAATTCGCGGGAACTGTGTGAAACTGTCGAGTCAATCTAATTGATTTTGGGTAGTGTTGTGATAATGTTGCCGTATCAGACAGTGGCTATGGACTACGCGGTAGCCTCGGCTGGGTTCCATCACCACCAGCGGCCCGGCGGGTTACCCGGAGTGATGGGCCTGCCGGGCCCAGGGTCGGCCCTCAACCCAGGCCTGAACCCCGCCTTCACCCATTCCTGGTTCGTACAGACAAGCCCGGATATCTGTCGGCAGCAACAAGCATCCAACCAATCGCATCTCGAACCTGGGCACGTTTCATTTTTTCTTTATATTTTTATTTTTTAGTTTTAATACTAACTAGATTTTCTTAATATTGATATTGAATGACATGTTGAACTGCTTTTTTTTTTTTCTTGCCTTCGTTTCTTATTATCAACAATTTGTCAAAATTCAACAAGTCATTGAATACAAATTAACATTAAATATTTTATTGCTATCGTAACTATAATTGGCGTCTCATTAATTTGTGTGCTTATTTCAATTGGAGCTTTTAGCAATATAGAAAGTGTTAATGTTGTTTGTATGTTATTATTAAGAAACGGCATAGGTATTTAAGTTACGACTTGGAATAACTTAAGTAAAGAAACAAGATAATAAAAAAAATCTTAATTGTCCACGCGCATAATGGCGAAATTGTTGTCCAAAGTATTTCCTGATCTGTATCTGAACGACATTGTCATACTGGTTTCTAACATAGGTACTTTTTATATCACGCCGTCAGTTACCTCATAATGTGTTAGGAGGTATACAGGAAGTAATAACATGTTATTGTACTACACAATTGTAGGTTTATCCCAACGAATTTTTATACGTATGTATCTACGTATAAAAATTCGACGGAGGTCACCAACGCTGCTCAAATGATGCCTGATGACAAGTGATTTTAACTTGTATATCTCTAACATCAGCTAAGACAATCAAACGCGTTCTTTCCATTAATTTGTTTCTCAATAATGCTGGCGCATTTGTAGAAATCGATAAGTCGGATGGACATAATTTGTTGGTATCCAACATGTGTAAAATAAATTGTAAAATGACTAAAATAACAAAAATAACAATGAAGAGTTCATTCGCCTGGCCTGAAACTGGTCAGTTCAACCTAAGAATAACATAGGTAGGTCGAATCTCCAAATTTGCCATAAAACATACATGGATATTTTAGGAGTCTTAATGAAGAGGACAATGAAAGTAAGTAGGTATAGGAATCGATTCAAATTTTTTTTTATTATATCAGAAGCATTGAAAAATTTACGGCTACGACGATTGAAAGAACTCCTCAGATCCATCCATCCATGATTAAAGTTGAAGAGAAAACTGCAGATACAGACCAAGGAGCAAGCCTCTAGTTAATGCCAGAGCGGTTCCTTCCAAATGCAAATGATCCTGTATCAAACGAACAATAGGTATATCGTGGCCAGAACATGTTGTGTCTGCGAATTAAGATTTTATCGTGTCATGCCAGTTGGGCCTCAGGCCACTCAGTTGTGTCGGTTGTGAGGAATTAGGTAATGAAATTTTATCATTACGGTCAGTATTGTGGCTTAAAAACCGCCTAAGCTGAGTTTCGTTGGAATTTCGAAATTTTTCTCGAACTGCCGATTTTAAGTAAGTCAATGAACGCGGTGAAAACGTCTGCCTCGCTTTTGGCAGTAGGAATTTTCTTTAATAATCTCATAATTTGAAAGCATTTATGGTAAAACCTGACGAAATAAACGATGTTTTGAACTTACTAAAAAGTTTAGAGCATATAGCAGACAGCAGAACTCCATTAATATAGCCTCGTTATATATAAAGGTCAAAGTGCAAAAAATTTTATGGCATATATTTCATAATACACTACAGAGAAGAACAGCTAAAAACTCTCAACAATAATAATGTTAAGAAAACTATTTTCCTAACTGCTTTAGCCTGTAGAAAAATATATATTTTTTTGCCTCTTTAAAGATCCAAATCTGTCTTAACTCTATAATTTAACCAGCAATATTGTTGTATAAGGTATCTCAACATCAAGTTCACCTTCGTAATTTGTCGTTTTCTCGGAAACAAGAATTATTTTCGTAACATTCGTGTATTTAGTATCAAGTGGTTTTTACGATTGTACTTGTTAAGATGTATGTCGAATTGAAATTATTGTTTTATACATAACGATTGTCCTTTTGGAGCTATCAACGGTATCAAAAGCTTGATCTCTTGACCCTTTACTACAAGCCCTGTGTTCTGAACACAGTAAGATATCCGCTAGAAACAAAATATATGTGTACGTTAAGTCCCTAACGGGGTAGGCAGAGTATAGACTTACATATCTCTTTCGCTTCGTCCACATTCATCAGTCTCTTCATACATGTCCGTCGGTTTCGAGTACTTTTGACGTTCCCGTCCTTGAGCATCCGATCGTTTTGATTCAGGTAGTTGGAACGTGGTCTTTCTCTGCCCCTTCTTGGACATACTGTTGCTTTGTATATCTGTTTCGTCAATCTTTCTTCACTTATCCTTTCTATGTAATTACTATATTTAATTGTTTGCTCGTACTCAAAACCGGTGATATACTTACGAAAAGACTGATGAACGTGGATGAAGCGACGGATGTCTGTAAGTCTAGAGAGTGCTGGCGCTCTACTCTCTCTACCCACTCCATGAGGGAATAGGTATCATGTTGCCTTAAGTAGCTTAGGAACAGAGAGGACGTTTATGAAAAAAGTATTTTCGTAAATAACATTTTTGTTCCCAATTTCCATTTTCTGCATCTTTTATACACACAATCGCTTAACAATTTTTACGTAATTTGTGTCTTTATTAAGACCTTAATTAAATCAAGTTTAGAAATCGTATTGTAACGTTTGTTACATCAGGGTGTTGTATTGAAAAATAAACTGTTACAAGGATTGATGAAACACGATTACACGAGGCAGACAGAGTCGCGTGCGAAGGCTAGTTACCTCTATAGTTATGAAATAGATCGTTATTTATATCGAACAAAGTGAATTGATTATGATATAAAGTGGGTTAAAAAAAATGGTATACACAGATGAAAAGAGTTCGTGGCAATGAACTATAATGAAAAACGCATTCATCCGTATAAATATAATAAGAACGAAACGTTGTCTGTTTATTATTTCTTAATATTCAACGGCTTGTCGGAATTTAAAAGAACATGGATTTTAATAGTTTAAGAAAACATGTATGTTCCAATGTTAGGATGTATTATGTTATTTTTTTTAACAATGTAATTTCTTCAAAAAAAACACTATAGGTATATTATTAAAAAAATATCAAATAAAAATCTAAAAATAAAAATAATATATCCTCACGCCTTCCCACAAGGGTCCCCAAAAGGGTAGGCAGAGGTGTCTAGGTAATACCCACACACCCACTTTCGTGGCAGATTAGATAGGACAATTAATTATGAATAATTAATAAAATATATATCTGGCGAAATGTGGGTGTATGGGTACTACCTATACACCTGCCTAACCCTTCGGGAACCACTTTGGAAGGCGTGACGATGTATATATACCTACATATACCTTATATACATATACATATACATATACCTATATATACCTTATAATTTACCCACGAACCAAGAAATTTATATAATATTTATATTTTATAATAATTTAAATTATTAACCTTGTACAATTTGTGATGGTGAAAAAACAAATTATTTTTATAATTATAAATTATCTTTAGCTTGCAATATGGAATTACACCAAGTGCCAACGGTACATGGTCGCTCTATATAGCGTAATATTAAAGTCCGGTTTCATTGACGGCATTGCGTTTGCTTGCGTACATTATGTTCCAAAAGTAACATTAAACTTGAAATAGGTGTAGTTATCAAGTGCGTACGCAATACTTGTGTACCTTGTATGAAATGTTCTCTACTTTTGTTACTTGAACACAAAAAAAATGTGATTGAGAGGTTAAAACGAATTAAGTAAGAAAAGTGACGCTATAAAATTTTGCAAAAAACGATCAAAATTGTTCGGTCCGTGTAGATGGCGTTTTTCGAAGAAGCTCTTTGTATTGAAAAGTAGGATGGTATAAGATGTGTTTAGAGATCATACATACATACATATCATCACGCCAAGAGAGTTTAGAGCCAAGTTTAGAGATCGATTTTTATATTATTCTTAGCATTTTGGCTTCTATTATCATCAGGTTAGGGTCACAATAGTGTAAAGTGTGATGCTAGAGTCATACGCTCTAGCACTTGACATTCATGACATTATTTATGACAGACTTTGTCAGTGAGTTGACCATCTGTGTGTTACTACTTATTATTAGTAGATATCACGTAGAGCCATCCTCTCAAGACAGAAATACGCGATTTACTTTATAATTATTTTAATTCCAATTATAATTTGGTAAGGTATTTTTTTAAATATTTAATATATATATTCTTATTAAGGAGCCGTGGTGACCGAGTGGTTCGAGTAGTTGCCTGCGACACAAAGATCGCAAGTTCGAATCCGACTGTACCAATGGGTTTTTCTGAACTTAAGTACAGTGCTTAGTCACACCACGAGCATTACCGTGAAGGAAAACATCGAGAGGAAACCAGCATACGCCGGAGAAGCAATTCAAAGGCGTATGTATGGTCGTGCTTGAGTAACGGCGATAGACTCGCCATCTGTCACGTTGGCACCTAATATATCTCTGGCGGAAAGTGGGTGTGTGGGTATTACCTATGCACCTATACACCTCTGCCTACCCCTTCGGGGACCCTTATGGGAAGGCGTGAGGATATATTATTTTATTATTATTATATTATAATGAAGAAAAAAGCCTCCTTTACCACAACCTCTAGACAAGAACCTTTTCACGCCGGATCAAACTCTCAAAGGAACATACAAAAAGTGCTTAGAATTTATATAAAACAATAAAAAAACCCTATGAAAGGTATTTCGATTGGAAAATAAAGGGCGTGACTAAAGGGGGCAGTGTGTTACTATTTTAAGTTAAAAAAAGTTACGTTAAGTTAGTCACTTAACTATTTATAGGTGTCTTCTTCGCGCCTTCCCACACACCCACTTTCACCAGAGATATATATTAATTAGGTGCCAATGTGACACAAGGCGAGACCATCGCCGTTACTCAAGCATGATTTCTTGAGATGATGATTTCGTTCGATGAGTTCCTTCGCCGTTAAACTCGTGGTGTGACTAATCACTGTACAGTCGGAATTCGAAGTTGCGATCTTTGTGTCGCAGGCAACTACTTAGACCACTCGGCCACCACGTTCATAGGTGGTGGTAACTTACCATCGAAAGTGTTTGTCACTTTGCTGTGTAGTTAAATATGTATACCTACTTATATATAAATTGAAAATCAATTTTGTTTACCAGATATCTATAAAATACTAAAATCATTGAGTCGTATAATCAATTTTGCATGAAGTAAAATCGAAATGCACCGAAAAAACTATCGGATAAAACCGCCCATTAAACAGTAACAGAGTAGCAATTCGATATTTTGAAATCGATTTTATTGTGGCATCGATGCATCAGTAAAAAGCCGCATTCGATTTCTTTAAGGAAAAACTATAACATTTTAAAGTAGATGTAAACCGCAAGACCTGTTTTATTTCATGCATTGATTTTGAGTGTATACTGTTATGAAAGCCGGGGTGGCCCAGTGGTTTAATTTGCCTGCAAACCAATGTTGCAGGTTCGAGCCCCGACTGTTCCAATAAATTGCTTCTGAGCTTTAAAGGAAACATCGATAGGGATCGTTAATATTCTTAAGAAATTAATCAAAAGGCGTATTGTACAGTCGTGAAAGAAATTCGGCGAAAAGAGGCGATACGCTTCTGCCTACCCTTATGGGAAGGCGTGAGGTTACAGATAAATATCAATAACCGTTTACCGCAAACAGGAGATGGTTTCACCAAGTAGGTACCGAACGATCTAACAAAAAACCAATACCTATATTAATATAAAAAAACTGATACCAAATATCCGGGTTAATATAAACTTCTGATATTAACTCTTACTTTAACTATTGGTTGCCTATCTAAGATGACAAAGTGGAGTTCACCTCAACTAAAATATTTCACCGCAATTTTGAACTTTATCGCGTTGCAATAATGATTTGGATGTCGTTATTAATCGGCAAAATAGAAATTGTTCGTTCGCTGGGCCCTTTTTGAATGTATGGATCTATTACAATAGGTCTTATCTATTTTTTCTTAATTTAATGTACGGGTGTTCCTTATTGTTCCTTATTTTTCATACTTTTAAAAGAAATTCAAAGACGTATGTATGTATGGCATGTTGCCACCTAAAAGTATCGTAGGGAGACCCTTGAGATCGTAAATCTTTACTTAAGTTATACGTTGGTAGGTTCAAACCCCGATCTGCAAAAACTTGAGCATGAAAGTCAATCGCGGAAACAGTACAGTGTTTATTTCGAAATTCAAAGGCTTATGTAATGCCTTGTTTGAAATTATTTGTCAAAGATATTTCTGGCAAGATGTGGGTGCCTGCACCTGTATCCGCGTGATAAGACGCCTTACAAAAGCAAGCAAACTCACAAATCAAAAAGCTATACAATATTACCTTACATCATTACCACTTAAGTGTTGAGTTCTCGTCGGGGTCACTTTGATCTCCCTATACACCGTGATATACTCTTGTTCTTTGATCTGTCAAACTTGGTCTACATTTACGAGTAGTTATAATATGAGTAGGATTATACGGGTCCAATAATAAAATATATATTATATATATATTTTTATGTTTAATAAAATGCTATCTCCCTGTATAGCCCGGTAGCCGGACACAATTGCCAAGTCACTACAATTCGCCTCGCCCCCATCCATTCCAGTTTTTACTAGTCGACGCTTCGCTTCTCATATAACATGCTTTATACCAATCTCTTGCTAATTACTTTCACTAAATAGATGATTCATTAATATTATGTACTAGCGGATACCTGGCGCGCGCTATTACGCTAAAAAAGATAATATATCCTCAGGCCTTCCCACAAGGGTCCCCGAAGGGGTAGGCAGAGGGGTATAGGTAGTATAGATATATATATATATATATATCACGGGGTAGGCAGAGACAGTAGAACGCCTCAAAAGTGCAACTACATTGCAGCTACGCTGATATCTTTATTTTCATATCAGACTACTTTTTTATATAAACTATCAATATCATTATTATTCGTTATTGGAACCGCTATTATCTGTCATTAGAGAATCGAATAAAATTTCAAAAAAAGAAGACATCGATTTTGAAAAGAATCGTTGTTCTGCGGTCTAGATATGGCCTTTTTATTGCACCTGCGCCTTTTTTTAAAGTAATTTTGTAATGTTTTCATGATGATGTTTAAAGAATGTCAATTTACTCTTTTTTTGCAAACTGGCAATGAACATGGAATATTGTCACGGTTTTTGTGACATCTTGTTAAATTAAAAGCTGCTTTAATCAACCACCGTGTAATGTGATCCTTTAGTAGCGTATATTGGAAGTATAAACGATCTAGTAAAAAATAATACCAATTTCGGGAGCTATGACAGTAATTTAAAGCAGTTTCGTACACAAAGCTACCAAAAATCATGCTCATTGATTCACTTCCTTACCAAACCACTTACCAAAAAGTATGCATAACAAACCCAACATAAAAAAAAAAAAGTTTTTATTCTCCAAAAAGTATGCAGTACATTTCTTGAACAAACATACAAAATAAAATACGTTTCCGAACTCAGAACATGTCAAAAATTATTTTTTATTGACCAAAAAGTATACATTACATTCCTTGAAAAAACATGCTAAGTAAAATACTTTTTCAAACTTAGAACATGTCAAAAAATTCCAAACTTAAATTGGCATCCTAACCGTGCAATGCCCTCGATCGATCAAGTCCGGTCATTTAGGATTAACTGGGCACAAGTGTCCCGAAAATGATCTATTATTTCCCCTTTACTTCATCAATGGACTTTTGTGCTGACCCCTGTTGTTTTAATTCTTTCTTTTAGGGTTGATTTCGCTAGGGGTGGGCTCTGGTCCACTTACTTGAGATTTTCCATAGACGCTATGTTAGCTGGTCAAAGAATTGTTTCTAAAATTTTCAGTTGTGAAAGAAAATACAAATATTTCTTTAGCAGTATTAGAATTAGTACCTTATAATTATAACAATGATTTATTTTATAATTTAAAAGAGCCTTGGTCGCCAAGTGCTTCGTGGTCACCTCTAAGGCAAAGATTGTAAGCTCGGATCCTGACTGTACCAATGAGTTTTTCAAAACAGCGATTAGTCACACCATAAACTTTACGGTGAGGGTAAAAATCGATAGGAAATCTGCATACGTTTGAGAACAAATTCAAAGGCGATGTTTATAATAGTCGTGCTGAGTCGGCAATGCACTCTATCTGTCACGTTGACACCTGAAATGTGGTTGTGCAACACACATCTGCCTACCCCGTCGGAGATTGTGGAAGGGTGAAGTTTAACATAAGAAAGTGTTATATTTCCTAACCAAAGGTTTAAATGTTTTAGGGGTTGTAAAATACTTTTTCATGGTGACTTTTCGCCTTCAAAAGGGTCACATCACTATCGAACAGTGCGCCGAACAACCCAACTATAGACAAAACGGGAAAAATTCCAAGCCGCGGGCTCAATCAACCGTCCCTACGCCCGATTATTGCAAATAACTATTATTTCCTTCTCCTTTCAATTGCCGGTCGCTCTTTGTATTGCTAATTCAGTAGCTAGTTGTATTTAGCTAATAATAGCGATGACATCCTCGCTTCATTTACTTGTATTGAACGAAACATCTTTGTTTAAATTACTTCTTGTATTTGAAGTCGGTTACTTAGTTAATTGACTGATCTGACTTTGACCTGCCAAAGATCATGGATGGAAAGAAAATATACAAGATCTCAAATAATGAAAATGAATAATCGTTTTGAATGAACCGTAAGTGAGCCATGACGTTTGTAACGCGAAGACTGAAGTTTGAATCCCGACTGTACCAATGAGTTTTTCTGAACAGTAATTAGTCACACCACGAGTTTTACCGTGAAGGAAAACATCGAAAAGAAACCTACATACGTACAAATTGAAAGGCATATCTTCTCATATAAAAACACAATAATTTGTCTATGCTCACATGAGACCGCTAAAGCCGGCTACTTTACCCATCAGATTGCGATCCATGGTAAATCCCATGTCTTGCATTTATGAATGAAACAATTTTCCAGTATCGTTGCGGATCGGGCGAACAATTTGCTAACAGACAGGCGTCCATTAGTCATACCGGTCTAGCTTATTGGCTATTTTTTGTCCGACCAAAGCGGGATCATTGCCCACTGGGGTGACTGGCGAGTGATAACGTTTGTTTTTTTCTGTATTTATATACTTTATGGGAACTGAAAAAATATTATCAAACTTGATCTAATATATGTTTTTAAGTTATACGCTTTCTGATGATTTAATTAATAACTATTTAGCTGCATGCACATATTTTTGAGTTGCGATCCAGTTTAGTTCTAATATGATTGTTATGTTTATTTTTATTGATTGTAATTTGTTTTGTGCATTAAATAAAATAAAATAAATAAAAAATAAATAAATAAACAGTCTATTGAGCAAGATTTTTTGGAAATTTGCATTTACGAATGTTGCATTACTTAATAAAACTCATATTTATTACAGATAAATCTAAACGAAAAAATATATTTTGAAGAATGATTTTGGACGCTTTTCGTTACCTGTTTTTGGGTTCGTATTTGTTACGTTTTAAACAGACATAAGTTTAGCTAAATTAAAAAAAAATTACGTCTTCTGTTACACATTTAACTTAAGACATAAATATTTAAATTATATATTCTTCTTCTCAATATCGGTAAATGGGCAAATTCTAGAGCAAGTGAATGAATTTGTATATCTTGGAAGCATGTTCACACGAGATGGAAAGTATGAAAAAGATATTGAAAGAACTGCCGGAAATAAGGTGAATGGAGCCATGTCGGCGTTGATGGGCAGTAAAAGTCTGAGCAAGAATGCTCGAGTTGCTGTCCACAACGCGATATTGGTACCTACCTTATTGTATGGCAGCGAATCCTGGGTATGTCAGAGGAAGTATGAAAATAGCTTGAATGCAGTCGAGATGCGATCTCTTCGAAAAATGTGCGGCGTAACGATATTAGATCGAATCCGCAATGAAGAGATTCGCAAATCAACTGGCGTGAATGAGGGCGTGATTGTAAAGATGAAGAAAGGCATGTTACGTTGGTTTGGACACATAGAAAGGATGAGTGAAGAAAGATTGACGAAACAGATATACAAAGCAAAAGTGTGTGCAAGAAGAGGCAGAGGAAGGCCACGTTCCAACTACCTGGACCAAATAGATCGGACTCTCAAGGACGGGAACGTTAAGAGTACTCGAAACCGACGAGCATGTATGAAGAGACTGATGAATGTGGACGAAGCGAAAGAGGTATGTAAGTCTAGAGAGAACTGGCGCTCTATACTCTCTGCCTACCCCGTTAGGGACTCGGCGTGATGATATGTATGTATTCTTCTTCTCTCCTCCACTACCATTACCACTATAAATAATAATACAAGTACCTAAAAACATTTCTATGCATAGTTTTAAACTTGTTAACCTCCAGCATGAAACTTAAAACACTTAAGTAATTCGTAATTTAAAGTTACCAAACTGTTATTTATCTAACACTAAAGTGACCCAAAGGCAACATTCAATCAACACTTTGACCGGCGCATTGGTATTCCAAGCCCGTTTCATAAGGAAAATTGGATATGGCGTGATTATTAAAGTGTGTCTAAAGAGCGCCAATTTGGCGTACGTACAAATCGTCCCAGCGGACTGTGGGGTCGAAACGGCATCGCCCGTTATTTTTGTCCAGGATTTTACGTTGGCTGCGACACTGTTAAATGGTCGAATAATTACTTTATCTTTTTCTATTTTCAAACATTTTCATCGCGCTTTTTTGTTTCATGTTTTTCAACAGTTTAACGAACTTTGTGCAACATGCATTATTAATTTAATTATTTAGAATTTTTTGAAAAACTATTAACAAAAATTTCATTATATATTTAGAATATTTTTTTTTGAAAAATTATAGTTATATTACAGATAATAATAAAATAATTATTTCTGAAAATAATAAATTGTAGATTACATATTAAACAAGACGGAAATGATATGGTACCTAATTGAAATGAATAACACTAGGTATAGTAAGGACACTATTACCTAAGAAAACCTAATCGTGAAAGATAATTTCAATAAGAATATCAACAAGAAATATTATTTCCATGTAAGGCGTATTTTGCTGACGTCGGTATAATTTTATTCATCCTATAATCGGAAGTCTGTAGAAACATCAAAATGTCGCGAGTCACGACCCGAGAAGGACAGAACGTAACTATTCAAGTTTGCTGAGTCATGGAGTAGTCATTTTTAACCGCACCTACTTTAAAATCGGAGAGCCGTGGTGGCCGAGTGATTGTAATACCTGCAATGCTATTACAAGTTCGAATCAATACTGTTAAAAACATACATATAATCACGTCGAGTCCTAATGGGGTAGGCAGAGAGGATAGAGCGCCAGTTCTCCCTAGACGATATGCATACCTCATTCGCTTCGCCCACATTCGTCAGTCTCTTCATCTATGCCCGCCGGTTAAAATACGTTTTTTATAAACTTATGTTTATCCTCACCCCTTCCCACAAGGGTCCCCTAAGAAGTAGGCAGAGGTACCCACACACCATCTTTCAGCCAGACATATATTTTAGGTGCCAACGTGACAGATGGCGAGGCCATCGCCGTTACTCAAGCACGGCTATACATACGCCTTTGAATTTCTTCTCAGACGTATGCAGGTTTCCTCTCGATGTTTTTCTTCACCATAAAGCTCGTGGTGTAACTAATCACCACGTATGGGTACGTGGTGTCTGCCTACCAGCAAACTGTGTGAATCACGCGAACTCTGCGTGACATGTCAAGTTGCAAACTCCGTTCGGAAATTCGTCTAGTCACGGTGTACTCATCTGGCGCACATCTTAGGGGTGTGAGCGGCGAAATGTCCGTCCCGTGAGACGCTGCCCTTGTCATAATATCCGAACGCAGGGCGAGATAAGAGTCTTGATCGTTTGCCTGTTGCTTTTCGTTCATATTTTAATTACTGTATTATTGATAAATGAGAAAAAGTTTATTTAAATTATTAATTCTATGTACGTAAATGCAAAATCACTTAAATATGCTAAGTAATCAATTCCCAACAGTAAACATGTCAACAAACTTCATACAAATGCAATAACTAACTCATCAAGAACTCATTTATATAAAAATCATGCTACATTAAATGAGTATTTTATAAATATAATATCAAGATTAGTATTGAATAAACGTGTAGTTAATTATTTGATTATGACACACTGGCGATGCATCGGTCTTGTAAATTGAAGAATTAACCTTATCCATTCGCTAACAGGGTACATTTCAGCTTAATCACTATTTCACATTATAGCTTTTAAGATTAACGTTATGAATGAGAAAATTCGAGTCGGAAATCTATTCTGAAAATTCTAGCGTGGCTAATTGCTTAAAAATAAAACTATTCTACAATCCAAAATTAAATATAGAAATGACAGCCCAGTATCAAGTTCGCTCAATCCACGCATAGTTTCGGCCTGCTGTGACATCAATGACCGACGTGACCTACACTTTGACACGCCATTGTAGGCAGAACTCGTGCTTTTCTCACTTTTTACAAGATGTCGTTACTGTGCGACTAATATTCAATGTTTTCTCTATAAGAACTTAGAATGCGGTGAAAGGGATGTATTAAAGAACTTATATAAGAGCCGTGGTGGTCGAGAGGAAGTTGCCTGCAACAAAATATTGCAAGCTAGAATCCCGATTCCCGACTGTGCGTTTTCCTCACATTAAGTACAGTGATTAGTCACACCACGAGCTTTACGGTGAAGGAAAACATCGAGAGGAAACCTGCATACGTCTGAGATGCAATTGAAAATACGTATGTACAGTCGTGTTTGAGTTACGGCGATGGCCTCGCTATCAACGTTACCTATCGGATCCAATTATGAATCCTTACCATCTAGGGGAATACATGGTGTCTCAGAACATAGGAGAGGTGCTCAAATATTTCGTAAGGCACAATGATAAAAAGCTGATAAAAAAACCCTAATTAAACAAAATACATTCGAACTTTAATCGCTACTAATATTATAAATGCGAAAGTAACTCTGTCTGTCTGTTACCTTTTCCCGCCTAAACTACTGAACCGATTTAAATGAAATTTGGTACAGAGATAGCCTAGAGCTTGAGGAAGGACATAGGCTTTTTAATGCGAATAAGGGTTGTAAGGGGTTGCAATAGTGGATGAAAGTTTGTATGAAAGTTACGTCATTTTTGAAGCTAGAAGCTTTAAACTTATTTTTTAGTATTATTATACATATAAATTAATATTACATTCTAAGTTTGTTAAAAAATTACACTTTATTTAGAAAAAATATTATGCTGCTTAATATCACTTATCCGCGCGGACGAAGTCGCGGCCACAGCTAGTTTTCATTTAAAATAAACTCAAACGTAGAATTTACTAGCTTTCTTTTGTCATTCCTAGTTTCTTAAAAAAAAAGCAATAAAATCATGTTTCGGTTATATTGTTCCCCCTTTAATAATGTTGTCATTTTGTTATTTTTAGAGCTAAGTATTCGCGTTATTTATTAGTCTTAAAGATATTTTCACGACAACTTCTAGAAGCTGAAGAAGCTTCTAAAACCCTTGGTGGCCGAGTTGTTCGAGCAGTTACCTGCGACGCAAAGGTCGCAAGTTCGAATCCCGACTGTACCAATGAGTTTTTCTGAACTGAAGTACAGTGATTAGTCACACCACGAGCTTAACGGTGAAGGAAAACATCGAGAGGAACTGCATACGTCTGAGAAGAAATTCAAAGGCGTATGTATAGTCGTGCTGGAGTAACGGCGATGGACTCGCCATCTGTCACGTTGGCACCTAATTTACCTCTGGCGAAAAGTGGGTGTGCACCTATACACCTCTGCCTACCCCTTCGGGGACCCTTGTGGGTAGGCGTGAGGATATATTATAACTTCTAGAAGGCAACTGAAAATATACCAATACCAAATTAAATATGACTTGTATGATAGCTAACTATATTAAGTATACATACACCAAAGTTGATCAACTAAGCGTCACCTAACGATCTTTTATTATACAGGGGGAATATATAGAGGGGAGACACAATCGCACTATTTGACAGAGGAAATGAAAATGTCGACTTATTACACCGGGATTATTTGATATTGCCAGTTATGATATTTATTGTGCACGTTTGATCTTCGGATTGTGTTGCCATGATAATGTATCCTAATTAACGATAAGGCTCTTTGAATTAATATGACTTGCAGAGGAAGAAAGGTACGGTGTTCTATCTTTTATCTTTCTTTTACATATATCTTCACGCCTTCCCACGAGCGTATGAAAAGGTAGACAATGTATCCACACCACCTTTTACATTTAGGTGCCAACGTGACAGATGGAGTCCATCGCTGTTACTCAAGCACATAAGTCTTCGAATTTGTTCTCAAACGTCTGCAAGTTTCCTATAGATATTTTCTTTCAAAAGCTCGTTGTGTCCTAATTGATCACTGTATTTAAGTTCACAAAAACTCATCGGCTTAGTCGGAGTTCGATGTCGGAATTTTCATTGGTACAGACCGCCGGGACTCAAATAGCACTCCTAACTCCAGCTACTTTCAGATATGATCAGTCTATTATCATCCTTATTGAAAGGAAATACGGAGTCACTGCACCAATTTCCTATCTAGTTTCCAAATCTTCGGCAGTAACATTTTCATCCGAGCTTAGAAAGTTTTCAAAGAAATTCACACCCCACTAAAAGGTCGAATGGTTTTCTTTAAAAGCCCAGATACTTGAACCCCTGAAATTTAGTCAACCGTCCAGTCCCCAGGGCGTTTGAGACCCCACGGTCACTTAGAAAGGAATTCCTATGAATTGGTGTTTTGGAATTTTCAGTAACGTATCGTATCGTGTATATTTCATATCGTTTATGTGAATTCGGATGTATACAGATTAAAACATTGATATTAAAAAATACTCCAGGCTTAGATTCTTTACTGGGACCGATAAGTGTCCATGCTGCACGTGGCATTCGAGACTTTATTTTATGTTATAGGTAATTTATCACGAGGATATGTACATATGTACAGACATACATAATACATGATGATCATCATCCCAGCGATTCCCTCACTGGGTAGGCAGAGAAAGAAGAGCGACAGTTCTCTCTACACTTATGAACTTTACATACTTATACTCTAATATAGTAGTAGTCTATATCTTCCCCCTTTCCCATAAGGCTTTCTGAAAGGGTAGACAGAGGTCTGTAGTTAGTGCACACCCCCTTCCACCGGAGATATATTTGAGGTGCCAACGTGACAGATGGCGGGTCCTTCGCCGTTACTTACTAATACTTAATAGTTATCCTATAATAAATAGTATATAATGATTGGTATATGATTATTTATATCTAGTGGAAATGTTATACGTGTTCTAAAAGTATATATATAACTAGCTGTTCAGCCCAGCTTCGCTTGGGTGAAAAATTTAATTACCCGATACACGATCGCAGCACCGAACCAATAGAGAATCTAAACCATTCTCCAATCCACCTGAAGATACTTAGAAAATTTTATTAAAATCGGCCGTTTATGATTCTATAAAGGACAAACATTCCTTTTTATATATAGGTATAGATCCCTACTAATATTATAAATGCGAAAGTAACTCTGCCTGTCTGTTACCTTTTCACGCCTAAACTACTGAACCGATTTAAATGAAATTTGGTACAGAGATAGCATAGAGCTTGAGGAAGGACATAGGCTACTTTTTAATGCGAATAAGGGTTGCAATAGGGCAATAGGGGATGAAAGTTTGTATGGAAGTTACGTCATTATTGAGCTAGGTTAGTAAAAAAATTACACTTTATTTAGAAAAAAATTTATGCTGCTTAATATCACTTTTCCGCGCGGACGAAGTCGCGGGCACAGCTAGTATGAAATATGAAAAGAAAAAATAGGGCCTGACGGCGAAGATCACATAATAAGTACTTATAACCCTCAAATGATCACTGTAGAAATTATTAAGAAGCACATTGTGGTGTTTAGCGCCCCGGGAAGTGGAGTGGGTTGCCATAACCACTTCACGCCACAATGCAATGTGTCATATTAGAGGACTATTGTCATATTTATTGCCATGTCCTATTCATATTTCGTCACTTGCGTGAGATGTGTATTTGTGGTTGTTTGAACGGGCTCATCTTTAACTAGGTGTGCTCTGCGGTTTCACCCGCGTCTAATTTAATTAATACATTTAAAAGATGATCCGATTCCAAGCATCATAATGATCCGTCACGTTGGCTCCAATAAATATTCTGGCGAAACATGGGTGTGTGGGTACCTCCACCCCTTTTAAAACTCTTTGTCATAGGTGTAATATGTGCGTTGGCGTGGAGTTCTTATCAATAATAAAACCGTTTAAAAATAAATACAATTGGAGTGTCTGCTTGTAACATTAAAATACCGCTTTTTATTAAATGCATATGGATGTATACACGGTACATACACCGAAAACAACATTATTTTCAATTTTTGTCTGTCTGTCTGTTTGTTTGTTCCGGGTAATCTCTGAAACGGCTCGACCGATTTCAACGGGGCTTTCACGGGCAGATAGCTGATGTTACAAGGAATAACCTTTATTTTGGAAACTGAACAATATTTTTTTGTTAAATTCCACGCGGACGAAGTCGCGGGCACAGCTAGTATTTATATATACAATGGCAAATTTCTTAACGCATATATTACTAGGTAATATCTATACTACATATCATCACGCCGAGTCCTTAACGGACTAAGAGGAAAGAAGAGTACTTCTTTCTAGGCTTGTAGACCTCTTTCACGTCATCTGCATTCCTCAGTCTCTTCGATCCATAAAGTGGATTTCTCATATTGTTTTTTCGGTAACCAATATACCATATTAGTAGCCCAGAAGTTAATAATAATATTAAACATCTAAGAGGAAAGTTTTATTACAAAAGTTCTTTCATCAATCTGTATTCCCAACCGTCGCTCAATTACAACCGCAACAATGGACAACCAATATTTGGACTTTAGCCCATTGAAGCAAAAAATGCTCCAAAATTCCCATGCTTGATCTGAACGAACGAAAAGAATGACATTGAACAGTTTTAAGGGTTAATCGCGGAGGTGTCGACCTTTCAACCCTTCTTAGCTGGCAATAATTGACAGGGCCGAGGAGACCGAGCGTGGAGTCTTTGCTACCTGTATTTAGTGTGATAATCCGAGGGTTAACGATGGGGTGAATTAGATGTAATTCTTTATACGGAACGAGGTGTTAGCTATTGTCACTATGATTGTAAATGTTTGATGGGCTGTGGTTGAATTGGTAGCAAATTAGGAGCAAACATATACTTTAAAAAACACGACAGTATCATCTCTCAATTTGGCAATATCGCCGACTTTCTTTTACACTTATAAAGGAAATATTTGATTGTGAAAACGATACAAAGTCACTGTTGTTTTTCTTTACTTACCCGGCGTTTTTATACCACATAAATGGTGGCAAATAAGATGCCTGAAGGTAAGTGGTTACCGCCGCTTGCAACACCTGGGGTATCGCTCGCGCGCTATATATATATTATATATATTTATTTATTTATTTATTTATTTACAATTAGTACGACAACGTGGTCATTTACGCTAATGTGAAGGTATAAGTTAAAAAAAATACATATGAGTAATAATAAATAAGGTTAATATAAATGTATTACCGAGAAGATGGCCTTTTTTCTGCGTATGCCAGACACTCATTCAGAATCACCTTCCATTCACCTGCCACCATATATATCTAGCGTTTATTCATATATATATATACTCAAAAGAACATATGAAATTTATCATATTCCTACGTTGTCAGAGGTAAAGAAAAGGATATGGGGTATTTTTGTGGTAGGAATCATTTTGACCTACTGTCGGCAACAAATTATCGCTTAGATAATCGATGTACATATAGATCTAAACGAACCTCATTTCGCTGGAATCACCTACTCGTTTCTATAGGTGTCATTGTGATGGATGGCGAGTTTGTCACCGTATTCCCGACTAGACATTTCGTCTTTGACTCTATGTCAGTTCTGCCCCACTGCTTTGTTAAAGCAGCTGATGAATCTCTGAGCCAAATTTCGTTTAGTAATTTTTGTGTGAAAGGCAATCGAAATATGATTTTTAATGACTTTGTTAATCTTAGGTTACCTTAATTAATAAATAAATTCGTTGCTTATTTTAAATTTAAATTCACAAATCTAACTGTAACGATCAAACCTATTTAAATATCTTTTTTAGCTTTAATGTTTTCCTGCATGCTGGTGGTTTCATAAAATTTATGAATCACAAAAAATTTTTTTCTCTATGAATGTTTTGTGTAATTCTTGTTGGAAACTCTATTAAAAAAAAATAACACGTATTTTTCGATGTGCGTCTGCGTCGTGTTCAAGAACGATAACGGCAGAGAATCTTCTTAAGAAGAAGATATAAAAACTGACAACCAATGACAGATGTAGCCACAGTGCCGACGCGAACTAATGTAGAGATGGGCCTTAAATCCCCGGGGAGAGCTAATTTTCTCGCCGGGCACAACTCAATTTGTCCCGGACGCATTAACCGTAACTACTGCGACACGGTTGCGCAATGGTAGGCTTTTTACGACCTTACCCGGGTTCGATTCCGAATATTTTTCTCCGTACTCTCCTATTTCAATTTGCAACAATATTCTTTTTGTATAATACCTGCCGAACGAAAATAGACTCTATTATCGAGGTCTAAGGCTAAGTTTCGTTTGACGGAACAAAGTTTTTAAGTAGCAGTAAGAGAATCGTCACTGACCAGTGTGTTTTCGATGTTGCTTGAATATGTATCTTAACGTTATTCGTTTAAGATCTATTTTGGTTTCTTTTTAGCGTGTTCGTGGGGTCAATGCGTTAGTAGCGTATTGCGGGTTCGATTCCCAGGTGTACGGGGCGTCGGGGCACGTACGCGCCACTAAAGACAGCCACTTCTAAGATGAAGGGAGGTCCGTCATAAAAATTGGACAGCAGAAAAAGCATTGGAGTGGACATTCGTACTTGAATAGTTTCAGGGACGCAAACACGGCTCTTGGTATTTTTGTTTCATTCTTAAAATAAATATATCTTTAACGTTAAATATCGTTAAAAAACAGTTTATAAGGTATAAGCTATATAATTTTTAATCTGAAATATATTTTTGTATTAAAAAACAATTTTTGGTTGCTCACAGTTATAGCTTATCGCTTTTTTAAAAGTGTCGTTTTAAAAGTTTATAAATAAAAAAATACTTTTTACAAAACGGGGTTCTCTGTTGTGTATTGAAATTATTTTATGAATGATTACTTGAAGGAGCTTAATTTTTTAATATGCAGTTTATTTCCTTATTTCATAAATATGTTTTGGGCGTTTTTCACGCCATACCACAAAGTTCCCCAAAGGAGTAGGCAGTGGTATGTTAAGGTTCTAATTTGACAGAGGGCGAGTCCATCGCCCTTTCTCAATCACGACTATAATTATTGCTTTTGAATTGATTCTTAAAAGTATGCTCTCTTAGAGCTCGCCTTAGAGCCTGGCTGATTCGCGATCTAGAGACTGATCTAGACTAGACTTTCTAGGCTTGAGTTTGAAACTGCTTATAGCCGCTTACCATCAGTCGGACGGCATACTGGTTTACCACCTGGTATATAAAAAAAGCGTCCCAACGACTAGATCAAATCGATCAGACACTCAAGGATACGCGAAAGGTAAGCAAGTCTAGAAAGAACTGGCACTCTACCCTCCCTTCCTACTACAAGAGGAACTCGGCACGTTGATATGTATATATGTTTAAAAAAGCTATTGAGAAGGGGTGGTCAACATTTCCTCAACAAAGTTATTGTTAAAACTTAATCCCCTGACCACGCACCCCAGGACATTAAATCAGGTCAGGCCATTGGACTGCACTGTTTAGCGTTTATCTCTGATCTTATTTGGAAAGGGTTTCCTTACTTAAATGTTATTAGTCCCTGAACAGTAGTTATGGAGCGATAAGCGTTCCTTTTCAAATTTATCGGTGTAAGATTGCATTTAAAATCAGTTGTAAAATATTGTAGTTAGGTACCTAAGGAGATTGATGGATTTTATCGTTTGGAATTCGAAAAAGGTTTCCGATCTATGTAAGTAACTGATAGGTATACATATATAATTCCTATATGATCAAGAGTGCTTGAACGGTGAGCATGTATGTAGTCTGATGAACAAGGATGAAGCGAAAGAGGTTTGCTAAGCCTGAGATAACTTTTCTCACTCTGCTTAGCCCATCAGATAGGTATATATATATATATATATCCTCACGCCTTCCCACAAGGGTCCCCAAAGGGGTAGGCAGAGGTGTACAGGTAATACCCACACACCCACTTTCCGCCAGAGGTATATTAGGTGCCAACGTGACAGATGGCGAGTCCATCGCCGTTACTCAAGCACGACTATACTTACGCCTTTGAATTTCTTCTCAGACGTATGCAGGTTTCCTCTCGATGTTTTCCTTCACCGTAAAGCTCGTGGTGTGACTAATCACTGTACTTAAGTTCAGAAAAACTCATTGGTACAGTCGGGATTCGAACTTGCGACCTTTGCGTCGCAGGCAACTGCTCGAACCACTCGGCCACCACGGCTCATTTCTCAGATAGGTAATCTTATATTTATTATATATTTTTATACAACTAGAGTGGCAAACAAGCATACGAGCCCACCTGATGGAAAACGGTTACCGCAGCCTATTTACGCTTGCAATACCGAAGTATCACTTGTGCGTTGCCACAGAGTTATACTGTGTTGGCCGCACAATGGGACTAATCCCTCTGCTGCCAATACAATATAACAATCCTCCCCCTCCCCAAGCAGCTCATTACTGGAAACCTTATTCACCGCGTAGGAACACAACACATAAAATTGTGTTATTTGGCTACGGACTTCTATAAGGTGGAGGTCCTGCCCCAGCCGGGCAGCTCCGAATTCGAACGGGAAACCCGTTATGCCCTACCTCTCTTAAAATTTGAACTTGTTTTTGATACTAATATTTTAAAAAGGTAAATTTTAGTTTGTTCGTTACAGCGCTTTAATCTCAAGAATTACTAGTTACTAGTTAATGAATGAAAGCAAGATCAAGGGACCACATAAGCTAGGGAGTAAATAAATATAAAACATTATACAACGTATATAAGCCACCTCAGCTGAAATGGGCAGGGGTACTAAACCGTAGGTGCTAAGTAAGCGATCTTGTGTCCGGTTTACGATCAAACGCGATTACAGAGCCGCGTCAGGGGTCGTCAACTTTACAGTCACCTGAGTAAGCCCAATGGAACGACCAGTGTTTTACGTCGCTCTTAAGACGAAGCGTTTACAATGATGTCTTTTAGAGGGTACCGGAGAAGGTCGTCTGGTCACCTTTATATTACTGAAAACTCCATGCTAGCCAGATTATATAAATACTAGACAAAATGTCAAGTTGCATATTATGTCTCATAGTTAAGTATACCTAAGTAATAAGATTAATGCTAAGCAACGTAACTTATTTTGATCGCCACACTTAGTTCAAATGCCTACTGTACCTACCTACCAATCAGTGATTATGAACATGAGTGCAGTGATTAGTCACACCAAGAGCTTAACGGTGAAGGAAAACATCGAGAGGAAACCTGCATACGTCTGAGAAGCAATGCAAAGGCGTATGTATAGTTGCGCTTGAGTAACGGCGATGGACTCGCCATCTGTCACGTTGGCACCTACAATATATCTCTGGCGAAAAGTGTGTGGTGGGTGTGTATGGGTACTACCTACATACCTCTGCCTATCCCTTCGGGGACCCTTATGGGTAGGCGTGGAGATTATGAGTAATATTCAAGTAATAGTCAGATTTCAATAAGTATTTTTTAAAATAATACATACATACATATCATCATGCCGAGTCCCTAACGGGGTAGGCAGAGAGTATAGAGTGCCAGTTCTCTCAAAACTTACGTCTTTCGCTTCGTCCATATTCATCAGTCTCTTCATACATGCTCGTCGGTTACTCTTGACTACTTATGAAATGTCTTAATTAAATACGTCTATAAAAAATGATTTGTTCTAACATCAATATTACAGCTTTTTTCATAATTCAGGAATAAATAAAAATGGACAAGATACAAGAATTGATTCGATTATAAGTAGCTAGGTATGTTAATAAGTTGTACGTTTTACTATTAATGACACTCTAATTATGCAAGTAACTACGTGGGTTTGTAACAAGATACTGCAATACGAACTGCAAGCGTCCATTGCCGTAGGTGTCCGCTTACCATCAGGCGGGCATACTTGTTTGCCACTTAAGAATAAAATCCCCAAAATTCTGTCGTATTTTTACACTAAACGTCATGAGCGGAAAACATCAAAACGACCATCGAAGCGAGCCGCTAAGTGATATTAATTATCATATTTACGGTCACTAAGTATGTAGTTAATTAACAAAAAGACAGAGACCGCCAACCGTCGGCGCGAGCCCAAACGTTAATACCATGTTTATACATTTAAAATGTAAATGTCATGCGTCAGATAAAACACAGGTCCATTAGCGTCCCGCCCGTGGGAGTGGCGTGGGAGTGGCCGATGTGGTCTACACCCACCATTCTCTGTTTTTAAGCATGTTTCGTTCATTAAAACAAGAAAAATGATATGTAAAGTTAACGTTACGTTAACGTTGCACAGTGTTTACTTAAAATCTGGATTAAACTGGTTTGCGCCACTTAAAACTGCCGCTCTTGAATGGTTACTAGAATCAATTAGTTATTCCTTTTTTCAATGTCACAGGCTATATGAAACGTCAACTGTTGTTAATATAAAATCTGCAGTATATATAGTAACTAAAGTCTGTATGATAAAAAACACAATATTTTTCATGGCGTATTAATCTAATATAACCAATATAGTTGAGAAAAAATTCAAAGACGTTTGCATAGTCTTGCTTAAGACACGACTAACTCGCCATCTGTCACGTGGAAACATTAATATTCCAATGGGAAAATTAAGAAGCAAATCAAACACGTGTGTATACTTAGTCGTGACAAAGAAGCAAAGATGGACGCACCATCTGTCACGTTGAAAGATCGTCACGTTTTAATAGAATTTGCTACACCTCTGCCAGCGAAGACTTTAGAAGGAAGTGTAGAACTTTAAAGCGACATTAATTCCTCCCATCTCAATACTAACAATTCATTATTTCCCTTACAGCATCCTTGAGCTACGAAAAGAGAAAAGTAGAGATGCAGCACGTTCGAGGCGCGGGAAGGAGAATTACGAGTTTTACGAGCTCGCAAAAATGTTGCCGCTTCCTGCAGCCATCACCAGCCAGCTGGACAAGGCGTCCATCATCAGGCTTACCATCAGTTACCTCAAGCTACGAGACTTCTCGGGACACGGCGATCCACCGTGGAGCCGGGATCCACCGCCTTCGAGTAAAGCGTTAAAAGGTTGGTGACTCCAGATAAAAACACATATTATTCTATTTTATCCTAGTAATATAAATACGAAAGTTTCTAAGGATGTTTGCTCCTCTTTCACTCAAAAACTACTGAACGGAATCTGTTGATATTTGGTATACAGATACGGATTATTAGAATTAAAACATACGATATTTTAGTATGAGGGCGTGATTATAAAGATGAAGAAAGGCATGTTACGCTGGTTTGGACATATAGAATGGAACAGTGAAAAAAGATTGACGAAACAGATATACAAAGCAAAAGTGTGTGCAAGAAGAGGTAGAGGAAGACCACGTTCCAACTACCTGGATCAAATCGATCGGACGCTCAAGGACGGGAACGTCAAGAGTACTCGAAACCGACGAGCATGTATGAAGAGACTGGTGAATGTGGACGAAGCGAAAGAGGTATGCAAGTTTAGAGAGAGCTGGCGCTCTATACTCTCTGCCAACCCCGTTAGGGACTTGGCGTGATGATATGTATGTATGTATGATATTTTAGTTTCGCTTGAACTAACTAAAGCGAAACAAAAATATGATTAGTCTTAACCTAAACCGAAGAGCATGTATGAAGGGAATAATGAAAGTGGACGATGCGAAACAAGTATGTAAGGATCGTAGTAACCGGAAAGAAGTGGTCTCTGCCTACCCCTACGAGAAAGAGGCGTGATTATGTGTATGTATATATGTATATTTTAGTATATGTATGTATTCCAAAAGGAAAATCTACAGATGCGCTTGTAGTAAGTCGTGTAGTGCTACGAATTTTACGCAGGTGAATCTATAGGACACGGCTAGTTACCACATAAGTAAACATATCATACCTGGCCGGGGTGGCTGATTGATTGGTGTAGCAAAGCAAGGATTAAAAGTTCGAATCCTGTAACAGTCAGTTTTTTCTGAACTTAAGTACAGTGATTAATCACACCAGAGCTTTACGGCGAAGGAAAACATCGGGAAACTTGCGGTTGAAAGCAAATACAAAAACGTATGTATAGTGCTTGAGGAACGACATTGAACTCGATATCTGTCCCGTTGTTACCTTAATAGTATATTTGAAGCGAAAAGTGGTTGTTTGGTTACCACTGCCTTCCTCATCGGGCACGTTTGTGGCGTTAAGAAGATATCAAATTAACATAACAAAAAAACAGATATTATAGAACTAACCAAATATTACGCTAGGCCAACCCTAAATACCCACATCAAACGAACCGATGTCAACGCGACACCCCTAAACTATGCAAAATGAGTGAGTTGGTTTAAAATAACTGAGTAGGGCTGGCAAATCTGATTTGCCTTCGTCATTGTCGACGATAACTGCGTTAGCACCCCTTGTACAGACAGTACCACAAGTGACTTCAGATTGGTTGTTAATTTACACTTTACTTACTAAGGTTACACACCACCTAATTGAACTTTCGTTATCAATTGAGGATAACTTTGCTAGTCGAAGACCTATCTGATAACTTTTATCTTATTGTAGTGGGTTAAAAAAATAATATGGTTGCTCAATAATACGAACGAAAATAGACCTCACGCCTCCCATAAGAGTCAACGAAGGGGTAGGCAGAAGTGCATAGGTCGTACCTACACATTTTTGCTGGGGATATATTTTAGGTGACAAACGTGATAGATGTCGTGTTACAACTATAGGTAAATACGATTTAAAATTTCTTCTCGAACGTATTAAGATTTCCTCTCGATGTTTTTTTTCACCTTGAAGCTCGTGGTATGATTAATCACTGTACTTAAGTTCAGAATAACAAATTGGTACAGTCGGAATTCGAAGCTATCTCAATGTGAAAGATCACAATAATGTGAATTAAAGAAAAAAGATTACATCATCACATATCACTTTGTTATCTTTGGACCTATTTGTTTTATTGCATCGTCTTGAGGATATATTCACAACACCCGTAACTTCTAGAAGACTACTGTCTTATATGATTAGAAATATTTTCACAGAAAGCAACTTTGGAAAGAACGAGCGCTCTACACTTTTACTCTGGTGACGAGGGACTGTTTATACAACCTATACATTAAGCAAACCTTAAAATATTTGCTCTGAGAAAATCATCAATATTAATATATAACTACCGTGCTTATTAACATCGAGAGAAAACCTGCATACGTCTGAGAAGAAATTCAAAAGCGTATGTATAGTCGTGCTTGAGTAACGGCGATGGACTCGCCATCTGCCACGTTGGCACCTAATATACCTCTGGCGGAAAGTGGGTGTATGGGTATTACCTATACACCTCTGCCTTCCCCTTCGGGGACCCTTGTGGGAAGGCGTGAGGATATATTATTATTATTTTAATAACTTCGGTAACCGCTTGCCATCAGGCGGGTTCGTTTTACATCCTTGTAGTGTTAAAACTGATGCACCCAATGTGTGAGATTTAACAAATACGTGGGATAAAAAAGCGATGCATTGTGGGTTCAATCACAAACATTGGCCATACAACCGTGAACCTAGTGAGTAAACAGGGGTTGGTCCACCACCGAACATCAAATAATTCACTCGTGTGTTTGAAAATACCGAACATTTGTTTTGTACGAGGTTCGTTACTGCCTATATTATTTAGTTTCGACAAAACATATTTACCATCGTGACTGAGATGTATTTGCCACGTGCTTCGAGAAGTTGCTTGCAACACAAAGATTGCAACTTCGACTCCCGACTCCCGACTGTACCGATGAGTTTTTCTGAGCTTAAGTGGGTACAGTGATTAGTTGTACCACGAGCTTTACGCTGAAGGAAGACATCGAAAGGAAACCTGCATACGTTTGAGAAGACATTCAAAGACGTCTCGTAGAATAAAGTAAAGATCTCGTAAAGTAAAGATCGTCGTGTAGTCGTGCTTGAGTAACGGCGATTGAGTCGCCATCTGTTACGTTGGTAACATGTATGTACGCCGGACATAGGTGTGTGGGGCTTAAAGGTACTCTACGAATATCATACTGGAACGGAGCAGACATTATAGTGTACATATATATCTTTACGCCATCCCACAAGGGTCACGAAGGGGTAGGCAGAGGTTCATAGCAAGTACCCACAAACCCACGTTCCGCCAGAAAAAGATTTTAACTGCTAACGTGACAGGTGGCGAGTCCATCGCCGTGTCTCAAGCAAAACTTATACTTCCTTTGAATTTATTCTCAGGTTTCCTCTCGTGTTTCCCTTCAACGTAAATCTCGTACCTGCTGTGACTAATCCCTGCACAATTCAGAAACTCTTTGGTATAGTCGGGATTCGAACTTGCAATGTTTGCAGACCACTCGAACTACACCACCAGGGCTTTTCGCAAATAAATGTCTGTATGTTTAATACGTTATAAAATATTTCTTTTTACCCCGCATTAGCTGTCACACCTACCAACGAAGGCAGACAAAGGGCTTTTTTAACACACTCTAAACCGGTAACAAGTGTACCAATAAACCGCCCCCGACAAATCCAATTCTCTACCGTAATGCGTTTAATGCGACCACGGGGCGAATCAGTGCGTATGCCGCTGTCATTTTAACTCAATTTTCAAAGGCTCTTCGCATGTTTACCATACCGCAGGGGTAGCTTTAGGACGAAATAACTTTAAATGATAAGTGTTAGTCTTGCAGGAATATTACGGAGGAATGTTTTTGCAGTATGGTGAGGAATGTACTTTTGGTGTGACACAAAAAAGGTTGTAAACGGAAAACGCACTGAACTTAAGTATAATGATGAGTCACACCCTGAGCTTCACGGTGAAGGAAAACATCGAGATGAAATCTGCATAAGTCTGAGAAGCAATTCAAAGGCGTATGTAATCTAACGGCGATGGACTCGCCATCTGTCATATTGGCACCTAAAATATGTCTCTGGCGGAAAGTGGGTGTGTGGGTATTACCTATACACCTCTGCCTACCCCTTCGGGGACCTTTGTGGAAGGCGTGAGGATATATGAATAACACAGTTTATTAAATCAATATCGTTATATTAAAATGCCATTCCTACCGCAATAGGTACTTCTTACTCAAACAGTAACATGCGACAAAAAATCTATGAACATGAGGGTTGTCACACAAAATCCTTCGGAGGGATGTAGACTTCATGGGTGCAATAAAGTATTGGGAACCAACTAAGGTATTTAAATAAATCTCCTAGAGGTTTTTTTTTTTTATACAACAAGAGTGGCCAGCAAGCATACGGCCCACCCGATGGAAAACGGTTACCGCAGCCTATTTACGCTTACAATACCGAAGTATCACTTGCGCGTTGCCACTCTGTGTTCGGAGAGTTGTACTGTGTTGGCAGCATAATGAGACTAATCCCTCTGCTGCCATCACAATACAACAATCCTCCCCCACCCCAAGGAGCTCATTACTGGAAACCTTATTCACCGCGTAGGAACACAACACAATAAATTGTGTTATTTGGCTACGGACTTCTATAAGGTGGAAGTCCTGCCCCAGTCGGACAGCTCCAAATTCGAACGGGAAACCCGTTATGCCCTACCTCTCTTGTTTTAGGGTAAAATTGAAACTGTACAATTTGAAGTTGCCTAGAGTAGAGCGCGTTCTCTTTCTTTCTTCGCTCCATCCACATCCATCCGCTGCTTGATCGCTGAAGTTGAGAGTTCACTTGAACTTACTTTAAAACATAATACCCTAATTATTTGTTATTTAATTTTAATTTACTAAATTGTTGGTACCATTCATGCTAGTACAGTATTTCAGTTTTTTTTGTTATACATTTATATACTCACGCCTTCCCACAAGGGTCCCCGAAGGGGTACGCAGAGGTGTACTAGTTACCAGTAGTCAGTGTACCCACCCACATTGTTTGGTAATACTTACAACATAGTAACAAAACCTGGAAAAGTAAGAAACACAGATGACACTAGATACGGATTCCATGATTGGTTGAAACCGGAATAATCCAGTGATTATCTGTTAGTCAACCACATTCTATCGTCCAGCCACAGCGATTCTCAATAGTGGCAGGAATTGTCTTTAACAACACAGCGCCATCTAGTCACAATAGCTACATAGCTTTAACAAAGCTAACCAGATTATTTATCGACGCGTCTGTCAACGAACAAATTGTAAAGGACACCGGCTTAAAAATGTTTAATTAATTCATCATACCCCGGTGTGACAATACGCCGAGAATTGGGACAAAATTTTTAATCTAATCAATTAACAATCAGTGCAACCGATACTACACCGCTTGTTAGTACTGCTTATTTGGCGAACGTGACTTGGTTTATTCAAATCGTTGGGGTTCGTTTGATAATTTTGGTTTGTGTGTTTAATTGACGATGGCTGGCGTTCACATCTTACTTGTGTACTTGGGGTTGCATCAAATAGTGCGGGGATTTATGAACAGAAAAAAAAACACCTTTTAAGCTGCAAAATTGAGCCTGGTAAACGTTTATTATCTGTGATTTTGTGTCTGATGTCTATGCCTTCGTCTAAAAAAAGCGTTAGTTTTTTAGTTGTACCCAAACAGTCGTAATTCAAAATAAGGCAATATTTCTCAATACCGTGTTCGCGAGACAGATAAATTCGACAAATTAACTGTGGGGTAAACACATGTTTGTTCCCCATATTGCCGCTTGGTGGCAGCAAGGTTGATTTATAGCATAAGGGCGCTGCATACCGCGGCGAACGGACGTGTGGCGAACAGTTTGATTTAAATGTTTTATGAGGGTATTTGGCAGTGCACCTGAATTTTTATAAGTGAGGTGTATCCTGTCTACTGATAAGTTGCTCATAACGAATTGTAATATGTTTAGAAGGAAATGTTTACCGATCCGATTACAAATTAAATATATCCTCACACCTTCCCAGCAGGGTTCCCGAAGGGGTACTTTCCGTCGGAGATATATTTTAGGTGCCAACGTGACAGATGGCGAGTCCATCGCCGTTACTCAAGCAATACTATACCTACTTCTGAATTACGCCTTAGACGTATTCAGGTTTCCTCTCAATGTTTTCCTTCACTGTAAAGCTCGTGGTGTGACTAATCACTGTACTTAAGTTCAGAAAAATTCATTGGTCGGGTTTCGAACTTGCGATCTTTGTGTCGCACGCAATTTATCGAACCTCTCGGCCACACACACGGCTTTTGTATAAAATCTTAAGGAACACAACACCCCGTTGACCGTTCAACGTGCTATTCGCTCCTTAATACAGGATGGCGGTAAATCATAGCCCGCACATCTGCCGGCAAAATAGAAAAATAACAATAAATAAAAGGGAAGTAGGAACCGTAAGGCGAGACACGGGGCTACACGAGATATATTGGGCTCAATATGTTCCTCCACTTGTTTATTTCTTGTATTATTCGCTAACAATACTTTAGTTTTAAGAAATGTCTTTACTCTATTTACTGAGAGGATTAGAAAGCCGCCCGTATACGCGAGTATAATTAACTTTGAGAATATATAAATTTACTTGCAAGCAACTGCCGTGGTGGCCGAGTGGTTTGTGTGTGTGTATATGTGTGTGTATGTGTGGTGTGAGGGTACTACTCATATACCTCTGCCTACCCCTTCGGGGAACCTTGGAGGAATTTCTGATATATCCGATATATATTCTGATATATCAGTATTCCGGTAACTCAATTACCACCCGGATATATCACAGGCTACATTATAATACTTCGTTTCCGTCTAACCCTTTGAATTCTTCCATAAGTTAACCCTTCCACTAACCCGGGTATAATGAACTGAGCGCGTGACGTGACCACCAAGTACCACATCTTGCATCTTAACTAACTTTTCTACTAACGTCAGTGCTAATTAAATTAACCATGCAGCCAGTTGAGTGATTATAGATATCTGCGTCATTATTCATCACCTCGTGCTGAGTGGTGTCAGTAGTCACCTGTGAGGCCAAGATTGCAAGTTCAAATTCATCTGTGCCAATAAGCTTTACGGTGAAGGAACAGGCGCACGTTTATGAATAAACTAGATATACACGCGGCTTCGTTCGATTCTAAAATAAATGTAAGTCTAGAGAGAACTGGCGCTCTATACTCTCGTTAGGGACTCGGCGCGATGATATATATGTAACTAATTAACAAGAATATCTTCCTATATGAATACTTTTGAAACATAGGCAATCAATTGTGAGGGTGTTTGTTATTCAATCACGGCAGAACGGCTGAACGGATTTGGATGAAATTTGGCACAGAGATAGAGTAACACATAGGTCTTGTGTTTATAACAGAAAATCCAGCATTAAGATCAGATTTTACACGCGTGAAATAGCGAGGCATAGTTGGAAAATTTTATGTATAAATATTACTAGTGAAGAGATCAAAGTGAGCGCAATTCCATATAATCTGTAATTACCATAAACGGTTCAGTCATTCCAAAAATGGCCGCTTATTTTCAATGTATAGTTGTCCGAATGGCATTTTTGTGCCCTCTCGGTGCATTGCAATCATCGCCCGTTCTATATTGACACTACGTGTTGGGAATAAAGGAACATTTTCCGGGATTTTGTAGCTATTTTTATTTGGCATCGATCGATCTGACCGTCGCCCGTCGGGTCCGTCCAACCCCAGCGCCGATGAAGGGTTAGCCACCCGTGTAATTGGCTAGTTACAATTCATTATTGTGCGAATACCATGATTTTTCGGTATTTTGCAGTTAATGAGGTAGGTATTTGGCATCTGCCTCGGCTATGACGATTCGGGACTTTAAAAACCATTGGAGGTTTGGATATATCTACTCCAGTCATGTTATACGTAATGCTTTTCAGCTGCATTTGAGAAAAGAATTTACAGCATTTGGAAAGCAACTTTCTTTAGCAAAATACGTTTGGTACTTTTTGCTTGTATCGCGCTCAAACAGACAGCCGCAGGGATTCTGATTTGAATATATATGTATATATATATATATATATACATCATAATTTCCAACAAGGTTCTCAGAAGGGGTAGGCAGAGGTATATAGGAAGTACCCACACACCCAATTTCCGCTAGATATATATTTTATATGCTAACGTGACAGATGTCGAGTCCATCGCCGTTACCTCGGCTTCCTCGATGTTTTGCTTCACCGTAAAACTCGTGTTGTAACTAATCACTGTACTTAAGTTCATTAAAACTCATTGGTACTGTCGAGATTCGAACTTCAACTACTCGAACCATTTGGCCACCACGGCTTTGACAATACAATTTATATTATACCAACCCTAATAGTTTTTAACAATCCTCATTCACACCGTACTGTATTTTCTCCGTCCCTCTATTTAGCCGTCGACACATATCCAAAGTAAGGCGGGGGTCTGTAATTCTTCATTAGACAGTCGGGTTCCGGTCAAGTGGTACCCCCAAGGGCTCGCAATCAACTGTAACTTGTATTATTTTTAGGGGTGCTAGCAAAGTTGGAGGCCTTTGAGTTCGATTCTTATAGGCTTATCGAAGAAAATGGAATATACGTACTGAAAAACGTTCTGAAGTTTTGTTTGTTGTACCCAACCGACATATTTTATTTTAATTTTTTTTAAGTTCTTAACCTTACACAGATTAGTCATACTACAATCACGGTGAAGGAATATATCGATGGACTCGCCATCTGTCACGTTGGCACCTAAAATATAGGAAAAGTATATATACTAGTACACAACCCTACCCCTTCGAGGAATGAGGAAGGAGGAGGAAATTTTTCAAGAAAAATCTTTTTTTTTTAAAGTAAAGACGAATTTTTTTAGAGAAGTTCAGTATCATTTCTTTTATAAATTGTAAAGGAAGACGCTTAGAATGTAATTCTATGTAAGTTTCCCACAACCCTCATAAAGGCAAGAGCTTGATTTAATTTCGCCTTGTGAAAACACCCCTTGTAAATGTTAGCACTGGCCGCACATGTCCAAATACAGCTAAATTATTGCTATTCCATCTCTAAATAAGCCGGTGCGTTGGTCATTGCTCTGTTTGAACAGCGCCGAATGTTTGGCAAGTGTTAGGAGTAATATAGTCTGTGGGTGCATTTACATCCTGTGTCATGAGAGCTTTAAGAGGGTTTTAAATGTGTAAGCTGTATCTGTAAAATCTGTATTTTTATCTATGGTTTTGTCTCTGAAGCGCGAAAGAACAAAAGTTACTTACCATTCAATATACGATACTTTAATAAGTAATCGGATATAATTAAAAATGCTAAAAAAATCTCTTCTTGCGTATCTTGATTCGAAATAAGAACATTCGAATCCAGAAAATTATGCTTTCTTTGAATGTGTAATTACAATTTTTTTTTTTACGATAACTTATATTATTTAGGTGCCAGCGTGACAACGTTTTTAAATACAGACGTAAGTTTTCCTCACGATATTTTCGTTGCAAAGCTCGTTGTGTCAAAATACTTTCAAATATATCCTGATGTCCGGTACATTCCGCTTCATGCTTTATATACACAGCATCTCAAGTTGATCGTCAGGCTCGTTAAGTGGTCACCTTGGGGGTTTTATTGAATTTCACCAGCAAAGTGGATTGCGATCGATAGAATTGCTACGGTAGTGATGTGCATTAGGCGCTATGAAGTATGTATTATTATAACAGCCGCGGTGGCCGGGTGGATTAAGAAGTCGCTTGCAACGTAAAAGTTGCAAGTTTGAATTCAGATGTACCAATGAGTTTTCTGAACTTAAGTACAGTAATTCACAGTCACACCACAAGCTTTACAGTACAGAAAACCACGGAGAAGCCTATGTATAGTCGTGCTCGAGAAACGACGACAGACTCGTCACCTGTCACGTTGGAAGCTTGACATATCTGCCGGTGAAAAGACGGCCTCGATACACCTCTGCCTACCCCTTAACGCAGGCTTCTATAAAGTATGTGCTGCCGTCAAAAAATTCAATTCTGAACGGGAAATCAGTTGTACCTCCCTTCACCGAAAATCACGAGGTATAGGACGCGAGCAGCATCAACCCCAAAGCAACAAGTGCGGAGGAAAATTACCCATACATTCATCCAATCTACAAACCTCATACATGGCTACCAGTGTCAACAACTAGATAAAAAACAAAAACCTCGAAGCACGTAAACAAAGGGATTTCGGTCGTAAAGCACTCTGGTGTAACCTGACACCGGCAGATAGCATCGCGCATGATCGAAGGACAACCACAGTAGCGGTCGGAGATTCGTAGTTAACACTGGCTACACAGATCTCTGGACATGTTTACGTATGAGTTTTGTTTATACATGTTTTATGAATGAAGGTGCATGTAAATGCTTGTCGCGCATTAACTGCACTCCTTCCTAGAAGTGAAGGCAGAAATACAGTCGACACTCTTCTCCGAAGATGCAATCCTTCTAATATTATATTGTTTATTCCTCTTTTGCGCAAAAACTTGTAAACGGGATTGGATTATAAGCTGGCTTAACAAATGGGATATGCTTAACTCCATAAAATTTACCAATGACATTTTTCATAACAGATCACAGCTATTTATTATACCAATATATTTATTATATATACATATGTATAGCTAGATATAATTAGGTGGCCAAATGTTTAGATTCAAACCAACTGTGTGTTTTAGTGAGTTTTTTTTTTATTTAAGAATACTAATTACACCACGAGCTTTACGGTGAAGGAAACCATCGAGAGGAATCCTGCATACGTTTGAGAAGAAATTCAAGGACGTATGTATAGTCGTGCTTGAGTAACGACGATGGACTCACCATCTGGCACGTTAGCACCTGAATATATTCCAGGCGAATAGACTTTGTTGTATTACGTCCCCGAAGGCAACCTTGTGTGAAGTGAAATGAAAAAAAGTTAAAGAAATTAAGTGTTTTTTAAGCAACGAGTTTGGCAGTATTGAAATTATCGTGATATAGACATGTCGTGCTTGAGTAACAACGATGGACGTACCAGGCCATACTTGTATCTGTGGCAAAAAGAGGTTGTTGTTACACTTCTGCCTACTCTTTTTCTCTCGTTTTTGTCTCTTCGAAGCGTTTAAATTTCTTATAACATTAATATTCTTATTCGGTGATGACTAGAAAACTATATCGTGTTTTGAAGAATATGAGAATAAACAAAGGGGATAGAAATAAATAGTAATAATATAATATTCATACTCATATCGGTACATCGTATGTTAGCTTTTCCAAATAGAACAAAACAACATTACAAGGTATGACTCTATCCAAGACTAGGTGACATATGATATAAGGATTTTATAGGATAATCTCGGAATATACTTATCTTCACTACATACATAGTGGGCAACATTATGTCGACACCCATGCGTAAGAAGAGGCTTGGCGCTCTGCCAGTCCTCTCTAGGTTTCCAAATCTCTTTCCCTTCATCCATATTCGTCTGAGATTACTCAGTGATTAGCCGACTTCGTAAGGCAGTTGTCAAAGCAAAAACGTATTGAGAAACTTGGTCTTCACTGTGTATAGTAGATATATACATGAATGTATGCCATGGATAAAGAAAACTAATATGGATAAAGAAAAAGCTGATAGTTTGTTGTGTCATTCTTATGAGATTGACATTTGACATTAAGACATTGGTGTAATAATTATTATTAACTGTCAACTAATTTCACATTCTTAATGTAGTTACCGAAGTCTACTTTTAAGCAAGTGATGCCTTTACTATATGGCTACAAATTTTACTCCCTGAGGATTTCCAGAAGACAACAAGGGTTTTTCATGCGATACCTTTAGTGTTGCAAGTGTCAAGATTGTAGGCTTTTCTGACACTTTTGTATGGAGAAAATGTATATTTTGTTTTGCGAAACCATGGTGACTCTAGCATAGCATTCAAGTCGGCATATCAAAGGTGGATTCCGTTTGTTTGTTGAATTAAATCGTAATAAAGAACACGCCGCGACTATCTCTGCATCTCCAGCTTAAATATGGCCGCCTGCCTAAATCTGCCAGTAGGTATGTGAACTTTTAACTGCGTGGATGCTTACTTGTATACTACTTTGTAGCCGACTAGCCACAGCTAGTCGGCTACAAAGTAGTAAGTAAAGTACAAGTAAAGGCAGGTGAAGCTGCGGGGTTGGCCCCGCAGCCGTAATATATAAATAATAAATTGAGCATATTGTATACTGAAAATATAAGGAATCCTAAGGCACTCGTAAAAACAATAACTATCTGCCAGTGAAACTCTTGTCAAAATCGGTTCAGCCGTTTCGGAGATTAGCCTGAACAAACAGATAGACAGACAAAACTTACTTTGACCCTGTATTGTAACTTTATATTCCTTCATTTTCATTTATATGAAAACTATTATTTTGATATTACAAACAGACACTTCATATTATGTATTTATTAGTAAAGATATACCTAATACATAAATACCAAGGATTATCAAAACAGTGACAATTTGTATACATAGGTAGTAAGTACTCTTTGTACGGAATCATTATGGGTAAAAACAAGCTATCTCGATATTGGAGGCGATTAATTAAGCCACTCGGCCACTACGGCTCTTAAACGAAAAACGTGGATATTATTACCATTTCAGCTTAGAAACCGAAAGCATCATTTATATTACTCCATCAGCCCTCAGTCGAACAAATTTTTATTAGCGCCACTAAGTCCCAGTATAATTTCCTCATTACGCCGTCTTGCCCTCAGCTCCAAGCTCCAATATTGTCATTAAAGCTGCAATTTATTCCCGAGTTAGAACTTAATATTGTTAGGTATTAATCTTTTGACGATTTTATTATGGACTGTTATATGTTTGAGCAATCTTTTTCGATGTTGGTTAGTAGAGAACTCATTTTTATAATTATTTATGAGTCCTATCCTCCTACTCCTACAAGGGTCTTAGAAGGGGTAGGAGGTGTAAGACAAATACCTTCTTGACGTATATTTAGGTGACAGCGTGACAGAAGGCTGTGAGTGTATCGCTGTTAGCTTTGAAGTTGTTAGGTTTGTTCTAATATATACGTCGTTCTTAGCGCCATCTAGTTGTTCTGTTCAAGTGTTAATTCTCATGTATTTGACACTGCTTTTAACCGACTAAAAAAGTAGAATTACCCAATTCGGATGTTTATGGGACGATTGCACCCGGGGAAAAATATGTTTACGGTAGTTTTTTTTGTCTGTTATCAATCCGTAGTTTTTGCGTGAACGAGGAGCAAATATCCTCCCAAAAATTTCATGTTTCAATCAAATCATCAATCATCAAATGTTTCAAAACATTCATAATGTTAATAGGATTTTTTTTAACCAAGATTGATTGATTGAGAAGTTCGAAATTAAAATTAACGAATACTTGTTTGTTTCAGGAACCCAAAGCAGAAGAACAGCCCTTGGGCTGGCCATGGAACTGTTCGAGCAGCACCAGGGCACCCACATACTCCAGGTCAGCATCCATACTCCATTAGCATCTCATATATTCTACCTCCATAGTAACACATATAGAGGATGTCTCAGAAAATAGTACAGTTGTTCTAGAAGTTGTCGGGAACTGTGAATGTATCCTCATGACGAAGAAATAATACAAATAGCTCTTAAAATATAACAATATAATTACAGAAACTATTGATATAAAAAAATATAACCTAAACAAGGTTCTTCCTTTTTTTATGTCAAATTCTACGTTTATATATACAAACTTTTTAAATAAACAAATAAATAATAATAATAATTTATTTGCCATAGTAAAAAGTACAAACATAGTTAATCAACACATGACAAGTAGGTTAAAACCGGGTATTAAAGGTACAATTTTACATGTGTTATGTAAAATTGTATGTGTTATTATCGCAGACTAAACTAGGCGGAGAGCCTGTAATCTAAACATCTGCACTCCTCGACAAACAGATTTCATATTTTGATGTTGGATGTAATGAAAATTTTAATATTTCTGACATATCAATAGATACATTAAAATGTCGATGCGAAACAAAGCCGTGTCGAAACACTAATCAAACTGTTTGTTTACTTTCGTCACAGCAACATTATTGAGTACAAAGCCATACACGAACTTGAAAACTACATTGCGCAATCGGCCGGTCCACTTCACGCTCTTTAACCTACCGAGCACACAATGGACAGTGTACAATGACACACGCCCAAACTGTGCAACACGCCAATTTGATATTTCACAGATTTCACCGGAATTTCATAACTGAATTAATCGAATGACACATTAATGAAAAAAACTAGTCGATTATGGGCGTATTCGATCACGTAAATTAGCATTTTGCAATCGATTGCCAGTTATTACGGCCGCGTGGGTGTTGCGGTTGTCTATTCTCTCTTGGGAATGATTGTGTACGTGATTCCGTGGTTCATTTGTTTTTTGTACACGCACAAAACACTTGGGAACGAGTTAAAAACACTATTCCGCGGGACAAATCGAGTGGTTTGGTAAAAAAAAATTAGAACGCACATTAAGGTATGCGATTTGCGAAATACCAATTGTATCGGTCAGCTGATAGAATTGTGGCTGAAGTATCTAAGTAGCTTTCCAGTGTGAGTCCAGTTCGTTACTACAGCGATAGCGGTATTAATTGTCGTGTTTGAAGGGCAGACTCGCCATCTGTAACAATGGCACCAAATTTTTTTTCCGGAGATGTTGTTACTCTCTGCCTACACGTATTATCTAAAATTCTGTATTCTTTCTTGAAAGATAAGAACATAGTTCTAAAAATAATTTCAAATCGACTAAAATTTTTATTTCATTTTCATGTCAGTCATTATCTCAATAAAAACATGTCTAGACTGACTCTGAAAGTGAAAAATTGCTTTTTATTTTACTCTCAGAGAGGCTGAAATTTGTAATGTTGCTGCAAAAACCGATGTTACGATGCCTACCAAAAGATATAAAAAAATATAAATTTTAATGATCATAATTCTTCAAATCTTAACCAAACTTATTGGTACATAGTCGGGATTCGAACTTGTAATCTTTGTTTTGGAGGCAACTCGGCCACCACGGCTCTAGGTGATTTTAAGGCCAAGTAAAAATTGGTCATAGCATAAATGGCTAAAGAATTTGATACGAAAGTACTAGTTTAAATATATTCAGTTGAACTTAAACAAGAGCCACGTACCCTTAATAAGCGTGAAATAAACACCAAATCGACAGGCGCAGTATCAAAACTATAATCCATACTTTTTGTCCGGACTATCATCGAACCGATTAAGCGCGATGCTCGCTACAAAAAACCTTTTCATCTGGATATAAACGTTTTGTCAACCGTGCATCTCATTAAAATCCGAGATCAACTTATTGTCGACGTAGGTACAGATGCTGGCAGCTTTCATTTTCGTTTTGCATTTTTTTCGTTCAACAATCGCTCAAATATTGGCTTCTGCCTTCAAATCATCAGCATTTGTTGGGCACCGCCATCATAAAAAGTATTTTAAGGCTTCATTAAAATTTCGAATGAAAATACTTCGTTTGTTTTTTTATAGTTATAACGTTTCATTTAAATTTGGAACGAAACATTTTTTTGACAATATCTGTAATTGATACATGATTTATTCAGTGTATACTTGCTTTCATAATACCACAAAAAAAGTTCAGTTATTATTAACTACTCGTATTTCGACGAGCTTTACGGTGAAGGAAAACATCGTAAAAACCTACATAGATAAATTTTTAGAAGAAATACAGTGACATATGTATAGTCGTGCTTCAACACCTAAAATATTAATATTTCTCCAGTGAAAGTACCTATATTGTTGTTACACCTCGACACCCCTTTGAGGACCCTTGTAGCCTTCCCACTTCCAAGGCATTGGTTTAATAATTGTCCGATGATGCCTGCAGTAGAGTTCCTAGTTGACACAATGAAATGGGTTGAAAAGGATTAATACATACATACATACATATCATCACGCCAAGTCCCTAACGGGGTAGGCAGAGAGTATAGAGCGCCAGTTCTCTCTAGTCTTACATACCTCTTTCGCTTCGTCCACATTCATCAGTCTCTTCATACATGCTCGTCGGTTTCGAGTACTATTAACGTTCCCGTCCTTGAGAGTCCGATCGATTTGATCCAGGTAGTTGGAGCGTGGCCTTCCTCTGCCTCTTCTTGAACACACTTCTGCTTTGTATATCTGTTTCGTCAATCTTTCTTCACTCATCCTTTCTATGTGTCCAAAAGGATTAATTAAAATTTAATTATAACTCTGTATTGAAATAGTGCACGAAGTGTGGGTGTGTGTGTGTATTTCCTTGATTTTAATTTCAAATAGTATCAATAACTGCTCTAAAATTCTGAATATTTTGTATTAATATCTCACGATGGAACTGAAAATTCATCTGTTCTGATTGATAAGAGTCAGTCAAGCGAGCACAGACCGCAAAGGTTAGCCAACCAGTAGCTAATCGAATTTAGGCCTTTATTTGACTATCGCCGGAACTAGAGTTAAATTCACAGTTACTCGTTTCAAGATCGCACCAATTTGTAGTAAGATCGGAATATTAAGTACTAGCTTATGCCCGCGACTTCGCCCGCGTGGAGTTCGAAAAAGTAGCTTTGGAAATTTTCCTGCTAGAATCGGTTCAGCCGCTATGCCGTGAAAGTATCGCAAACATCCAAACATACAAACTTTCACATTTATAATATTAGTAAGATTTTGCGTGGAAGGAAAACATCGAGAGGAAGTCTGCATATGTTTGGGAAGAAATTTGAAGACGCGTGTATAGTCGTGCTTGTCACGTTGGCACCTAAAATATATCTCCGTCGAAAAGTGGGTGTGTGGGTATTACCTACACAGCTCTGTATTCAATGTCAAGAACCCTTGTGGGGACAGGTGAAGATATAATATTATTAATCACACACCCACTTTCCGCCAGAGGTATATTAGGTGCCAACGTGACAGATGGCGAGTACATCTGTCACGTTGGTCACCAGACTATACATACGCCTTTGAATTGCTTCTCAGACGTATGTGACTCTGGTTCTCAGACGTATGAGCTCGTGGTGTGACTAATCACTGTACTTAAGTTTAGAAAAACTCATTGGTACAGTCGGGATTCGAACTTGCGATCTTTGTGTTGCAGCCAACTACTCGAACCACTCGGCCACCACGGATTTTGCTATATTATTAACCGTAAATTTTATAATACGTATTATTAAAAGTGTTTGTTTGTCCACAGTCTCTCGACGGGTTCGCGTTGTCTGTAGCTGCCGACGGGAGGTTCCTGTACATATCTGAAACAGTCTCAATATATTTAGGATTATCACAGGTAAGCTAACCTACCTTAAACTATGCATTAAATAACAACAATTTACAACCAATCCCAGTTTGAACCGGTGGTAATCGCTTTCCACCAGGTGGCCTGCATGCATATCTTTGTGATATAAAACTACTAAACAGTAGAAAAATTTGCAGATGAAATAGGTACCGAGGAACCTACCTTCATAAGGAGTCCGTCTCGGAGTAGTCAGAGAGAGAGAGTAGATCGCTCTAGTTCTCTCTAGACTCACATACTCTTTCGCTTTATTAATATACACTAGTCTCTTCATACATTCTCGCTGATTTCGAGTAGTCCTGATGTTCCCATCCTTGAGTATCCCATCGATTTGATCTAGGTAGTTGGCGTGTAATTCCGTACATATGTTTGCACACACTATTGCGATGTATATCTGTCATCGATTTCAATCTTTATTCACTCATTCTCTACCTCCCTACCAATATCATAAATGCGAAAGTAACTCTGTCTGTCTGTCTGTCTGTTACCTTTTCACGACTAAACTACGAAACCGATTTAAATTAAATTTGGTACAGATATAGTCTACAGCCTAAGGAAGGACATAGGCTACTTTTTAATGGGAAAAAGGGTTGTAAAGGGTAGAATAGGGGATGAAAGTTCGTATGGAAGTTTCGTCATTTTTGAAGCTAGAAGCTTGAAACTTATTTACTAGGCTCTTGATTACATATAAATTTATATTACATTGTATGTTTGTAAAAAAATTACCCTTAAGGGGGTAGAATAAAAAAAAATGTGCTGCTTCCCTAATATCCCTTCCGCGCGGACGAAGTCGCGGACACAGCTAGTCTTTTATAAACGTCCAAACCAACGTATTATGTCTCTTTACAATCACATCCTCTTCTACGCCAGTTTCTTTGTAAATCGATTTAACATACATAATGTACATATTTTTACATAGACAGCGTATAAATACTTATGTACCTGCAGACAAACATATCTTTTCTAGTAGGCTCAGAAGATTAAATCAGTTTTTCGGCGGCGCTAAAAAGACATCCGGTGGTAACTGCATACGATGTCAGATAACACCTTTTACACGTGTTGCGTTATGCCCCATACGTGGGCTGCGTTTATAGTTACCTATCTAGTTTTTACAGTCTCTTATCTTAAAGGGACTCCTTCTGTGAACTTTTCTTTTTTTCGCTTTACGAAGAAAGGCTCATTGTTAAAGGTTTTGTTTTAAGATTTTTGTCGATTGAAAGTCTTGTGGCGGTTTCACGTTTCGTTATTCCTGTGAATAAAGTTAGAAATCAAATCATTTTTATTGTTCCACAGACATAGCTAAATTAGTACAAGTACTAATTACTGTATTTTTTGCGTCGTAACGAAGAATATTTGCAGACAGCATTCACAATTATATTGACAAACAAAAAGCTTTTACCTTGTGAATGATTTTGACTTGTGAATGATTTTTTCTGCACCGGAAATTTCAGTATCTAATAAAGGTAACTTAAATGGTACATGCAAAATAATAATACATACCTATACTGTCATTAAAGAGACATCTCTCAAAAATAGCCATAAAAGGAGCTCGTGAAAAATAAAAATATCCAAAAAGCGGGAAAGTTCCAATATGGCGGGCAGGGTGGTGCGAGCGAGAAAGCGACAGGGGGAGCGAGACATAAGACATGCCAGTCACGTTCCGGGCGCGGTTCGCGCGTGCTCCACATCCTAATTCACTCACACACACCCCCGTACAGGGTTGCCGTTTGGGAAATGAAAAATAGCTGGCTTAAAAACCAAGGAGTCCATATCCTAGTCCTGAAGTTTCACAATCTTTGAGTGTTGTTTAAAATCTAGGTAAAGACTAAAACACTGAAGATCTAGAGAGAACTAGCGCTCTAGTCTCTTTGCCTTTCCTGTGATGTCTAGGCGTGATGATGAAGTAAAAAACTATTTTTGATTGCTTATACAGCATTGACGTATGTTGTTACACCTATTCGAGTGGACACCTACATTTCAATTCCTCCGATCATAACAGGTAGTATAGAGGAAATCTGATAACTGTTTTATTTGTCATATTTTTTCCTAAGAAAACAATGCTTAGGAAAAAATTCTTAATAAGTATACGTTATATTCCTCAAGGCCCATTGGATCTGTTTATCATATGGAGTAAAATTATGTAAGGGTACTCAAATACATCGTTAGATAGATTTCTAGCAAAGGTATAATTGCTGGTTTTCATATTTTTTCTAAGTCATATCATATCATCATGCCGAGTGCCTAACGGATTAGGCAGAGAGAATGGAGCGCCAGTTCTCTCTAGACTTACATACCTCTTTCGCTTTGTCCACATTCATCAGTGTCTTCATACATGCTCATCGGTTTTTTAAGTCAGCCATCATAATATCGAAACACGTGACTGAAATACGCTCTTGTACGCAATGTCTAATTGAATCGCTCAATAAACATATTTACAACCATAATATTATAGTTAAATGGTAGCCCTGTCCCATTCTTACACACACACGCACACACACTCACACACGCATAACTAGTGTATGTACGTAATACATAAAGAGCTTGATATACACGAAGACAAAGTAAGTAAAGCTTGTATCTCCGAGTATATTAAATTCTTTTTTCTTACCGTCCTTACGCCGGCGAAAATGGATACGTTTTCTCATATATTCGCTAACGTTCAAAGAAAATTATTTACGTGCTCCTTTTTGTATAGGAAATCGTGTACTGGGGATACTTGTCGACACTTCCGTTTGAGCATTACTAATACTGATATTTTTTGTATGTTTTCGTACACATCATGACGATCCTTTCATATGTACGTACGAGATATAGGAATTCAAGTGTTAGTATTTTCATGTACATACCTACTTGTATGAAAATATGAATGAAAAAAGGGGTTTGTTCACCAACATGCAGAGTGGTTTATGAAGGTTTAAGTGGTTTTGAGATAATAAATAAAATAAATAAAAAAATAAAATAATAATATAATATAATATATCCTCACGCCTTCCCACAAGGGTCCCCGAAGGGGTAGGCAGAGGTGTATAGGTAATACCCACACACCCACCGTTCCGCCAGAGGTATATTAGGTGCCAACGTGACAGATGGCGAGTCCATTGCCGTTACTCAAGCACGACTATACATACGCCTTTGAATTTCTTCTCAGACGTATGCAGGTTTCCTCTCGATGTTTTCCTTCACCGTAAAGCTCGTGGTGTGACTAATCACTGTACTTAAGTTCAGAAAAACTCATTGGTACAGTCGGGATTCGAACTTGCGACCTTTGCGTCGCAGGCAACTGCTCGAACCACTCGGCCACCACCGCTCTAAAAAACAAATAATTGTTAAAATTGGTCTTAAAATTAATTGACTTAAATTGATGCTGACTGCCACAATTCTGGCTACCCTCCTGAGGACCTTTTCAACAACACTTGAATATCTTTAATCTCAATATTATATGTATGTCTCATACTGATTGATTATATCTGCCTACCCTCTGCAGGAGCTTATCAGCAAAACTTTAATATAGGCATATTCAAGTTCAATATTATTTGTGTGTTTCACTAAAGACACAAGCAATTTTTGTGTTTCTGGTCACATGTTGCGTCGGCTGGGTATTCAATTGGAAAGTCCCCAACAGATTTCCAAGTCCGCCGGTCAATCTCTTAGCCGATAAACGGCATAAAAACCCTATGGCTTATTCCGAGAAACGACCACCATACCACCATTGTGTTACCATATTCACATGCAATGCCTGACTGCGGATACGCGCCGCTTGAATGTGTAATAGGGTCCCACAATTATATTTGATAAATTTATTTAAACACATTTGCATACGCGGAAAGCATCGTTGTGAAAGTCTATAAATAAAAATATAATATAATATAATAATATATCCTCACGCCTTCCCACAAGGGTCCCCAAAGGGGTAGGCAGAGGTGTATAGGTAATACCCACACACCCACTTTCCGCCAGAGGTATATTAGGTGCCAACGTGACAAATGGCGAGTCCATCGCCGTTACTCAAGCACGACTATACATACGCCTTTGAATTTCTTCTCAGACGTATGCAGGTTTCCTCTCGATGTTTTCCTTCACCGTAAAGCTCGTGGTGTGACTAATCACTGTACTTAAGTTCAGAAAAACTCATTGGTACAGTCGGGATTCGAACTTGCGACCTTTGCGTCGCAGGCAACTGCTCGAACCACTCGGCCTGGTTTTCTGAACCGGGGACCCTTGAGGGGAGGCGTGAGGATATATTATATTATAATAAATAATACAAAAAAAACTAATTATTATGTTAAAATATTTCAACAAATAATACAGCATTAAAAGCTACAAAACACCGGCAATAATAAACATTAAAAACATTAAGATTAAATATATGAATTAATAAACATAATATAAATACACTCAGTCAGAATATTTGTAGCCTTAAGTACTGTCATTTGGTTTCATACCAAAAGTCCAGTAAATTCCAATCGAGTCTCTCATTCATCTTTAGACCGTTAACCAATTTGAGCAAAGCTCGTTAAGGAATAAGGAAATAAAGTGGTGTTTATATCCAGCCACTTGTCATGAGATGGGTGATAACACTCCATTCATAACTACGTACGTGACTGTCTTCGGAAATTGTACTGGTTTTGGTAATTATGGTACTGTTGTACAGTTTTTACTATGTAACAATGCTATATTGTGACACTGGTCATATCTTTACTATGATGTAACGAGATAGTTAAGGCATGGTTATTTTGTAGCATACAAGCTCATGGATTTCGGAAGATACGTTTTAGAGGAAGAATTTAATTATTGTTCAAAAATTGTGCCGTGAAAAAAAGCCGTGGTGGCCGAGTGGTTCGAGCAGTTGCCTGCGACGCAAAGGTCGCAAGTTCGAATCCCGACTGTACCAATGAGTTTTTTCTGAACTTAAGTACAGTGATTAGTCACACCACGAGCTTTACGGTGAAGGAAAACATCGAGAGGAAACCTGCATACGTCTGAGAAGAAATTCAAAGGCGTTTGTATAGTTGTGCTTGAGTAACGGCGATGGACTCGCCATCTGTCACGTTGGCACCTAATATACCTCTGGCGGAAAGTGGGTGTGTGGGTATTACCTATACACCTCTGCCTACCCCTTCGGGGACCCTTGCGGGAAGGCGTGAGGATATATTATATTATTATTATTATATTTCAAAAATTGTTTATTGCTTAATGGATGGCGAAATGTAGGTACCTGAATTGATACATTATGAAATAGATTTTTTAACCTTAAATTAACATAAAAAAATTTGAATGTTACTTAAAGACCCGTAGCCATGTCATAAATATATTTAAATTTGTAATGATAAAAATTTATTAAATTTGCAAAAGGTTTTGTTTATGTTTTTGAAATTATCCCAGTCAATCTAATAATTAAAATGTAGAAAATGTGTTAATCCAGATAATAATCTATCTCTTTGCCAAATTTCATCTAATTCCGTTCAGCCGTTCTGGCGTCTGATTGAGTAACAATGTACAAACATCCTACGAGGCACGGGGCAGCCAGAGAGAGTAGAGCGCCAGTCCTCTCTAGACATACAGACCTCTGAAAATATAAATATTGCCTTTACGATTCAATACATTTATATATTTTCTCTTCTACAGGTAGAAATGACGGGGAGCAGTATATTTGACTACGTACACCAAGCTGACCATGCAGAAATAGCTGAGCAGCTAGGGCTGTCGCTTGCTGGAAGATCAGGAGGGGCAGGGTTGAACAGCCCTGCTTCAGGAAGCGAAGAAGGCAGCCAGCATGGGACTAATAACCCTGACGGTATGTTTAAAGTAATTCTTATAAAGAATATAAAATACCGACGTTTGCTTTACCCCGTTGCGGACCCCGTTGCCCATGCCGAGAGAGTTCTATTACTTACAGACCTCTTTTGCTCCATCCGTCTCTTTATACATACTCGCCAGAGCAGTTATCTTACCGCCTAAATGAAAACATATTTATAATTTCAGTAAAATGCAACAAACCGATATTCAATTTTTTTTTGTGTTTTAATAAAAGCTTAAAAATACGGTACAATGATTGGATTTACTTTCATTCACAATACTGATTTAAGTTTCGTGTACTTTTTTGTCTAGATTTCGTGCGGCATTCTGTCTGCATCAGGTCATTCGTTATAGTGCCTACTTAAACAGTAAAGCGCCGTTCGATCACCGCTACATTAACAGGTGTCACACTGACGTTTGTAAAAAAAAAAAAAAGATAAATTCTCATCACCGCGACAAAAGCTAGACGATGCAGCCTGTTCCAAATTCAATTAAGCTTTCCTTATTTTGGCGGCCATTGCATCATTTTCAATCAGTGACATTACCGATCCTACAATTTCACTCAGTATGTCGAATCGTGCAGTATCGTCGGTAATAAGTTGTGCATCAAATTGAAATTAGATTATGGAGTCTTCACGGCACGTTGGGATCTGATGAGACAGTCGATGGGGTGCCTGATGACACCTTTATTCCACAAATTAATAATTCCATTTCGCTGCTATGGGAAATTATTCGGGCATTGAGACGGGGGCGCCATTGCGTATCCAATTTCAAGCGCATCATCTTCTCTTAAAGTAGGGACTCACCATTGGTTTCATACAGCTGGGTGCAGCAATAATTAAATAAGCAAAAAAATACCGTATTATAATTTTACACTCAAATAACTGTTCTAGCGAAGCACGCTCCAATGCATCTGGAGTTTTTATAAGTGTAGCCATGTGGTTCGTGACATTGAATGCATCTGAGTTTTATATCCAATTAAGAGTATATATTATACTAATTCCGCCCAGGTCCGCTTGGATGACAAAAAAATAAATCTGGAACACGACAGTAGCTCCGACTATCGGGTTCTATTTTGAATTTCAACCATCCCATGCAATTTTAAAAACCCTTAAAAAACCTTGACATATTTATTTACAGAAGAACTAGGCATGAATATATAAATATGCTAGTGACTTAATTTAATAACACCTCATTTAACATGTTATACTATTGCACTCATTAGATATATGCCAAATGATTTGAAAAGAGTAACCATGGAGTTTCTTGCCGGTTCTTCTCCATGGAAGCGACCAACCCGAACCGTGCTTCTTTTTCGACGTTTTATAAGTGCCCACCTGGGCCTATGTGAAATAAAAAGATTTTGATTTGATTTGATATTATTAGGATACGTTGTAAAATAAGAGAAAAATACCTTCCAGTATAACTTGAAAAAGGGAATATTTAAAGTCTAGACTTGTTTCAAAAGCAATATAAAAATTCTATTCGGTGCATGTCTTGGAAACTAAACTGTCTGTGAAAATTACTGTTGCTTAGGATCTAAATGGGACGTGTTATCCGCTAACTTTAATATTTGAAATTTAATATAAAAGTTAAAGCCATTAGATTAATAGATGACCTCAAAAAAAACTTTATCATTCAAGACAAGAAAACACACATTTATACTGTTTTTTTCAAAGGTTTGCTCGTACGAAAACACATCCAAGGGCTAGAATTGATTTCAATTTACATTGGACCGTTGAAAAACTTTCCGATAAAAAATCAATCAGGATCGGACTGGTTTGACAGTGGTCCATTGTGTGGTGACGGCCGTGGTGAAATGTGTTCACAAAACACTGGTCCGTGAAGAAACCACCACATTGTCAACTGATACCCGTTGAGTCGTGGTTGGAAATTCGTGTGGTGATGCTAGCAAATTGACAGAAGGCAGAGATTCTAAAACTGATCATGTGGAATTTAGAACTATAAGACATCATTCATATCTCCAACTTCAAAACATCAACGCAAGATCTTAGACACAAGAGCTCACAATCAACCCTAGCCTTCGCAAAGTCCAAACTGGCGGTGCTCAATTTCGTTGCAGCCTTTGTAATTATTGGTAGCATGTACTTATTAACAATTAGAATCACTGCTACACAAGTTACCGAAGGGGTAAGAGTATAACAACACCCTCTTTTCACCAGAGATAATTAAGTGTCAACATGACAGATGGCGATAGGTTAAAGATATGTCTTTGAACTTCTTTCCAAACGTATGCAGATTTCTGCATGATATTTCCCATCACAGTAATGAAATGTAACCTACCAAAATTTCATAACCTATCACTGACGATCTGTATAAGGTAGCCGCTGTAGTTGCTGGGTAATGTATATCATGTGAAATATGGAATTAGACTACAAGGTTGGCATAACTTCGGGTTGACAGCGATATGCGATCTTAAAATGGTGTGTACAAAATGAAATGAGATGCAGGAAGCCCGACACTATTCAGTAAAATAATAAATGCCAATATCAAAATACGGTTCTAAAATGTCCGATTAAGCAATAGACGTGTCCATTAAGAATTAAATAGGTGACGTACTGATATGCAGAAAAAAGCCGTACGAGGTATAAATGTATATTAAATCGATTGAAATGTTTAATTTGGACATTTGATTTTTTCAACGAAATGGCAAAACGTTTGGAACCACAGTAGACATTTTAAAAGCTTGAATTTGAGTGAAATCAATTAAGGCGTGATACAGATCCGATCCCAGCGCTCCGGAGAAAATAAATCTATTAATTAGGCAACCGATCACCCAATCAATCAGTTCATCTTCCTTGAATCGAAACGATCAACTTGTTGAATAGTTGGGAAAATTGATTTGTTTTTTCTAATGATATCTTCTAAATTAAAAAAATGCTTAGATTACATGTATAACATTGGTAATTTAATCCCATCCCAACTCCGAATTCGTATCGCGACTCTATCAACTTCACATTCCTTTAAAGTTTAAATTCACTTAATAGTGAATACCATTAGAAAACCTTGGCTTTGTACTCCTTGCATTTACAGGCTAGTTCTTCTTATAATTACTTCTATGAGGAGTCAGAATATAGCTGAGGTGTTAGTAGGTTGATGCTACACGACAGATGGCGAGTCTATCGGCGTTCGTTGGACTCAACATCACGTGTTGTTGTCTAAATCACAGTTCGTGAAGTAAAAAAACTGGTTCTTAGCCTAACAGGGTTTGAATGTGCAATCTTGATTTTGTAATAACATACTTTAACCACTAGGACATTACGCCTGTTATGAAAAGCGATATTGTATATTAAGATAATTTTATTTTAGCTCTTGTTTGTCAACAGTATCGTCATCGATGACTTTGGCAGCGAGTGGAGCGCTGTTCAAAGGGATGGATCGAGCCTTCTGCATCAGGATGAAGAGTACCTTGACCAAGCGTGGTTGCCATTTTAAATCCTCAGGATACAGGGTAAGACTGCATTTGCATGATAGTAATTCTGTACTTAGACTATCATATAAAATATCATTGAGACGATTATATGAATAAAAAAAATCTTTTAATTCTATTACAAGTCAACTGCGCAAAAGATACGACTATGGAAATTTTTGGTCATTTTTCTTCTTTTTTCTTAATTTAGAATGAGAAATAAATGGTCGCTGAATTTTCATTTTCAATCTAGGTTGGAAGAAGCAATGAGGGGGAGCCATCGAGAAATGGAGAGAATGGTAACTGGCGGGTGGGTATCGTAATAGATACAAGCGTTGGTTAAGACAAATGCGTTCGTAACTTTCTTGCTGGTTCTTCTCAAACCTTCCCATTAGTATACTTCTCATCTGAAAAATCTAAACACCTTGCAAGTTTATGTTTTGTAAGGATTATCAGAAAAAAATGTATATTTAGGAATATGTGTCAAATGTCGTTTAATAGTGAATAATGTGAAGTATTTATTATTCATATCCTATACTATATTCATATCCTATACTATAATAAATTTATAGAAAACATAAACTTGCAAGTGTACATTAAATTAATTATAAATAAATAAATTAACGTCTAAATTAAGTATGAACAATTACGTTTCAAGATGTTCATAGTGAATAAATTTGGGAAAATTCCACATAAATGTACTTAGTCCTAAAACTTTACTAAGCGAAGCTTTAGTTAAATGAATTAACATACATTCAATGGCCATCTTAGGCTAAGGCGATCGTGTTAATTACACAAATATCTGCCCCAAAGGGAATCGAATCTGCGACTTCTAGTTAGCAGCTAAGAGCTCTAACCAGACGGCCGTCGTATCATATTCGAAGTAGCTTTATATTTCTGATACAATGATGCAGAAGATTTATATTCCAAACATTAGTAAATATCAAACTGCTTGTTCTGACGTAAACCACAAATATCATTGGGTAGAGTTATTGTAAGGCTTGGGGTGCCCCAAGGCGCGACTATATAGCCCCATAATTTTTGCCCTAACTCGGTGTTAAGTAATAAAATGTGATTATATCTAGCGACTTGCGAATCGCGAGGCACGTAAAATTTCCGTAGATTGTTTTCAGGATATAAATTGCTTTTATTTTATAAGCTGTTTTCGGACAATTCTTTATATTTGGGGAGTATTTTATTGTGTGAAAATTTTTGTGTTAGTTCCCTAAAGGTGTCCCGGAGGAAGATACGGGCCAAGTAAATGTGAAAGTTGAACTCATAATTTGGAGCTATCTCGATCTAAATTACTTGAGCAAGCATCGATGGAACAATTAATGCGGGCCGTTTATTAGGAATATGGGTAATTGGTAGTCGCCGAAGGCACTGTTGGGAAAATGGCAAATTAGTTAATCCTTATATTTGATCTTGGAAGTTGATTACCTGGCAATATGCACAGTACGTGATTTCAGAGCGGTATTGTCTTGACAAACGACCTTTCGGTTCCATCTGGAAAGTTTCCCATGCACGTTTCGCGTTCGTTGTTTTGGATAATGTACCTATTTGGAAAGTTTTAATTGTGTTTTTTACGTGTTTTATGTTTGTCTCTCTAATTTAATTTTACGGTCTTCAAAGTTTTCATAAATTCTGTGACTACAATACGTACCTACCACTTTTTACATATTAAGGATAGCGGTAGAAACTTCTTTGTGAATGGTTTGGCAACATATCCCCTAGCACATGATGCCAAACATTCATACAACATATTGGTCTGCGTTATTTTAATTAATTACAAAAAATGCTGATATCGAAACTATGTTGTTAGGCCCTGTCAGGCAGAAAGTTTAATTTTTCACGTATTTTAGATTTTAAGAAATAGTTGTTGTTAAATTTCAAAAAGAAATAAATCCATCCACTCTTATTTCACAATTGCCCAGAAAATTAATTAAATCGAACGAATCCAGTTCTGAAACTGGATGACTAAAAAGTAGCTGTAAACCTTCAGATGACGCAACAGTTTACACTAAAATCATAAACAATATTAGAAGCAATAGTTTAATATTACAAAACTAGGAATCTCACGCGTTACAAAAATCCTCTGCTTGGATGCTCAGGACACGTGATACAACGCAGGGAAACCACTTCAAAGCTAACATTGTAGCTATAGTATATCTTCGAAAAACCAAAGAGAGTCTTACATTTTCTAGAAGAAACGCTCCTATTACCGAAGACTCCCAACTTTTCATCTCTTTCATGCACTATTTAATTGATATCTTTCTTTTCAGGTCGTACTGATGCTGTGCCGACTGAGACCTCAGTACTCCTTCTCACACAGCCGGAAGTCACCGACTGTATTGCTTGGCATGGTGGCTTTGGCGATAGCGTTACCTCCGCCGTCGGTTCACGAGATACGACTGGAGTCCGACATGTTTGTCACTAGGATTAACTTCAATTTCAGTATAGCGCATTGCGAGCCCAGGTATTTGGCTACATATATTATATTTTGACTCAAGTAGTTTATTAGGTAATGTGCTAGTGAGATTTAGCGATCTACATTCTCTGTCTACTCGGCGTGATAATGGTTGCATATATATGATTACCTGCTAAGTCACGCTTGCAGCTTTTCCCTCAATTTTGTAGCAGACCCCACTCAGCCACGACGGTTCTGTCACATGACAATATAAATATATTAAATGGTTATTGGCCAATTGTCATTTTTATAAAAAAAAACAAAATGTTTAAAAAACGGTCCAAAATAAATGTAATACAAATTTAACGTCTGCTTTCCAGCAGGGTATCAGAGCTCCTTGGGTACACCGCGGAAGAACTAACGGGGAAGAATCTCTACGCGCTCTGCCATGGTGAAGATGCCAACAAACTTAGAAAATGTCACGTAGATTGTAAGTATGCTTTATGAAGATTTTAATGCTAAAACACACTTGATGTGTGACTATGAGGCCTTTAACTTTGGAACAGACTATTCAATAGATTTGTATTATCTGTAAAATGTATGCTAGTTACGAAGGTCACAGCCGGAGAATCCAAAGAAAGCCAAACTACTCTAAATTATTTAATAAAATTATAGTTACAGTTACATTCTAACTATCCTAGGTCTGAATGCTACCGATGTTAGGTTAACGATGAGAAACTTACTAAATAAAGATTATAAAGTAATGTTACAACTAAGGAATCGGTTTGCTGAAGTTGCGATGAAATCGCTGCGCCAGGTGTATTTGCGTGAGAACACTGGTTTCGGTGGGAACCAGGGAATGGGTAGTTTCCATGTCCACTCTTAGTGATGTAACATGCTAATGATTGTTGATAAAATCGTATAGATAGCAAACATTTACCCCGTAATGTTATGTTGTAAAGCACGCGTTGGTTGATAATGATTGCTTGAGAATCGATGATTGAATCATCACGCCATTTAAGGCATTGTTGCACCTGCATTGAAATTGAATGATTTTTAGAAGGTGATAAGTTGGCGTCCATCAAAATCATGTTTTATTTTGCTTTATTTAATAACACAAACCAAAGACATATATTAAAATTAGGTTATTACATAGAAAAACAGTGCCCATAGGTAAAATATAAATATAATATTAAGAGTGTTACAAAATAGGTGTGTAGGTACTACCTATACACTTATGCCTACCCCTTCGGGGACCGTGTTGTGAGGATATAATATAATAATAATACAAAATAAAATAATGAAAAATAAAAAGTTACTGAAACTAGTAACACTAAAGAACACAAAAACGACGTTGCAAAACCCAAAGAAAAAACAGAATCTGCCAATCACTTCACTGCTTATCCTAATATAGACAGACGAATTGCATCAATTTCCCTAACAGCGCTCCATAAAAGATAAAGTACTGAGATTATCCTTATATTTACTTAGCTTACTGGCGATATGTAGCGCAGTAATGTACAATGCATAATGCCAGCCATTTTGCATGTCTTAACAGACATCTTTTCTCGGTCTTTATGTACATATTTAACAATCAAATCGGCATATGTCGAAATCCAATCAATATTTAATATGAGTACATCATAATTTTAAATGGAATACCGACATATTTATTTCATGACTGTTAGTGCTATTCATGAAAAAGAAATTTATAACTTTATGCAGCATGTTTTTTTTTCAAATGACATTCGATAACATTTAGATAACTTTATTTGATTTCTTATAAACTTTTCTCAAAAAAAAGACACCAAAGTAATAAACCTAAGCATATGAAAACAATTTAAAAATGTTCCATAAAATATTACCTAGGTTTGAAATTCTTCATACCTATTTGTTTTTTTAAGTTTGAACAAATTTCATCAGAATGCAGTTTCTACTGAAATCGCCACTAAGATCGTTCTACAACTCAGAAGTCAATTTCAAACACTGAATCACTCAACCGCACAACACATCGACTTAACCAATGCTCATTAACCTCGCTTCCACATCATCAATCTATAAATGTTTGTCCAGTGTCCATCCATGACCCAATAATGTGGTGAAATCCTTAATGTCGTAACGTCAATTTGTATTCAGGCTGTCGTCTTTAGAAATCCATGTCAAGTCGGCTGGCACTTCGAGGGCGTTAGGAGGAAAATTTACGAGTGTATAGTGTCACTTGTGGCAAGTTTTGTTTACCTATCGGTCGATAGGTTTTTCAGATCACATCGGCAGTTGTTTTTAATACTAACTCTACCTACTCTGTACCAGTTCGATCGACAACAATCATTAAGATTTTACCTTTAACTCCTCTCTCTTCTTGTGATTTCAGTAATTGTACCCATTAAGATTCATATATATTAGCATTTTTTTAAATTACATTATATATTATAGCAAAATTCAGTATCATTCAGTGTTGCCACATAAGTAATCCAAAAGCTATCTTAAACTTCGGCAAATTTCGAACGATTGATTCATACCTAACCAAATATAGTGTCGAGGGAAATTTTCTATTCAAGTAATGTACACATGCCTATTCTAATATACGTATATTATTACTTTCCTACGCATTCGTCAGAGGAATACAATTTAGGCCTAACGCCGCCATACCGGCCCGTCTCTGCGAGTTGTGATTTGAATAATAATTTTATACCATCATTTTGGTTTATTTTCCCTGAGCGCAGACGTGGGAAATGTCATGTTTTAATGTTTTTCAAGATAGCTTCGGGTCCTAGTTTATTATCCTCGTATTCACTTTGATTACGTGTGTCGTATCTTGGAGGTCCCCAAATGTTGTTTCAGTTATGGTTTATAATATTATCTTCTATGCCGCAGTAATGTTACGTCTATGTCTACGTCTATACCCTTTCCAATATTCTTAACAGTCATTTAATCTATAACAGTTATCTGAGATTCATCTTCAGTTAATTGAATATATTATTAATTATAATTTTGAACTTTATATCTTCAATGTGGCAGTTAGATTGTGTTACTTATATTTAACGTGTCTCTTATAACGGTATCCACTTAAAATTTTTCTTATGACAAATTTTATTGCTCATTAAATTATTTATTCGTGACGTAAAATCTTTGGAAGCAATTATAAACAATTCCAGTAGGGACTTGATTACAAAATACATTTATATCGTCACCCAAACGGACTATGCAGAGAGAGTAGAGGATCAGTTCTCTCTAGACTTACAAACTTCTTTCGTTTCATCCACGTTCATGTGTATTCTTCAACTTAAATACATTTTACGATTACTCATACCCACCTGTTGATGTTGTGTACTTGCTTCACCGCAACAGTTTACGTCTTTGGAAACAAAGGACACATGAATGGACCTCATAATCCTGACGTAATAATCCTGTAACCAATCAAACACGCATTACAAAATGGCCGCCATTCCGAATGCCAATCACGGCTAGGCGTTAACGTCACACGGCCAGCACCTACCATTTGATAGCTTTACGAGACCATCAATTTGAATTTAAAATGTACATCTATGTAGATACTGGTCAAATGTGGACATATCGGGTGCAGAATAACAATTGTCCAAATTACCATAAAAGTCCGGGTGTTTGTTAGAAAGCGGGTAATTTGGTTACCATTGCATACGCGGCTTGGATGCTAGATGGACTTATTGACGACACACTAACGTATGATATTCAAATTTGTTGATACGGCCATATAACTGAATGATTATGGACTCGACTTCCGACAAATGGCCGTCGACGTGAGGTTTTATTGTTGAACAGTAAAATTTAGCCTTATGCACAATATTTATGTCCACAATGCTGACATTCGGAATCAACAAGTTTTCGTAAATTAAAATTAAAATCAAGTAATGGCGAGAGAATCGCCGTTACTTGATCACGACTATACATACATCTTTATAATTCTTCTCAAACGTATGCAGGTTTCCTGTCGATGTTTTCCTTCACCGTAAAGCTCGTGGTGTGACTCAGACGAATAACAGTTCTGCTAGTAGTGTTTGCAGAACTTCATGAGGAACTACTGTGTTCGCAGAATAGGGACCAGTTCGTCTTGTGTTTGATAGGAAATTGAACCAAGCCAACCAATTAGCCAGGTCAACCAACATCGCGATTCTTGGTTGAATTCAAAACCGATAGGAAGGTACATGCATGTATAGGTAAATGTGAAGCAAATCAAATCGTTCGAACTTTCAATGCAGGGAATGTCAACAGTATTTATAACCGGCGAGCATGTATAAAGTGACTGAAGAATATAAGAGAGGTAATAACGGGTTTCCCGTTCGAATTTGGAGCTGCCCGACTGGGGCAGGACCTCCACCTTATAGAAGTCCGTAGCCAAATAAGACAATTTATTGTGTTGTGTTCCTACGCGGTGAATTAGGTTTCCAGTAATGAGCTCCTTGGGGAGGGGGGAGGATTGTTACATTGTGTTGGAAGCAGAGGGATTAAACCTTATGCTGCCAACACACTATAACTCTCCGAACACAGAGTGGCAACGCGCAAGTGATACTTCGGTATCGTGAGCGTAAATAGGCTACGGTAACCGTTTCCCATCAGGTGTGCCGTATGCTTGTTTGCCACTATTGTTGTATAAAAAAAAAAAAAAAAAAGAATGTGGACGAAGCGAAAGAGATCTGTAAGTCTAGAGTGGAACGTCGCTTTTTGCCTGTTCCTTCTCGACATGATGTATGTACTGTTATGATAATCCATGAGTTTTTTCGATATGTTTTCTCTTGTAACACACAGTTTTCACTTCTTGGCCTTTATCCAAATCCATGTACGTAATTAATTAATTAATGCTCGTTGCCAATACAAAACAATACTGCAGCAAACCAAAAACCGTGTCGCTATTAATGACTCACGTCCCAGAATACACGTGTTCATAGCAATGTCTTTTGTGTACACAATCAATTGAATATAATAATGGAGTCTGTACATTATACTATTTTGTTTGCTTCTTTATAATCAACAGTTGCCTATTGTTCTGATTCGTTAAGCTTTAGTATTTCAAATTCAAGGTCGGTAGCTATATTGAAAAATGTATATGAAATTCCAAGGCGTATGTATAGTCTTGCTTGAGTAAAGGCGATGGACTCGCCATCTGTTACGTTGGTACCTACCTCAATGTATGTATCTCTGGCGGAAAGAGGGTGTGTTTACAACCTATGCTGCCTATACTCTGCCTACCCCTTCAGGGACACTTGTGGGCAGGCGTGAGGATATACCTATTATTAAATATGTATTTTTTCTTTCATTCAATATAGTGTTCAATATGTCTTTCATGATTGGTAACACACAGACAGACAGACGGTTCTAAAAGTGATTTTTTTTAATGGTTTTCGTTGCTTGAATACGTATCAAAATATCTTCTAAAAGCGCAGATTCAGAGGATACCTCCAAGAATATCGAAGTCACTCCGAATTTTCCTCTGAAAAAACCAATAATGTGTTTCCTTGTTTCAGTATTGAACAAAGGCCAAGTGCTGACACACTACTATAGGATAATGAACAAGCTGGGTGGTTATACGTGGATGCAGACGTGTGCGACCGTCGTCTGCTCCTCCAAGAATGCCGAGGAGCAGAACATCATCTGCGTCAATTACGTCATCAGGTAGGCTTTGTCATGTGCTATTGTTCAATCAAATGCGTTACGTTTACTTTCAACATTAGCTATAACGGAATAATTTTCGGTTTTTCAAATAGTAACGACGCAGAATATCAGGTGATCAGTTCTTTCTTCTTTGTATGATTTCATCTATTTTCAAAACTAGATCATGACTATTTTTAGGTAATGGTTCAAAATATTTTCCTTTTCTCAATAGCTTTACTTGTGGTGGTCATTTTGTGTCCAGTATAATCTGTTTGTCTCTGACCAGAACAATCCCTTTAGAATTCTGGGAGGCCAGTTTACCAAACTGACTCCTGCATATCTCAGCCTTCAAGCTGCCAACATCTTAACAATTTTTAACCAATGGGGCTTTATTTACAAATGTAAAATATCTATTTCAGTGGACGCGAATACCCAAACACGGTGATGGATTGCTGCCAGTTAGAAGAAAGCGTGCAAGGAGTGAAACGAGAAGAGACTACGGGAGACCCTGAGAACGGACCACCAGACACGGATAATTCTGGCGCTCCTCCCCCACCGCCAAGACACCCGGCTGAGAGAACCGAACCCACTGCTAACAACGACTCAGCATCTACCGCACCTGTACCCACAACTGACGTCACACATTTGACTAGACTAAATGATGCCCAGCCCTTACCTCTACACACTACACCAGAAAGAACTTCACCTATGCCAGCGAGAAGACTGAAGAAACGGAAGCACACGACAGATTGCGACGACGAAGCAGAAAGAGATGAAGAGAGACGAAAGTCCACTTCGAACCCTGGTGCTGCTATCTCTCCCGCTGAGAGAGACATGAACAAAACAAACCTCGCGATGCCAGAAGGTACAGCTGACGCGACGTCAGTAAGGGATTTGGAAAACGCGATGTCTAAGCATTTGCCACCGGTTGGGCTAGATGGGAAAGAGATTTCTCACCGGCCGACAGACTTCTCTACGGACGCGTTGTTAAAGCAACAACAGCAGAAGTCAACAATACAGTGGATTGGGACGCAGAACCATCACCTCAACCATTTAAACAGACAGATCCCGGGCAATCACCCATCATCGCCCTCAGCATCCGCCCTGTTGAGGCAACTATATGCAAACAGAGAGAGTGTTATACGAAGTAATTTCCTAGGGGATGGTAGGACGGGGGGTTACTACTCTAGTGACGGGCAAACTGGGCCGCTGCCTACCCCTCCGGGCAGCGAAGGTTCGGGCTACGGCGAGCAGTTAGGTCACAAAGGTACCGATATAGGCGCTTTGGCATACGGAGGGTACGCCGACTATCATTCGGCCATGACTCCTCCTGGCTCTGTTTCCCCGAGAGACAAGCAACAATATACCTTACCGTATGATAATAGTGCCTATTCTGAAGCGCTCAGGCATTCGTATTTGGGTGAGGCACCACTACCTTTGAAGCCGCAAGCCTATTCAGCGGTGCCCGGTGCTCTAGAGTACGCAACGTCTCTAGACCAGTCCCAATTCTTCCACCCACCGTCGTCGTTCCATCTCTATCACCCGCAGGCGCATGCCACGCACGCGTCCCACTCGCACCAACCCGTAGACAAGTCAACCCCGCCAAATACAAACTGGTACACTTCAGGATCATAGCCATATATGTGGTAGTTTTGTGAATTTTTCCCGTGAGCTTATGTTGGTAATGTTTGTTCAAATATTTGTGTTATTTGTTAAGTTTTTTTTCTGTTATCGTTAAATTCAAATCGTCGCGATTATTCCCGGTGTGGAAATAGGAAGCTCAATTTCGTAGGTTGTAAATAAGTAACGTATATTTCTTTTTGAATATTGGAAAATGTATACGGTTACAAGACTTCAATTAATTTAATACTCAGATGGATCCGACAGTGTTTTTATCACAAAATCGTGCCAAAACAAAGGTGCTGATGCCACATGCATTTAGCTCTCGAGAAAAGCTGCTTTATAGAAATACGTTATAAATGAATAGTTAAGGAATCTAAAAACTGTTTTGCAATACATTAGTCTTTAAAATTATTAATAGTACTGGCAGCTTAATTTAAATAACAAAGAATAAAAATCACAAGCATTCAAAAAAGTTAAGTTCTAAATATTTTTTTTAATTGAATGACAGCGTTCTAAAAGCAAATATTTGATTGATTTAAAATTACAGACATATAAGTCAACATTCTTTATTTCATAAATTTTATAAAAAATTACGTATCGTAACTTTTTTTTTTCGATTGTTTAAGTACTAGCCAATTGCAATATTGTATTTATATGGAAGGTCTGATTTAGTTAATTACCTACTCTATAAGCGTGGAGCTAGTAGCTATAGCTTGTTGCATATCATTTAAAGTTAAGCTTCTTGTAAATTATTGTACTATAGGTATGAACATGACTGTTTCTAGGAGATACTCTGACAATGTACATTTTATCATTAAGCTGTCTGTATGTATATTAGTATGTACTTATTATATAATTATCAAATAATCTCATTTTGGACGACAACGCGTTAATTTTAAATTGCATTTTAAAAACGTTGTTCTTAATTGAAATGATGTTATTTTGGAAAATTTTTAAACACTGCCATCTTGTGAAAAATGCTGGAACTTATAACTTATGCCATAGACATGAAGAGCATACAGGTTTTTAAAGAAAACTAAAATCAAACGAGTTTTGCTTACAGTTTAAAAAGTCAGTTTTCAGAATTCACGTTGTGTGTTAGAATTTTTCTCGAAGACTTCGTGAATTGAAGTAATATATTTAAAATCTCTTTTATTTAATGAAATACATAATTTTTACAAGTGTACGGATAGCCATGTTAACAATCAGTAGTGTTTTTTTGAGAAACAGTTAAGTAGGTCCGTAATCATAAATATAATTTTTAATTTTACACATGACAGACTTCATTAAGAATACTCAAAGCATCCCTATTTGTGGGGGACATTTTGTATCATGACAATGGTCTTGACAGATTCAACGATGTGATTCCCATTTTACTTGAAAGCCAAATAAGTTTTTTTATGATTATTAGGTATTAATGAGTACATAATTAAATAAATTCGTAATATTTATGCTGTTTCCCTGTGCAATACGAGTGTTGTAATATAAAAGTTGTTTATTTCGATTTTTCTTAAGGCTTCGTTATATATATCATAAAGTTAAGGTTATTGTAATAAAGATGTAATTATTATTAAAATAATTAAATAAAAAATTGGGATAGGACTGTAACCTTTATTTGCGGTTTTTTCTAAATTGTACCATTCCATATCTATGTACTTTTTATTTGTAAAATTTATCATGAACAATTTTTTTATTTCTCCGAATAAATAAATAATTAAGAATTTTCAAGATCACCTGTTTCTTTGTTTTAAGCCCTTAGATTTGCACGATTATAGTAACAGATAATTTTTCATAAAACTCTCATAATCAATTTTTTGTTCTCCTCTGTTTATTAGTTTATCTCGACTACCAGCATAGTATTTTTTTTCTGTTTGGATTTAGTACTGAAAAAGAAAAACACTTCATTGTATAAAGTTTATTTGTATAATTAATATGTATAATATATAAGAATGTTATATTCTTACATATTATTCAAATTATTCATCTTTTAGAGATTCATGTCAATGTCAGATTGAACATACTGGACGGATCTGTTCATACATCACGTACATACAAAATGTATAATTATAAAACTAAAATCATCAATACATTACAATATTGGTTGGTGGGAAACGCCATTTTGTATATGACGATTTTAATAAAGCTTGAAAAAGGCTATATACCTGTTTATTTATATTCCCATTTATACATAATTCAGCATATAAAAAAACTCAACTTTAGAAATCGTACCTACTATTTCTTTGTGAAAGAAGTTAATACAAAAGTCATTAGTCAAGTAATCTCAAATTTGCTATTTAAAACACGTTTACTATGCAAATAAATGCAATTTCATGGACGGAAAACAGACTTATGCCAACTTTTGAAAAAAGAATACAATTTATTTGCTATAAAAATTATCTAATCAAGAACCTAGTTCAAACATTAGTCGATAGATGGCGCAAGGAGTCTGCGTGAGTTCACGAGCTCGCTGTCGGTTTTTTACAATACATTTTATTTATTCATCATCACAAATTAATCTGTTTTTAACTAAGGGTTTTCATTAATATATAAAATTATTTTGTCTTAAGACTTAATATTGGATGTTAAAGCTAAGAATAACAAGGCAGTATTCCCCATCAAGTAAGCAATACATTAGAATGTCATTTGTTGATATAATATTGTGGGTATGCTAAGCTCCATATACTATACGTGTGTATATTATATCTTGAAAATGCGTGAAAGTAAGAATTTTCATCACAGAATGTTTAAAGTTAATTCTTAGAACTTTGTTATTTCTTAACAAAACGTAATTCTTTATTCAAATAATATTATAACAGGAAAATTTAAAACACTGCCATCTTGAGAAAAATGCTGGAACTAATTTCAGATGTCGCTTAACGTATGCTATAACAATATCCGCTATCTACTGTGTTGGTGGAATGAGCCCTACTTCACAGGGTTAGTATTCAATTAATATCTCTATATTTGGCGACTGCATCTCCAATATGATCTGGTATTGTGAGAACACGCACAGCCAGCAATAAATCTGAAAAAAAAATGTATTCAATAAGAGTAGGACTGCCAAGCTGCCTGACCTAAATGTGATTCGGCTGGATACGTTTGTTACTTGGCAGACGAGTTGTGGGCCAAGCAAACAACACAATGGTCCTAACAGAACGAGACGCTCAGACGTGGAAGGCCAAGAAGATGGCAGAACGAACTGGACATGCACCTGAGCAATCGGTCGGAGGTAGGGCTGGATCGCGGGAGGGAGGCCTTTACCCAGCAGTGAAACACGGGTTTTATTAGAGAAAAAAAAATTTACGCGTGTAATATTAAACGTAGCGGTTTTGAAAGCGTTACCTTCCGCGAATGGTCATAACGCTAGTCACATACAAGTCGCAAGTTGCAAGTCGGGCCACATTTTTTTTTATACCACATGTGTGACAAACAAGCATGCGGTCCGCCTGATGGTAAGCGGTTACCGCCGCCTCTGGCCGCCTGCAGCACCAGGGGTATCACTCGCGCGTTGCTCAATGATTGTTCACCTCCTAGAGGCGCCAACAAATAAAACTAACTATAAAAATATACTAACATTGTATGCAGCCCACAAGAAGTCAATGAAAGCAGCGAATGTAGCGTCCAGCTGAAAGCAGACACAATATTATTAAGGGTGGTATTGTCTAAACTTCAAGACACAGAGTATAGCCAAATTTCTTGTTCTAAATTGTGTCTTGCCAGACAACCTACATTATAGAAGCTTGAATTTGTTGATCAGTGACCAATTCTTTTTAGTATTGGGCAACTCAATATGAATGTAATCTCTCTTCAGCTTGTTGCTTAGAACTCATATCCTCACACCTTCCCTGAAGGTATAGGCAGAAGTGTACAGGTAGTACCTACACACCCACTTCTCGCCAGAGATACATTTTAGGTTTAGAACTATATTAATAAACAGCCTTATAAGCTTCAGCGCAAAGCTATGTCACACGGAGCATTCAGTTTTCAAAGGAGCTTTCGATTACGGGAATCTACAATTCTACTGCCAAGTACGTAAGTTTAATAATAATTAGCCTTTATCGTAAGTTGATGTATGTATTCCACTTTAACCATAGGTATAATTCATGATCTGTATGACTCTATCTTGGTTCCCTTTAAGCTCATCGACCAGCACCACTTGAGATCACACATGATCTAAGCTCTACTCTTTGGTCACAAGCAGCATGTATCGGCATTTCTTGGGAAATACATTTTAAGAGGAACTTACATAGATATAATAACCACCAATCAGCCACAGTCCAAACACAAACTGGAAGGTTATTATCAGCCCAAAGGTTATAAGCCATGGTAACATGAGTCCTCTCATCCAGATATTGATACCTACCACCTGAAAATTCATTGATATCACATTATAGATAGTGCCATCGACAAATCGCACCCAGCCAATTTCTAGTCGAGGGGTCGCAGGGTGCGGGGAGTAAAACCCAAATATAAAAACTTTTTGTGTGCGTGTGCACTCATTGATAATCAGTGTGTACCGACAATACTCAAGCATTTGTGGTAGTAGTTGCAGAAGGAAGGTTGCAAACTTCACTATGAACAGTAGGGAAGAATAGTGGGGAGCATCTTCGTGGATGGCACTATCAATACTTGTGTATGAATGTATAGTATTAGACCTCTATGTTCCTAAACATTCTATGACAATGTGGTACAGAGATCATTGGAATATTTATGCATCTTCCTGCCTTCCCTCAAGGGTTCTTGAAGGAAGCACACCCACTTTCAACAGAGAGGTAATTTAGGTGCTAATGTGACAGATGGCAAGTCCACCACTGTTTCTCAAGCATAAGTATTTTAGTTCAGAAAAACTCATTGGTACAGTTGGGATGCAAACTTGCAGTCTTTATGTTGTAGGCAACTTGAACTTGTCAGCCACCTGTACCACCAGACGAATGTACATTTGCACATAAAAATCCTTATTTCATATATTACTATACTCATGAGTACTACTCTAGTAAAACTGAAACCCAGATTAGCTAGTTTTCTGGACTTGAGTGAAACAAGCAATACTCATACATATTTACTCACCATAAGAGCTGAGGAAACAATCAATGCCACCAGAATTATGATGAAGATAGTTCCAAACACTTGAAGAGCTGAAACATGAAATTGCAATTCTAGAGTAGTTTGAAGGGTTCCAATTATGTTCTGTATTTTCTCACCCTCTTCTTCCTTCCTCAAAATTTTTAAAAGTGGTAGAAAAAGCCTTCTTTTAGCCTGATATAAATATAGGTGCCAATGTAACAGATGACTGAGTATTGTCTGTTATGAGTAAGTTTAATGAACTAGCTTTTAGATTAAAGAAGGCACAGTTCAGCATATGACCTATGATAAGCCAGTAACAATACCATATTTTATAAGTTTTTGAAGTAATTCGAGATTAATGGAGAATGGATATTGCAAAGAATAATGTGTGTACAATCTGCGAGTGTGTGTAATAGCAAAATTGGCATTGTTCCTCGTGAGAATCTAACAAATATTTTTAATTTAAAAAACAATGTTAGGTACAGATAACATATATCATATTTTTGAATAAAACTTTATTGCAAATGTCTGGAACATAACTCGGGAGGCAATACATTATTTGAAATCAGTACTTTGGCTCAATATATATTATTATACTTACATTTCCTAACATCAGTTTCGAACAGTGGATTCCATAACTGCGTCGAATCTCCCCCATCCATTTGATATGCGATGAAAGTAATCATTATAATACTCATAGCGATTGTATAAGCAGCCACCGCCCGACTCCCGGCCTTTACAGTCGAAGACCAGATACATGGTGACCAACAAGTTTCCAATACAACCATTATTATATTTTAATATACTTTACACGCGTTCAGTCGGCCACACCTAAGTGAAACGGTTATTTCAAAAGTTGTTTTTATTGTTTACTAAAAATAGTTGGATGGTTATAGAGCTTTAAATTGATTATAATAAACGTTTTGTAAGAAAAACAATATAATTAAACCTTATTTATGTTAAATAATTTCTTTTATTTACAAAGTATAACAGTGGAGTGGAACAACTATTGTAAACAAGCAAGATACATTGTAATCTTTGAAGCAGACGTTATTGTCTACCACAGAATAAAATACTACCTTTAAAATACAGTCTACAGACATAAAACTAACGTTCTGGCAAATTGTTTAGAAACAAAACATTGTTATTATTGTCAAATAAAAATATTCTTTTATAATTAACATATAATTTATTCTAACAAAAAAATACTCTATTACCCATTGTTTCATTTCGTAAATATGTTACAATATTTTTTGTAACTATTATATGAGACAATAGATGGCGCTAATAACATCCTAAAACACGTTATGGTTTTATTCTAGTTCTACAAGTCTGGTAAATATACTTCTACCTTTTACAAACGTTGTTGCCAATATATTATCAATGCTATACATGTTACAGTATAAATTGTAATCTTTGGCTTTATATAAAAATAATGGTTATGTTCAACCCAGCGGTACGGGTACGAGTACGAACTTGCGAATCGACAGAGCATTTGGTTTAAAATATTATTGACAGAGAGCGCTGCTAAAGTTAATTTTTTTAACAGATGGCGCTTAGGTTCCTACTTAAAAAGTATCCCCGAACAGAACATCATCATCGAGTTATAAATATGTTTACAATAGAAACTAACAAGCTTTCAGAAATAGTAAAATAACACATTTTAAACCTTTCCTTATTGACTTCCGAATTGATATGTAGAGGTGTAATAGCGACATATTTAGGCTGGAAATATATTTAGTTCCTACATACATTGTAATCTTTGGTTCCTACCGTGACAGATGACGAGTCTGTCGCCGTCTCTGAACACAAGAAGGTTTATTTTCAAACGCATAGTTTAGTAATCGTAAATCTAGTGGGTACCTACGTTAATGAATCATTGTTATATTTATTTATGGATCTCAAAAAAAGGAACACGAAAATAACACAAATGCTGTCATATGCAAGCGTGTCCTTTCAAGAGACCACATCATACATTGAGATACAATCGTTCAGAAAAACTCATCGGTACAGCACGTAGGTTAGAATCTGCTAACTTGACTTTGCAAATTACTTTTGTAGCCACTCAGCCACTGCAGCTCTTTTAAAGTAACTAGATAAAAATACAAGCAGGTTGTTAATCAGAGGTTACATTAAACAAACAGCATCGAATAACAATGACGGGGCATCTCGCGTTCCGGGAACTACACCCGTTAAATGTTCGGATGAAGTTTGCATGTAGGGCTCCAGTACTGGAGTTTTGACAACAATAACTTTTGAAACTGTCAAGCATGTCACTCGTACCTAGTTGACGTGCTTGATCTACGCACCATTCGCAAATTTAGAGCGGTCAATGTCTATGCCACCACAAAATATATAGTGTCATAGCAGGAGTAGCGTCGTTGTCGTTGGTCGGCTGTGCATGGAGGGAGTGGAGTCTAGAGGTGTAAGGTAATATATCTAACAGAAATATATTCTGATGCGTAGAGCCGATATTATATTTAGTTGAACACTACAGAAGCCTACATGGATTATCACAAATTTACAATGAGTGGAGCACCAGTCCTCTCTAGATCCAGTCTCGGATATTGAAATTTTCGAGGTAGGGCAATCCTAAAAACTAACACCTGCATTCATTATTACCTTACCTTTATCATAATAATTTCATCTATGACGCCCACTGATGGGCACAAGCCTCCCGGAAAGAAAGTGCGAAGCCTAGTTGGAAGTAGAGTACATTTTTATTGTTCTGTGGGCGAAGTTGTAAAAGATGCGCCATTAATTTCGTCTAAATGTTTCGTCGAAATCCGTTGAGAGGAAACCCATATACATTTAGGAAGAAGAGTCAAAGACGTAGGTATGCATTTGAGAACCGGCAAGGACGAGTCCTAGCTTGATATCCATGATCATAACCACACACACATACACAAACACACACAAATGCATACACACTAGGAACTCTGTAACACCTCTTTCCAGGGATGAATGGTAATGTCTGCGACACAGTTGTACACTACTGGAGGCATTATCGCACATTTATTTGTAACGTTTTATATGTTACGTCTTATTCTCGGTTCGCCTTCCACAGTTCCCATATACATATATATTATCTCCCTAATATCCATGGCCATTAAAGAAATTGTTGCAATAAATACATTGTTAATTTCAATTCAATATTTGTAATATAGTTTTTCTCTCCCCGCTAATATTGATACCGCACCATCAACCGTTAACACGATTCGAAAGAAATATTGTTTCTGTATTCTCGACCTCAGTTCTAAGGAATGCTACATTCCGATAAAGCTGCTGTATTTATTTCAGATACGCTAGTGACACGCGGTCTGGAGTGTATCTTGGTTTGAGGATCAGCATTGCAACCTGTTTTGTCCAGAGTCGCAATGGTGCCTGTGTTTACGCTTTATGTCTTCTTCACGCCCGCCCACAAGGGTCCCCGAAGGGGTCGACAGAGGTGTAGGCTGTACCAACACACCCACTTTCCGCCGGACATATATTTTAGGTGCAAATGTAACAGTTGGCGAGTCCATCGCCGTTACTCAAGCACGACTATTATTTATATACGACTTTGAACTTCTTCTCAAACGTATGCAGGTTTCCTCGCGATGTTTTCCTTTCCCGAAAAGCTTGTGGTGCGACTAATCCTTGAGCTTAGGTTTAGAAGAACTCATCGGTATAGCCGGGATTTGAACTTGCAATCTTTGTGTTCCCAAACTGGAACCATTCGGCCAATACGTATATCCACAGATTTTAAGGGCCCATAGCTATAGTAATTTATTGCGAAAGAGTGTTGTTTGTCTGTTAATTAATTTATTGGTTCGAGTTCGCTTACGAACAGGCGGATTTGACAATGCATTTGACAGCCTAATACTTGAAGGTCATATTTAGGTACCTACTTTGTAGGCTATTATCACGCCATGAGTCTTATGTGTTTAGAAGGACCGTAGAGGGTAGAACTAGAGTCAAGAGGAATATATATTCCAATCATATGATAAACAACAAAGCCTGTGTTGTCATTGCAGATTCGCAATATTATTGCTTCTTATCGATGTCAATCGCGCGTTGATTGCAACTGCTATCTTTTTCGGTATCGGTCATGTATTGGAAAATATTAGCCTTGGATCAGTACATCAATACAAAGAGCTCTATTACTAGACAAAGATGCCGTATCTGGGCTAGATACGTTTAGAAAATGGCTTCATATCTTTGCGAATGAAGTATGTAAGTGTAGAGAAAACTGACGCTCTATAGATAGTGCCATCCATGAAGACGCGCCCTCTTTCTTCCTCATAGTTCATAGCGTATGTGTGCAACCTTCTACTAATGTTTGAGTGTTATTGGTACACAGTGATTACCTATGAGTGCACACACACACTACAATTAATAGACTTTTGTCATACTCCCATATTAAAGTGTGGGGCATGTATATTCATGAAATAAGTCATATATTTTTTATAGAATTCGAGCAAAAATTTATCAGTTAAGCCTAAAACTTAATCACCACTCTGTGTTCATAATCTAGGCAATGCAATGCAACTGATTGGCGCCCGATAAGGTTTGGGCGTGTTAATAAATCACCTATATTTGTATTTTGACCTAAATTATTGCCTTAAAATATCCGTGGGACATAAATTGGACTTTAAATTATGGTTCTATTCACACTAAGGCATAGTTTGAGCTATAATTCAGGCAGTAGATGTGGGCGATACGTTAAGTATCAGTATCTAATTGAATACGTGTAGTATTCGAAACCGGCGATTGTATGATTTGTATGAAGACACTGATGAATGTGGCTGAGTGTGGTCTGTAAGTCTCTCTGCCTAGCCCGTGAGGGATTCGGCTTCATATAAGTGAGTGTACCCAATTAAATGTACCTTCAGTCCTAAGAGTCGCAAAGCATTTGCGATGCGTATGTGTTTGCAGTGGTTTTAGGCAAAATGGATATCCGGTTCAGAATTGGGATACTTCCTAGGGCGGGAAGTTTGCAGGTATTCAGAACTGAACGAAAATTTGTGACTCACTACAAAGGACATTGTTCGTCTCTTTTGCCGCTCAATATACTCAAACTAAACTGCCTTGTCCCTTTCAGGATATGGTCTGTTGCTGTCAAAGATTTACGTAAGTCATACTTGAGCATCAACGATAGACTAGCCATATCAGGCTCACCTTAAAGAAAAGGAAGAGAGTATAGAGCGCGAACCTTACTTCAAACTTAAACACAGAGATAATTTTCTTGTTACTTGTGCGCAATTCTACATTGCGCGGCTTCAACTTTCTTATATCTCTTCTTATATCTTTGCCCACCTTTTGTCAATTAGATTTACATTGCTGGAACGTGGTCTTCTTCGATTTCTTTCAGACATATCGGCATTGTACTTGTTCTAACGCTTCTTGTACTCGTAGTTGAAGGCTAACCTTATATGCAATTGAGGTCTTAAGGGATTTAATATGAAAGTGCTTTCATCAAGTAATTAGGGAGGTATTAGACATATGTATATTATATCTCAAGCATTTAATGGATAAAAGTGTTTTTAAAGTGTTAGAAGAAGTTAAATGACTAAATAACAGGAGTTAGACTTGAAGCCAATAAGACTAAGACACGGCGCTTCATATTTTCATAAAGTATAATATATCGCACAGTCGTGAAGTGAGCCGCGATATGTTGCTTGATCGAGCCGGTCACGATCGGCGCTCGGTGACTTCAGACCGGTTGGATCAGTTTTAGATCGGCCTGCGCCCGCGCACCCGCGGCGTCGATTTTTGTTGCCGGTTTTCGTGCGCGCATGTAACGATCCTTTTTTTTTCAATACAAAACATAAAAATAAAACCAACAATCAGAGTTTTGGGCTGTGAGTGCGTAGCTCAACATATTTTGTGTCAGCAAGAAACTAATTTAAGGAAAGCAGTGTCAGTGTTTTTTTGCATTGCAACTTTTGCATTGGGATCCTGTGTTGTTAAAGTTTGGTTCGAGTGAAATTTGTATCGGCTCTGGTCGGTGTCTCGATCGATTAGTTGAGCGTATCAAGTTCATTGTGGGAATTATCTTGGATCGAAAAACTGGTGAGTACCTGAGTGGTCTTACAACTATGGTTACTTTCTTCGTTGTTACCTTATTGGACATTTGGAGACGTGTGTATGCCGCTATACGTGTAACATCTTAGACTTACTATATTGTTGATACACAGATGTACTTACAATAATGTTATCGGAGAGAGAGGTGGTGAAGGCACGTTCTTGGAAATGTATTCAATACATAAATGCTATGCATGTGTTAATGTGGTCTGGTCATCATTTTCCAAATGGAATTGCAGTTATCAATTTCTCTTGCAGACTAGAGTGTTAATGTAAATCAGATTAATTAAATTACGCTTGTAGATCGAAATTGCGATAAAGGAATTAATACAAGTGATTGTAAGCTATTATTGAGAGTTGTTCTTGTTACAATTAACAAATTGGAATTGGAATTGGTTGTGTTAATACAATTTATAAACATGGATTGTAATATAAGATGAATAATAATTGTAATACAAACTTTGCATAAACTAAAACTTATTTTAATCATAGATGAAGCCAGTAATTATACAAAAGCACAGACAAAGAGAGGATAGCTTTAAAAGATTCCAATAAGAATTTGAATTACATCCGAGTCCCCTGCTGGGTAAGCAGAGAGAGTAGAACGCAAGTTCTCTAGATTTACAGACCTCTTTGCTTCATCCATTTTCATTTGTCTCTTCATAGAAGCTCGTCCGTTTAGAATACTCATGATGTTTACATCTTGAGTGTTTAATCGTTTTTTTTAGGGAGTTTGATTAAGGTCCTTTTCTGCTTCTCTTCTTCTTCAAATACTTAGCATTGTATAGTTGTTATTTCAGCCATTCGGCGTTTATCCTTTTTATCTGTCCAAACTTAAGTCATGCCTTTCTTCACCTTAGCACCAGTCCGAGTTTCTTCATATAGTCACGTAAATCAATCAACATCAACAAATTGTGGACGTAAATTCTGTAAATTTTTGAAGTTATTACTGGCACAAACTAACTTTGAATAAATTTAAAGTAAAACTCCATTCATATTAAAAACAGACGAATAAAAATTTCTTTGGATTTTTTTACATCTATAAGGTATTACTGAAAGAAGACTTGGAATGATGTTCAGGAAAATATTTTGAACCCCTAATAAGAATGTATTTTTGTTGTATTGTTGTCTTAAAACATGGAAGTCACCAATTTTCTTGTACATAATCTCAATGATGTTTTTAATCAAATAAAGTGTGAAAGTTAAAGCCGCAGTGTCGTACGTATTAAAAAATGTTTCGGCAATTATTTGATTATAAAAAAGTAATTGCATCATAGACGTAATGGACACTTTTAGTATTGAGAAAACGCAATTAACTTGTGTCGAAGTATTAAACTTTGGGGAAAACATGAGAGTTGAAATCGATATTTCGGTGATATTCCATAATATATCTATAACTGCAATCGGTTAACGATCAAGATTCGGGACGAGTTTGCAAATAAAACAAAAACAAAAGAATAAAATTTGTCGTTCAAATATCGGAATTTGCTAATTGGATCACGGTTTACTTTATAAATGACTTATTTAACTTGTGATTATTTAAATTCTGGTAATAAAATCTAATATTCTTTGATTTACACGCCAAAGAATTTGGATTAGGATTTCTTAATCAAAGGATGTCGAACCACAATTCCCATTAAACATTATTTATAGCATCGTTGACTTTATTTAACATAACTTTATAGCTGTGTGTTTTCTTTACATTTCACACAACAAATTATTCATAATATAAGCAAATTCATTCTAATTTACACATAAAATTGTTTTGCTGAAGTTGTCTGGTAATTTTATTACTAGTTCTATGATCGAAAAATACACAACGAATACTGTTCGAATTATCAAAGAATTTAAGTAATGTGAAATAAAATTTCTTAAAATGAGAAAACAATAAAATGACTACTGAAGTATGTTAACTTGAGTGAAAAAAGATTGACGAAACAGATATATAAAACAAAAGTCTGCAATAAGAGGTAGAGGAAGACAACGTTCCAACTACCTGGATCAAATCGATCGGACATTCTAGGATGGGAAAATCAAGAGTACTCGAAATCGGCGTTATTCTAGAGAAAATTGGTGCTTTATTCTCTGCCTACCTCGTTAGGGACTCGCCGTGATGGTGTGATCATGATCATGATATTATTTACTTGAAGGTACTATGTCCCTTCTACAATCGCGACTGAAATATTTATCAATTTGATTCTTTAATAAACATAAAAATATATATTATACATATGTCAACACGCCTTCCCAAAAGGATCTCCGAAACATAGGTGTAATAATTCCCCTTTTTCGTCGAAGATACATTTAGGTGTTAGCCTGGCAGGAGATATACTGAAGAAATTACGAAATAAATAAAAGACGCTGAAGAAATTAACAAAGGACGTATTTTGAATTTGTTAAGTGTATGCTAGTGTGATTAGCCTCGGTAGTTAAGTTCAGAAATCATCATTGGAACAGCTAGGTTTCGAACCTGCAATGTTGATTTTGAAGACTACTCTAACCACACGGCTTAGATTCAGAATAATATTCATATCAAGGGCTTTTCTATTCCGACGAAAATTTTTTTTCAACACAAATTACAAACTGTTTGAAGGAAGGCTCGTTTTTCGAACTTAACCCAAATTTTGCATATATATTTGTATCAATTATCCCGACATGCCTTTGAACAATATGAGGTGTTATGAGAGCTTGGTAAATGGGCCAAGCACATGGTCTGATGAAAGAACTACTGTAAGTAGCTGTATTAAGCCTCAGTACACATTTGATAATGACGTCACGCTGGTCCTCTTCCACGTCAGGAAGTATTTCTTTATTTCGCACTAAAAATACTAGGAACCTATTTAATACGAAAGTTTGTGGGGTTGTACGAATGGTTGTAACCCATGGAATTTACGTACCACGCCAGTAGGACTGAACCGATTTGGATGAATTTTGTCTCAGAAACAGAATATTGAATGCATTAACGAAAGAAAACGACGACTGCTAAGCTCGAGCAGAAGGCCCTTACTTACCATTAGCAAAACTCAAACACAGTTGATTAAATGTGACGATTTTGATTTGAATTATTAGTCAGATAACAAAAATATATCCAAAAGTGGATTTATTTGAAGGAAAATGTCATAATTTCTGACCAACTCCTATTGGAATTTGATATAATACCTAATAAAGATTCAATAATGAAAAATAATTTATCGTAGTCATTTTTAATTTCAAGAGTAGGTACTCGAAACCGGCGAACTTTTATAAAGAGACTGACGAATGTGGACGAAGCGAAAGAGATAAGCAAGTCTAGGGAGAACTGGCGCTCTATTATCTCCACCTACCCTTTTAGGGACTTGGCGTAATATGTATGTATTTCAGTTATTTAAAACAGTATTACAATTAATAAGACCTTTGCCTTCAAAATATGCCCAGAAGACTGTTTACATCGTGCAAAGCCACCGATGACGTCAATCCTATATTTTTTATCGATCCTTCATGCTCGTCTTGTAGAGCTTAGGCTATGGACGTTGGGGCTAATGCCCATTTGAGTCACGAAAGATTTAGTGGTCAACACACTGTACATAGTAGTATGTATTGTGTGGTCCAGGAGCTTGATGGTAATGATGTTAACGAGCTCAATGTGTGTTCCAAACCGTCATGATCCTAAAACAACATTAAAATAATACGCCAATAATAAAAAAAAAAAAATTAAATAGGTACGTTGTACATAGGTTGTTCTATCTGGGTTTGGGGTTTTACCAGTGTTAAATGTGATTACTGATACAATTCGCTTACTAAATTAGAAACAATATAGAAGGGTAGTAGGGAGAGTTGTATAGGTAGTAACCACACAACTACTTTCCGCCAGAGATATATTTTAGGTGTCAACGTGATAGGTGGCGAGAAGAGCACGACTATATGTATCAGGCTCAGAGGGTTTCCTCCCGATGTTTTCCTTTAACGTAAAGCACGTGGTGTGCCTAATCACTACACTTAAGGTCAGAAAAACTCATTGGATCCACTCGGCCACCACGGGGTTTCAGTAATATTATATGTATGTATACAGTTAAAGGTCATTGAACCCTTTTTTCACTCAAAATGTTGAATACTTCTGCGTCGTATCAACACTGTTTGACGTGTCGAGCCACACTTCATATTCTGCTACCTCTCAATAGACATTTTGTAGATTATAATTTGGTGTCCGGTCTATTTTGCGGGATTGTTGATTTTACGGGAAATATACTTGGCTGTCATACATTTTCCGGTAACCGGAATAGTTTATCAATGCATAACTTCAATTGAGGGTGTAAGGATAAACTAAATTCCTCATGCTCAGAAAATGTATTTATCCTCAGTCCTGTTACTACGGGATTACATACATAGATACATAATTATCATCACGCCGAGTCCCTAACGAGGTAGGCAGAGAGAACAGAGCGCCAGTTCTCTCTAGCCTTGCATACCTCTTTCGCATCGTCCACATTCATCAGTCTCTTCATACATACTCGCCGGTTTCGAGTACTCTTGACGTAAATGATTGCACATCATAAAATATCCTCATGTTCACCCTGGTGTGACTGAGGAGAATAAAATCGATCCTCAGTCAGTGCGACTACGGGCCATCGAGCTATTTACCTCGACTTTTTCCTCAAGTTCGAATGAGGATCAAGATCGATGGGTTGACTTTTAAATTATAAGGTATCCAGTGAAAGTTCTCGGAAGCTTAATTAATCGTAAGCCAAGTTAACGCGTAACTGCAGTAGCTTGTGGTAAAGAAATTATGACCTGATTGCGGCTTTATTGACGTCAACTACCTCATTTCGTGGCTTTTATCGTGTGTGTTTTATTGATATGTGGTTATATTTGAAAGGCATACCTAATTCATGTTATGTTAACGAGCTATCTTGTGCTAGGAAGGTGGAGAAGTTTACGGTCCATTGCCTATAACGATATGTTTGTAACATAAGTGGTTTTTTTATACCACACGGGTTGCAAACAAGCATGCGGTTCGTCTGATGGTAAGCAGTTACTGTCGCCTGTGGACGCTTGCAGGAATCTTCTCGCACCCTTCTTGAAGAACTCCATGCTGTACTCTCCGGGTAAAACGTGTTGTTTATACACAGTGAATATCATGATTGGCATTTGTATTAGTATCAGAGTTATTATATTTAGTTTTCAAATAGATATTATTTGGATGTACCTAAAAATAAAGCGATCTAATCCGTTATTCACATGATATTCAACAAGAGGTTAATATTTTCCATTATTCAATGTCTTTGGTTAATATTATATCGAGTTTGACGCGAAACGTCAAACCGTGCATCCGAGTGTTACACTAAAATAAAAATAGACATTATGGATCTAGCACTAATTTTGACAGATGCGTGCATTGACCTCTCTATTGCCTATATAAATTAATCTCTGCGTATTTATTATGGGTTTACGACTTTTTAAGCATTTTCTCCTTTATGTTATGGCAACATTATTTTATACTGCATAGTTCAGTATTAAGGGCCGTGGTAGCCAAGTGGTTCGAGTACCTAGCTGTCTGCAACACAAATAATGCAAGAAATCGCGAGCGATGATGTTGATGTTGCCAGCGTCCATCGAAGGCGGTAACCGCTTACCATCAGGACCGCATGCTTGTTGGCCACGAGTATAGTATAAAAATTTGTTAGGTATATGTATATCATGCCTTTAAATCGACGGTACACAAATCTTACAATAAGAATGAATATTTACAACAAAAAGAAAACAAACACTCATCACTCGTTCGATAGGCGAAATGCACAGATAAGATATAAATGTAAAACACTTTACTCTTTAGTACCACAGAGTATATTAATATTACAGATATAAATTTATTGAGGTATATCTATAACATTAATATATAGAATGAATTATTTGTATAAAATGGTACTACGCTATTTTTGCCAACAATTGTTCGTTCAAATCTAAGCAATTTGATTTGGAACGACGGTCAGCTTTTTTTTCTTAAAATGTCACGTCATGCCATAGACCCCCGTACGAGAGGGAGGGGCCAGGGCTGTCAAAATAATTACCACCAATGAATTCTCATTGACAACACGTTTTGACCGCATGCACTATGTGTAGAGCTATTAAGTTATTAGATTTGACGGGCGGAAAATAATTAGAGCAAGAACTGTTAATGAAGACTTTAGTGATGTTACTTTTTATATAAGCTCTATCATTTGAGTCCAACGTATATTAAACGTGGAGTCAAGCTGATAATGTGAATTCTGTAAATCTTCAAGAATAGGCGCTCTTCTGCCTACACCGTAAGGCCATGTGTATATATTCAAGTGTTTTATTAGTCCTTGATACCGATAGTACAGCAGTAGGTAATTTTAATTAAAACAAAAAATAATAATCAAAATCGGTTCATAAACAACGAAGTTATCCGCGAATAAACATAAAAAATATATATACATATATGGTCGAATTGAGAAACCTCCTCCTTTTTTGAAGTCGGTTAAAAAGCGTAGAATCGCGAGTTATAATCTCGCCACGTCATGAACTCTTCTTAATCCTTCAGTCAATTATCCTAAGTGAAACAGAGCTAGTACACTGGGTTTCTACAGATAAATGTGTATAGATAAATATACTGTATGTGTGTATATCAACATTAAAATTATTTACTTTATCTAGACTTTTATAAGGCACTTATCATCTGGAGGTTGTCTAACACCTGTTCGGATAATATCCTAACGAGAAGAACATACTCACTACTGCCTGCAACAAAAAGATCGCAAGTTCGAATTCTGACTGTACCAATGAGTTTTTCTGAACTTTAGTACAGTGATTAGTCACACCACGAGCTTAACGGTGAAGGAAACATCGAGAGGAAACCTGCATACGTGAGAAGCAATTCAAAGGCCTATGTATAATCGTGCTTGAGTAAAGGCCAAGGACTCGCCATCTGCCAAGTTGGTGGGTGTATATGAGTATGGGGACCCTGGTTGGAAGGCGTGAGGATATATTATTATTAAATAAATAAAAATAAAATAAATATCCTCACGCCTTCCCACAAGGGTCCCCGAAGGGGTAGGCAGAGGTGTATGGGTAATACCCACACACCCACTTTCCGCCAGAGGTATATTAGGTGCCAACGTGATAGATGGCGAGTCCATCGCCGTTACTCAAGCACGACTATACATACGCCTTTGAATTTCTTCACAGACATATGCAGGTTTCCTCACGATGTTTTCCTTCACCGTAAAGCTCGTGGTGTGACTAATCATACATATTTTTATTATTATTTATATATATTTGCTTAAATAACTGAATTGCAGTAAAGTGTGAGTCACTAACGGGGTAGGCTTAGAGAGTGAGCGCCAGTTCTCTCTCTCTCTATACTGGCAGACCTCTTTCGCTTCGTCCACATTCAATAGTCTCTTCACACATGCTCGCCTGTTTCGAGTACATTTGATGTACCTATCCTTGGAAGTCAGATCCATTTGATCTAGGTGTAAGTGGTCTTCCTCTGCCCCTGTGACGTGAAGTTCACTTTACATAAGTTTAGAATGAGCTGGTTACTTCAGTACCTGATCGTAACTGAGCAGGTGTTATTCTTTGTGATCGTCAAAACTATTGAAAATACCCAGAACAAGAGTAAAAATAAATAATTGTTTAACTGTGTCAAATCCGTTCTGTTCGTTTAAAAATAACTGCAGTTTAGATACAATACGGAGTGTCATTTTGTGAGATCAAATTCGTCAGCTCATATAATGTGGTAGTCTTAATGATTTTTATCATTAGAAAGTATTCTTGCATCATGCGATGCGTATGTTACGAAGTGTATGCAAAGCTGGAGACTTGTAGACGTAAGATTAATGACTAAGAATTTATAAGGAATTTTAATCTGTTGATAAAAATACGATTATATTGATTACCTGTTACACTGAAGGGCAAGCGATTAGTCTGTTGTTTTTAGAGTAGTGGGTTCAAAACCAGCACATAGAAATGCGAACGTACTACACATTAACACGAAAGAACACCCTAAACATGACATGGATTTAGGGTGTTATTTCGAGTAAATTAAATTCTCGTTGAAATTAAGTATGCGATCTTTTCGCTTTGGCTTCTTTTTATACCACAGGAGTGGCAAACAAGCATACGGCCCACCGATAGGAAGCGGTTACCGTAGCCTATTAAGCACACGATACCGATGTTTCCCTTGCGCGTTGCTACTCTCTGTTCGGAGAGTTATACTGTGTTGGCAGCATAATAGGTCTAATCCCTCTGCTACCAATACGTAATGTGTTCAAACAACCTCCCCCCTCCCCAAGGAGCTCATTATTGGAAACCTTATTCACCGCGTAGGAACACAACACAAAAAAAAATTTATTTGGCTACGGGCTTCTTTAAGGCGGAGGTCCTGCCCCAGTCGGGCAGCTCCAAGTTATGGCCTACCTCTCTAAGACTCTTTTATATTTCTTTAATGTATATCTGTAACTCCTCTTAACCTACTTCGAAATTATCATTATATAGATAATCTTTTGTATTTATTAAATGTTATCAGCAGTAATTGATAACTAATTATCCAACCAGCTAGCGCGCCTAGAGATTCATACAATCCTACTTACATAGTAAAGATAAACGAGTTAGATTTTAAGCTGGATGGTTAGCGATTACCGCCGCCCATAGCCGCTAGCACGTAGGTGTTGCGCGTAACCTCGAAGGAACCTTTTCACACCCTTCTTGAAGAACTCCATGCTGTACTCTCCAGGGAAAACCTCAACGGGGAGCTCATTCCTCAGCCTGAGTGTTCGCAGAAGGAAACTCCTTTGGAAGTCCGTTGCGAGACGTGTTTGGTTCCAATTGTTTTTTTTTGTTTGCTTGATATATAATCAATGTATTTTAAAGCGAATATGTAGATTTGATGGGTAGAAAAAACTCATAAACAGAAAAACACATACGCTTCTATGTGAAACGTTTAGTTTTTGTTAATAGTACCCACTCGGAATAAATTACATTATAAAAGGATAATTTAAGATAAACATCTTTAATTTCGTTAATGACTTACATAGATGCGGTCTTGTGGCTTAACTACTCGCCTGCAAAGCCAAGGCTAGGGGTTCAGACCTCGGGGTAAATTAATATACATACATATCATCACGCCGAGTCCCTAGCGGGGTAGGCAGATAGAATGGAGCGCCAGTTCTCTCTAGACTTACATACCTCTTTCACTTCGTCCACATTCAGCAGTCTCTTCATACATGCTCGCCGGTTAAGAGTACTCTTGACGTTCTCGTCTTTGAGTGTCCGATCGGTTTGATCTCAGTAGTTGGAACGTGGTGTTCTTCTGTCTCGTCTCGCACACACTTTATTAAACGTAGACCTTAAGTATTTATCTGTAAGTGATTTATCACACCACGAGAATAACGGTGATAAAAAATATCGTGAACTAACTTGCAATATATGTAAATCGTGCTTGAACCAAGGTAAAGGACTCGCCATCTGTCTTGTAAGCTTAATTACTTATGGCTCAGCTTACTCCAGGACAAACGATTACGTAGAAATAAAGAAAATTCTATTGTTTTGGTAGCATTTTCATAATATAAGATAAGAACAAGCATTGGGATAACGACCATTGATATAGTGATTATATAACGAAATAATAGCAATAATAAATAAACACTACACACGTTGCCTGTAACACAAAGATTCGATTCCCGACTATAGCGAGGATTTTTTCTGAACTTCTGACTTATCTTTTAGTCAATGAGATTTTAAATTTAAATGTTATAAAGGCAATGATGTACCTACATGGCGCTTAAGAAACGTTGGTGGGATTAACAAAGCCACTTGACAGATTTTCCCTCTACATCTAAATACTCAAAGCGTCATGTTTGGCTTATAATATTTGCACACACTGAGTGACATCACCCACGCCTATTCGTAGTTTAGACAAATATACACTACATGCCACAAAATTTAACTACTTATATTCTTATTTAATAACGCATTTCTTCTTTTAATTCTATCACTCATGCTAGTTAATCGAAACAATGGCGAGACAATAGGCCTCCAGCCGCAACCTGGAGACCTTTAGTCGCACTGCTAGAGCACCCCCTGAGGGATTGGGAAATCGGCTTAAAGCATTGCTGATTCGCGAGCTATGGAATTTGGGCTGAACTGTTATTACGTTTGTATTATACTTCACGCCTTCTCACTAGGGTCTCCGAAGAGGTAGGCAGAGGTGTGTACACACACTTTCCACCAGGAATATATTTTAAGTACCAACGCGTCAGATGGCGAGTCCATCGCCGTTACTCAAGCACGATTATAGATACGACCGTCTGGTCTAGTGGTTAGAGCTCCTGACTGCGAAACTTGAGGTCGCGGTTTCGAATCCCGCTGAGGGCAGATATTTGTGTGATGAACGCGGATATTTGTACCTTAGTCTTGGATGTCCTATGTATTTAAGTATATATCTATCTATATAAGTAAATATATCATTGTCTAGTTACCATAACACAAGCTTTGCTTAACTTGGGACTAGGTCAATTTGTGTGGAATTGTCCCAGGTATTTATTTATTTAATTATTTTTACATCTTTGAATTTCTTCTCAAACGTCTGCAGGTTTCCTGCCAATGTTTTCCTTTATCTTAAAGCTCATGGTGTGCTGAACAAATGTACTTAAGTTCAGAATACTCATTAAGACAGTTGGGACTCGATCTTGCAACCTTTGGGTTGCAGGCAATTACTCGATCCGCTCGGCCACCACAGATTCTTATTACACGACTATTAATAGAATTATTTGTTTAAGCAGTTGCATTGACAGCTTTTTTTATTATTACTTTTTACATAATTTATGGCTCGCTAATGCTTATCGCAAGTGTAAAGGATTACATGAGGAGGAACTTAAAATGCAATTTAATTTTGACGAAATGTGTTCTTACTCTTCAATCTACAGGATAAAAATAAAAGAAGACGAACACTTTGTTCCATTGCTCAAGATCTCGAACCAATCAATGGTAAATTAATAAAAATCGGTGTGTCATTTTTATTGACAGGCAGTGTAAAAGCGATTCCTTCCAATGAACAAACATTTGTTTTCAATATGACATGATCCTCTAAGGCTGTGGCTGTGGTATTTTGCGTGACCATAAAATAAGCTTTGTTAGTTTAAATAATGTTATTAAGAATGAAGTCTTCGTATGTCTATGTAGAGAGATTTGTTTTATGACTTTGTGGCGTTGTTCGAATAATCGTCTGCAACAAAGATTGCAACTTCGAATCCCGACTGTACCAATGAGTTTTTTTTTCTAAATGTAAATGGTGTAATCAATCCCTGTAGGATTGATTACACCATTTGGGGATTTAATTTATTTCTCAATATGTACAGCGTAGTTAGTTTTTTGTTTTACTCATTGGGATTTATCACACCACGAGCTTAATGGGGAGGAAAACCAGAAAACGTTACAAAGGAAATACAAATACGTACCTATTACCTCTAGCTCGTGAAACGGCGATGGATTTGACATCTGTCATTTCGCACCTAGATGCTTCAATGTGCTCACCCTTTTAGAAAGGCGGTTTTTTTTTTTTTTTTGTATTGTCTCTCGTAAAGTCTAAAGTCTCGCGAAAGAGGTTTGTGGCATTTCGAAAGGGCGGACAACCAAAAATGGCGATGGTTGGTGGGATGATGAAGTGAAAGAAGAAGTTAAAAAGAAGAAGGATGCAAGGCAAGACATTTTGGCTATGTCCAGCTCAAGTAAAAGTATGAAAGAAAAGATGAAAGAAAAATACCGCCTGCAAAAAAATCGTACGAAAGAGATAATAGCTCAGAAGCGTGAGAGGTTCCAAATGACTGTAGACGAAAAACTGTCACATAATTTCGAGGACAATGTAAAACTTTTTGGAGGGAAATTAAGAAGTCCAGAATTTGTGTTACAGCTAGTAGTAGGATGAATGTGATTTTCTCGAAGGACAATAACATACTTACTGACAAAACAGACGTCCTCAGGCGATGGAGTGAATTTTACAAAGATATGTATGATGATGATGCCGCTGATCTACTCATAGAGCTGCCTCCAACAGAATCTGTCGAGGATCCTATAGCGGATAAAATAAGTATGGGAGAGATTGTAAGAGCGATAAGAAGTCTGAAATATGGAAAAGCTGCGGGAATAGATGGGATTACGGCTGAGATGATCAAGTACGGTGGACCAGCGGTCTGGAACGTCATTTATTTGCTATGCAATCTTTGCTGGGAAAAGGGTGATGTTCCGGACGACTGGAGGCGAGCAGTCATCGTGCCTTTATATAAAGGAAAGGGATCCCGATTGGACTGCTCAAACTACAGAGCCATCAGCTTGGTCAGCTTAGCTAGTAAAGTGTACACGAAGATCCTGACGGGTGAGAAACACAGGTCAAGGTGGATTTAGATCAGGAAGAGGATGTATGGATCAAACCTTCTCGCTTCGCGGAATCGCGGAAAAGTTTTTGGATATTAACCAAAGGGTTTTCTGCGCTTTCGTCGACTTGGAGAAGGCATTTGATAGAGTCGTACGAAAGGAACTCTGGGACGTGTTGCCTGGATATGGAGTGAGCAGTTCCCTACTGCATGCCGTGAAATCACTCTATAGTGATAGCGAGGCGTGCGTTAGGGTTAACGGTGAGATGTCACCCTGGTTTGATGTGAAGTCGGGGGTCAAACAAGGGTGTATCATGTCTGCCTGGCTGTTCATTATATATCTTAGATAACTGTCTGAGAGCACTAAGAACGCACGGATGTGGAGTGAAAATGGGAAACTTAGTGGTCAACTGCCTATTATACGCCGATGACGCGGTTTTACTGGCGTCATCAGAGGGCGAACTGCAGTCACTAGTTACCATAATGAAAGAGGAATGTGAAATGAAGGGGCTGCGCCTAAACGCTGGCAAGACTAAGGTTCTGGTATTCGAAAAAGATGAACAAGTGACCGAGTGTGCTATATCGGTAAATGGACAAATTCTAGAGCAAGTGAATGAATTTGTATATCTTGGAAGCATGTTCACACGAGATGGAAAGTATGAAAAAGATATTGAAAGAAGGATAACTGCCGGAAATAAGGTGAATGGAGCCATGTCGGCGTTGATGGGCAGTAAAAGTTTGAGCAAGAATGCTCGAGTTGCTGTCCACAACGCGATATTGGTACCTACCTTATTGTATAGCAGCGAATCCTGGGTATGTCAGAGGAAGTATGAAAATAGCTTGAATGCAGTTGAGATGCGATCGCTTCGAAAAATGTGCGGAGTAACGATTTTAGATCGAATCCGCAATGAAGAGATTCGCAAATCAACTGGCGTGAATGAGGGCGTGATTGTAAAGATGAAGAAAGGCATGTTATGTTGGTTTGGACACATAGAAAGGATGAGTGAAGAAAGATTGACGAAACAGATATACAAAGCAAAAGTGTGTGCAAGAAGAGGCAGAGGAAGGCCACGTTCCAACTACCTGGATCAAATCGATCGGACTCTCAAGAACGGGAACGTTAAGAGTACTCGAAACCGACGAGCATGTATGAAAAGACTGATGAATGTGGACGAAGCGAAAGAGGTATGTAAGTCTAGAGAGAACTGGCGCTCTATACTCTCTGCCTACCCCGCTAGGGACTTGGCGTGATGATATGTATATGTATGTATGTATGTTTCTCGTAGCGTGAGTTCCGGGAACTTTTGCTACTTAACCGGTCAATGGCGAGACCTAGGCCTCCAGCCAGGCACTTTATTTTTAAGCAACACAGCTAAGGGCACCCCCTGTGGGGTACGAACCTCGGCTTAGGGCGTTGCTGGATCGCGAGCAAGGGAGCTGGGCTGGACTGGTAATTTTATTTAAATATTATTTGGGGGGCGGGATTTGCGCGTCTGGCTCGGCGCGGGCCGGCGTTTGCGGCGGAGATCGGGGGGGAACATTACGGCTTATTCGCGTCGAGCCTCGCCGGCGAGGACGGAACAGTGGTCGGTTGTGTGTATAAGCCCGTCCCTTTTAATGGCAGTGCTGATAGAACTGGCACTAGAAGGGGCGACCTAATCCCGCTTATGCCAGCTCAGCTCAGCTTCTATAAACCTTAAGCTAGTATAAGTCTCTCTATCCCAGCTGCTGACCTCTTGACCGGCAGTTTTCTCGCAAATCTTGCTTGGGCGAACCACATGCTTACTTGTCATCTTATTGGTGTGAAGATAACCTCCACAACATGATTGAATTAGCCCCGTAGTAGTAGTAGTAGTAGTAATTAGTTAGTAGTTAGTAGTAATCAGTTAATAATTGTAAAATAAACCAGAACCTTGACGGTGTCACCAACATGACCTAGAAAATTCGCGTTAGGAATGTGGCTACCAATGATATCTACTATGAGTTAACTGCTCAAGTATTCCCCACCGACCGCAGATGTGTGCCCAGATAACGAATATAAATACTGATAACGAAGCATAATAATAACACCAGATGACAAAGGAATCCGTTTGTTTTCGCACACACATGCATGTACGCATATTTAAGTAAATATCTATACCACGCCGACTCTCACGGGGTAGGTAGAGATAGTAAGTTCTCTCTAGTCTCACATACCTCTTCCGCTTCATCCACATTCATCAGTTAATGCTCTCCAGTTTCGAGTACTCTTTATATTCTCATATATAATAACATAAAGAACAACTAGCACTCCTAAACTATTTATCTATGATAATAATGAAGCTGAGCATTCTGCGCGAAAGTTCCTAGCTTATAAAATAAAATAGCTCGCTAAATATGAAAGGCATTGATTTGATTAAGTGTGAACAGCAGGATTCCTGCAGGATTAAATTCGTTGTCACTGTGACTTAATCCCTAATGAATTCGCATGAGGATAGTTTAATCGGCAAATTTTCTTGTTCCATGATAATGCTTCGATATAACAGTTTCGCTTCTCTCATCACTGTAAAAGAACCCAATATTTCTCAGAAAACGTGCCTATCAGTGGAATAACTTAAGATTAAGTACTTTTACATCAAAACAATAAATTCAAGATGTCGATTTAAGTAAACAAGATTTATCGTTCAGATTAGCTACAAATATAAAGTTCATTGTTACAGCTAATATGCATATTATATTGAAATCTTGACTAATCGACCGTTTAAATAATGTGTCCATAAATTTGGATTTCAACATATTGTATTAACGTGTTAAATCATTCGGTCAATTTATGTATGATGTAAATTTATTTATTATACAATTTATTTAACAGTTTACGAGTCTTAGTAGGGAATCCCGCTGGGAGTTCATAAGCCGTACTAGCAGAATTGTGCTCACAACCTGCTTGAAACTTAGTAGTCTGCAGTGAGTTTTACTGTGAAGGAAAATCATGAGCAGCCGTGAGAATGCGTACATACATATGTGTCAAGGGATCCCACAAGGGTCCCCGAAGGGGTAGGCAGAGGTTTATAGGTAGTACCCACACACCCACTTTCCGCCAGAGATTTGTTTTAGGTGCCAACGTGTAAGATGGCGAGACCATCGAATTACTCAAGCATATAAGCAAGACTATACATACGCCTTTGAATTGATTCTCAGACTTATGCAAGGTACTTCTCGATTTTTCCTTCACCGTAAAGCTCGTGGTGGGAGTAATCACTATACTTAAGTTCAGAAAAACTAATTGGTACAGTCGGGACTCGAACTTGCGATCTTTGTGTCGCAGGCAACTACTCGTACCACTCGGCCACCACGGCTTACTTTTCTATGTAAATGTACTTAATTAAGCAATAGCTTAGTATGCAATTACGGTGTATTGATTGCGAGATATCGTGTAATCAATTTTCATTATGATAATTTAGGTATATTGCGTATAATATAAAGAGTATTTCTCAAACCTACCTCAGGCACCAGTCTCTCACAATTAAGGAATTTACATAGCTGTGCATCATACAATAATTTAACTTCCTAGTTGCTAAGATGTTTTGTGACAGAAAACAAATGAAAGTTATTATTATTATTATATACATTGTGTACTTCCTACATAGAAGTTCTGATACATGTAAAGCGGTTACCGCTGTTGGCTTTGAAACATTTTATGTATTTTTTATGATAAAACTCATTAACTCAAAGGCATAATTGTGCTTGAATACCGGTGGTGGATTCGCCATCTGTCACGTTGGCATGTTAATATATCTCCTGCGGAAAGTGTCTGCTGTGTTCTGCAGGGACCCTTATAGGTACGCAGGAAGATATTTATATTTATTTAATTAAAACTTCCTTTGTACGTTTTAAATATATTATTTCCCTACCAATTTTTTTCTAGACTTGCATACTTTCGCTTCGTCCACATTCATCAGTATGTTCATACATGCTTTTCTTTCATGATCGGTTTTGAGATAGGCGATATGTTCCAATTAATTAATGTGAGTAGTCCGAGGTTTTATCCCGTGTTGATGATTTCCTATCCCAGGCTTTTTCCCTGGACAGCAGGACTTTTATTCTGTTCTGTTCTTCCCGTTCGTTTTTTAATCTCTGGCGTGTAGGTTTGGTACATCTGTGTTGAAAGATTCATAATATATATATTTTTCGCAAGCGTCTGTTGTAATTTACGACTCTATATAACCAAATCGAAAAAGGTCTTCACTCTCATAAAAATAACACATACAATCAAAAACCATCCTAGGTACAATAAAATTTAATGATTTAATATTTAAACATAGCATAAATAAACATGCTTATAGAGAATCTAAATAAATTATGGCAGGTCATAAATTATTGTATAATAAAACTGCGATCTAAGTGAATTGCGAATTCAACAGTTATACATACAATTTGGACTTTATGGCAGAGTGGCTCGAGTAGCTGCCTCCAACACAAAGATTTCAAATTCCAATCCCGACTGTACCAATCAGTATTTCAGAATTTATGTACAGTGATAGGTCAGATCACGAGCTTTACGGTGAAAGACATCAAGAGAAAACCTGCATACATTTGAGAAGAAAATCAAAGGTGTATGTATAGTCGTGCTTGAGTAACGTTGATGGACATGGCGGAAAGACGTGTGTGGGTATCTAAACACGTCTGCCTACCCCTTCTAGGGTCCTTGTTGGAAAGCGTGAAGATAAATTTGAATTGTTAATTTGGATCAATAATTGTATACGCAGCTTGAACAGTAAATTGGTGAAACATAAGATTTAAGAGAGGTTGGTTTAAGAAAAATAGGGCATAACGGGGGTTTCCGTTCGAATTTAGAAATGCGCGACTGGGGCAGAACCTCCACCTTAAAGAAGTCCGTAACCAAATAACACTATTATTTGTGTTGCGTTCCTACATACATACATACATATAATGACGCCTCTTTCCCGTAGGGGTAGGCAGATACCACTTCTTTCCACTTGCTATACATCATTACATACTTCATTCGCTTCGTCCACTTTCATTATTCTCTTCATACATGCTCTTCGGTTTAGGGTACTCTTGACCTGACCTTTTTTCAAGACGTCCCTAATTTTCTGTTCCTACGCGGTGAATAATGTCTCCAGTAACGAGCTCTTCGGGGAGGGGGAGGATTTATATATTGTGTTGGCAGCAGAGGGAGTTGTCCTAAGATGCTGTAAACATAGACTGGCAGCGCGCAAGTGATACTCCGGTATCGTGAGCGTAAATAGGCTACGGTAACCGTTTCCCATCAGGTGGGCCGTATTTTGTTTGCCACTCTTGTAGTTTTTGTAAAACATAAAAATATATTCGAAATTGCGAAATTTTTGAACATCGCAAAAAAAGTGTTACGCACTTATCGCTTAGATAATACAAATGTATGTCATCAATTAAAATCCTAGGCTTTTATGTAAAACACTTGCAGAACTGGTGGGTCCACTTCGCGACTCGACGTTTTGATATATTGACCGTTTATCCAGTAAATGATTTAAAACTTAATTGAATAATAAAATTTTGTTGATATTTTTAAATTGTCACCTTCGCTGTGCTGTATTGTCTGTTGCTAATATTGAAATATTAACAAACTCCCCAAGTGACAATTTCTTCGGATAAGCGTCTTAGGGTTTTTTAACCAATTTCAAAAAAAGAAGGTTGCGTATTCAAGACGTATTATATAAATTAAATAAGTCTCCTATTTAATTCGTTGCTACTTTTAATTTAGGTTTTTGTTGGCTAATTTCGCTCTATATAATAGGCGATATATTCCTTTTTGTAAATACCTATTAATGTAAGTACCTACGTATTATTTTGAAATAATAAAGACAGGCACAGTGCATAGAAAGGCGAGGTGATGATGATGAAAGGTTAATAAAACAGATATACAATGCAAAAGTGTGTCAAATTAAGAGAGGTAGGGCTTAACGGGTTTCCCGTTCGAATTGGGAGCTGCCTGACTGGGGGCAGGACCTCCACCTTATAGAAGTCCGTAGCCAAATAACACAATTTATTGTGTTGTGTTACTACGCGGTGAATAAGGTTTCCAGTAATGAGCTCCTTTGGGTGGGGGGAGGATTGTTGTATTGTGTTGGCAGCAGATGGATTAGTCTCATTATGCTGCCAACACAGTACAACTCTCCGAACACAGAGTGGCAACGCGCAAGTGATACTTCGGTATTGTAAGCGTAAATAGGCTGCGGTAACCGTTTTCCATCAGGTGGGCCGTATGCTTGTTTGCCACTCTTGTTGTATAAAAAAGCAAAAAAAAAATAGGCCGGGATGGACCACGTTCCAACTACCTAGATCAAATCGATCTGACATTCAAGGGCGGGACCTTCAAGAACAAACCAGCGGGCGAAAGAGATCTGTAAGTTTAGACTGGACTGACGACTTACTCTCTCTGCTCGTGGAATTAGAACCTACACCTTTGCAGCTGAAACTACTCGACCACTTTGTAACTTAACCAGCTGCGCCGCAGTTTCGCCCGCGTAAAATTTTTTTTCGTGGGTAGAGTTTTGTTTTGCCATGCCGTGGTGGCCGAGTGGTTCGAGCAGTTGCCTGCGACGCAAAGGTCGCAAGTTCGAATCCCGACTGTACCAATGAGTTTTTCTGAACTTAAGTACAGTGATTAGTCACACCACGAGCTTTACGGTGAAGGAAAACATCGAGAGGAAACCTGCATACGTCTGAGAAGAAATTCAAAGGCGTATGTATAGTCGTGCTGGAGTAACGGCGATGGACTCGCCATCTGTCACGTTGGCACCTAATATACCTCTGGCGGAAAGTGGGTGTGTGGTTATTACCTTTACACCTCTGTCTACCCCTTCGGGGACCCTTGTGGGAAGGCGTGAGGATATATTATTATTATTATTTTTGTTTTGGAATAAAATTATTGAATCAAATTATACGCGGGGCAAAAATTTTTGTATAATTACTTCCGTTTACGCAACGAAATCTCTCAAAAGGAATGCATTTTCCTCGTTTATGCAACATTTTTCATTGATCCGTTCGGTCTTAGCGTGAAGTTGTAGCCTAATGAACTTTCTTAATACTAGACTATCCAAAGCAGCTTTTCAATTCCAAATGGGAAAGCTCCTTGCATTAAAGCTTTCAACCAAACAAACATACTACTAAACTAAACTAAACTAAACATACATAAATTCTTTAATTCTTTAATACTCTATATATATATATATATATACTAGCTGTCCCGCCCAGCTTTGCTTGGGTGACAGAATAAAAGCTTCTGAAACGCGATCGCAGCGCTTCCTATCAATTGTGAAACTAAGCCATTTTCGAATCCACCTGAAGACATACAGAATATTTCATTCAAATCGCTCCAGCAGTTCAGGAGGATTGCAGTGATAAACACACGCACAGAATTAATATATATGTATGAAGATGTACATATATATAATATTTTTTAAACTAGAATGATTATTGAGTGTTGAAATAACAGATGGATCCCAAACGAAAACCACTTAAGCTATCAATTTATCATTTCGTGACAATATTGGGTGTGCAAAATAACCATTAAAATGTCAACGATCGGTTACCATAACTCATTGGAATGCTTGTTTTAAATATTAATAACAGATTTGAAAAACTACTGAGTATTTTAGCTACTAAGAAAATTTTATGTATAAAATTCTTCATTATATCTCTGATTGGAGTTTTCGATGCAACTGCTTCCGTTTGCCTCTGTCTATAATATTTGTGTTATTAAAATAGCAGATAGTCTGACAGAAATTGGTTCAATTGCTATACATAATTTGCTACAATATATTGTAATTATAATTCATTATTGTTGTATAATTTCCCACTCAGTTTTCGCCGGATATATATTTTAATTTGAATTTCTTCTCAAACGTATGCAGGTTTCCTCTCGCTCTCATATTTCGCAATAGCATAACACGTTAAGGTCTCAGGGCGACGATAATTCAACACAATACAAACGATTTTATTTTAATGCTTTTTCTTGGAAGGATAATTTTCGTCGAACCGTGACTTTACGATCTCCATGTGCAGCTTACAAGGGCCTTAATCAAATTAATGAGTAGGCAATGGGCTCAGTTCAGTTTTTTTTGGACTGCGCAACGGAGTTTGAGGCGGTCACTAATGTTATACATGCGAAAATTTGTGATGTTTGTTCTCTTTAAAGCTAATACTACTGAATAGCATTAAATTAATTTTTGAGAGATTGATAATAACCTGGTTAAACATATTGGAGCCGTGGTGGCTGAGTTGTTCGAGCAGTTGCCTGCGACACAAAGATCGCAAGTTCGAATCCCGACTGTACCAATGAGTTTTTCTGAACTTAAGTACAGTGATTAGTCACACCACGAGCTTTATGGTGAAGGAAAATATTGTGAGGAAACCTGCATACGTCTGAGAAGAAATTTAAAAGCGTATGTATAGTCGTGCTTGAGTAACGGTGATGGACTCGCCATCTGTCACGTTGGCACCTAATATACCTAGAAAGCGGGTGTGTGGGTATTACCCATACACCTCTGCCTACCCCTTCAGGGACCCTTGTGGGAAGGCGTGAGGATAATTTTAATTTAATTTAACATATAGGATAGCCGTGGTGGCCGAGTATTTCGAGTAGCTGGCTGTTACACAAATATTGCAAGTTCGAATTCCGACTGTACCAATGAGTTTTTCTGAACTTAAGTACAGTGATTAGTCACGCCACGAGCTTACGGGAGCGGAAACCTGCATACGTTTGAGGAGAAAAGACTGTATTTGAGTAACGGTGATGAACTCGCCATCTGATACGTTGGCACCTATAATATATCTCCAGTGTTAAGTGGGTGTATGGCACACCTATATACACCTCTGTCTACCCTTTGGAGACTCTTGTGGTGAGGCGTAGGATATAGGATGATAGGAGATAGGATGAAGATATAGGATACGTTTTCTCTAACAAAAATTTTAAAATCTACTAATTAATTAAGTTTTTCTTTCGGGCCACAGTTAGTCATGAATATATTTGAGTTTTTAATGGGTGGATCCGCGTCATACAGCTAGTTAAGTGTAAGTACTAGAATGAGAAACTTAAATAACATGACGTTAATAACTTACTACATGAAAGGTCAAGTGTAAAGTTCATTTAACTCTCCGAGGCCGTATTTGCCATGTTTTGACGTTTCCTCACTAAACACATCAACCTTGTTGTGACTAAAGCCTTGTTTAATCCATTATCGACCTTATACCGGTAGTGCCAAGAGCTATTAGAAAAAATATTTTTGTGTGCTCATCTGCAAATTATAACTTCAGCAAAATTATAACGTCAGCAAAGAACTCTAGGATAAGGATTCATGCCATTAAATACCTTATAATAATTAAGGTCTACGTTTTATTTTCAATTGACAACTGAAAATCGTAGCGTAGTATTGTTAACTATGCTACTATGCTATGCTATATTAATTGCTACTATTAATTCGCAAAGAGATCACAAATAAAACTTATGATTAATTGCCATGAGGTTATGGCAAACATGGAGTCCTGGAAACCTGGAGCTATTTGTGTTATTGCATCGTCATGAGGGTATATACCCAACAACTTACAACCTCTAGAAGGCAACTGGCTTATTTTCCCAAAAAATAACAGTTACATACATTACAATCATTTTTCGCATAGTATGAAATCGCGGGCACATTAAGTATTATTTAAAATTTCAATTTTAATGAATAAACATACATACTTCATCACGCCGAGTCCCGTGGTAGACAGAAAGAATAGAGCGCAAGCTCCCTCTAGACTAAAACACCTCTTTCCTATCGTCCGCATTCATCAGTCTCTTCATACATGCTCGCCGGTTTCGAGTATTCTTGACGTTCCCGTCCTTGAGTATCCGTTCGACTTGATCTAGGTAGTTGGAACGTGGTCTTCCTCTGCCTCTTCTTGCACATACTTTCGCGCAATTAATAAACATACACAAATATATCACTCCCACAAAGAATAGCTGTGATTTTGCTTGTAGCTTGTAAATCCTTTAACAATCCGTAAAACACGAGAGATATTGCTACTTTGTTCTGGTAACCGCTTACCTTCAACCGTGTGCCTGATACCTTTGTAGCATTTAAATCGCAAGTGTCAAAAAGATAAGTCATATGAAAAATTAAGTTGTTCTCAATTAGATTTCTAACCAAAGCCGCCAAGCTAAACTCAATTTTAAACTAGTAATCGTAACGTATATTTTCCGATTGATTAATTAATATGGACATTTTATATGGCCATAAATAATTATTAGCATAAACATAGCCATATCAAATTATAGCTGAAGTCAATTTAAATCAATATGAGGCCACCCAACAATCGAGAAATGGCTAATTTGCATCGATAATCAAGACATTATGTCGAATAATACCGAGGTGTGTATGATAAATCGATTTATTATAACGCAACAATCGATTAGAATCGAATAATCAATTCCTGCTACTAGCGCTGTAGAGATTATAGTTGAATTATTTGTTAATCATTGTGGGATAAACTTTTTGGTTTAAATTCGATTAGTCTTATTTCTTTAAGGAAGAATAATCGTATTGGCTAGTTATTAATCATTAATCATAGCCATTAATTCATTGATTTCTTAAAACGCTTTCTTATTTTGCTGGGCTCTGTTAAAAATAATAATAAATAAATACCTGGGACAATTCTCATCATAAACTCATCGGTAAATTCCGAATCCCGAATTTACCGATGAGTTTTTCTGAACTTAAGTATACTGATTAGTCATACTACGAGATTTGATAGACTTTTGTGGTGTAGGAAAACATCAATACGAAAACCTGCTTAAGTTTGAGAAGAAATTCTTAATATATGTACTATAGTCGTGCTTGGGTATCAGCGATGGACTCGCCATCTGTCGTGGGTTCTACCGACACACCTCTCCCTACCCCTTCGGGGACTTTTGTGGGAAGGCATGAAGATATATATTATTATTATTAATGTATGTAATACTATCGGTTCTTATAGAGTTACAAAGGCCCATTTGAAACTATTGCATGCTTACAAAATGTGGACGTTTAGGTCTAAAATATTTTTTATGCATATATATTTTTATGAATATTTTAAATGGAAGGCCAAGAATACTAGAAACTGGTGAGCTTGTATGAAGCTGAAAATGTGGATGAAGCAGCAGGGCCTTTGAATAGATCCTCGTTCGATCGATTCAAAATTAACATCCTTTTTAAATTTCCAAATAGTAATTATGTACCTTGATAGCGTGTGACACGTGCGTGGGCGCATGCTGTAGGCACTTGCCAAAAATAACGTTAAGTTTAAACTGTGAACGAAACAAAGTCTCCTGTGATATATTGTGTTGGTAATCGAGACAGTTATAAAGTTCTGTTAGAGAAAGTGGAATAATGGTGATTTGAAAGCATATACATATAACTAATGCCTCATTCATAACACACGCTGCGACACCCGCGTCTTTGCTTGCAGTTACAATGGAATTAAGATTCCACGAACACAATTATTTTCAGATAATGTCACTTGTCATAGCTGGCGAGTCTGTCACCATTTCCTCGACACAATCGTACGCCCTTGAGCTACAAGCTTCATTGGGTCACCAAATGCTTTCAGATCTCAGACTCAGTAAGGCAATACTCATCCAATTCTGACCGCTCTTGATTTTGCTTAACTTTATAGATAGGTGTTGTCGTGAAATCTTTAGTTATTTTTATTTATTAATTTTATGAAGAAACTATTAGAGTTTCGTGATATTTTCATTGAGGTTATCAACGTCACATTTAGTTCGAAAAAGAAATAGTTTTATTAAGACTTAAAAGAAGAGCAGACATATTAAGCCGTATAATGTTTGATACCAATGAAATGGTAACAAGTTGTGTTAAACAACACATAAAATATTTAAAAGTAGCCGAACTCACTAAGCATTTATTTTGAGTGTGTTTTCATATAAAACACTTTCGATGTACATTTTCAAAAGTACGCCGCTGATGAGCGTCGTTGACGGATATAAACAACGCTTACGACCAAGTCTAAACTCTATCCGTAGCCAAATAGAGTCAAAAGTTCTATGGGATGATTCTTAGTCGAAAATATTCTCTTTATAATCATGTTTTAAGAAAAATCAGTGCACTACCGCCCACTGTATCGAGTCCATTATTAGACAACATAGGTTACTACGCACAGAAATAAGATGAAGCGTATTAGTGTATTAAAGAATGCACAAATATACCAGATGGTAAGATTTCTTGCTCTAGTTTTCTCCCGAGGTACATACATACATACACATCATAACGTCCCTAACGGGGTAGGCAGAGAGTATAGAGCGCCAGTTCTCTCTAGACTTACATACCTCTTTTGCTTCGTCCACATTCATCAGTCTCTTCATACATGTTCGTCGGTTTCGAGTACTCTTGACGTTCCCGTCCTTGAGAGTCCGATCGATTTGATCCAGGTAGTTGGAACGTGGCCTTCCTCTGCCTCTTCTTGCACACACTTTTGCTTTGTATATCTGTTTCGTCAATCTTTCTTCACTCATCCTTATCCATCCTCCTTCTCCCGAGGTATCAGCTGGATATGTTCTTCAGTACTCTTTCGATTTACACCCTAACGGGGTAGGCAGGGAAAGTGGACATTAATTTTTTAAACATTTTGGCATAATTTTTTTTTCTTGCAATTAAAATAGCCTATATTAATCAGTGATAATGTAGCATTCAAATGGTGAAAGAATTAAAATCGGTCCAGTACTTTTTGAGCCAATTACATACAAATCTTTCCTCTTTATAATATTAGTATAGATGAATGTTTGTCTGTGTGTCTTCAGGTGGATTCCTTCTTGGTGTAGATTCATTATTAGACTCGATAGGTGGCGCTGCTACCGCCTTTCAGGAATTTTATTTTTTTACCCGGGCGAAGCTGGGCGGGACAGCTAGTTAGTCTATAAAATGAGATAGAGTGAAGTCGTTATAAGTAACCTATAAACAAAACGAGCCATTTTGTTTGTATGTACCACTTTGACTCGTGGGTGGAGAGTGGGCTTAAGATTTCAATTACCGAAATATTTGTGTATGTCTTAGTGTAGAACATTCACTATATAAATCACTGGAGAGCCACTTATCAAAGTTGTATGACGTTTCAACAATCACCTATTGTTTAAGCACTAAGGGTACACGCACGCTGACGACTTTTTGAAGATTTTTTATTTTTATTTTTATTAATTTTATACAACTTTAACTATTTAAAATATACATCCCGACTGCAAACAGCGAGCTTTACGGTGAAGGAATACGATAAAACGTATGTGGGTTTCCTCGCTATGTTTTATAGTCGTGCTTGAGTAACGCTGATGGACTCGCCATCTGTCACGTTTGCACCTAAAATATATCTTTGGCGCAAATTGGGTGTGTGGGTTCTACCTATACACCTTTCGGGGACCCTTGTGGGAAGGCATGAGGATACATATTATAAATATAAATTGAGAACCGATCGCACTCGCTAGTGATGCTGGTGGATGGCACTTGGTAGATCTAAACTAGTTTAGAGGAATCCCCCATTCAATCAAGCTTAGAATTCCCACATATATATACAAATCAGATATTTACATACATACATATGATCACGCCAAGTCTCTAACGAGGTAGGTAGAGAGTATAGAGCGCCAGTTTATTTCTTTATTTCTTATGCAATAAAGGTCTAAGTCCTCACAGTAAGCAGTTGCCGTAGATTGTAGACGTGAGTTTTTACCAATTTGCAGGCCTGAAATGCATCTATGAATTTATTCCTGAAACTATGCGACTAAATTGAAAATCCCAGTGCATATAGGCCCCATATATTATGTCACTCAATGGCAAAAAGCCAACGTATCTTCCACGAACACATAGCTAGGTACCATGTTTTGCATTCGTATAATTTTAAATGTAGTATTCTAACTAATATTACAAATGCGGACTTTGTAAAGTTGTTTGTTTTCCAATTTCACGCAAAAACAATTGAACAGAGTTTGAACGGAAATTTGGCACAAAAATTTGAGTCGTAGTGGCCGAGTGGTTCAAGTATGTCGCCTGCAATGCAAAGTAAAGACTTTACCAATTGGTATTGCTGTATTCATGTATAGGCGATCGATCACACCACGAAATATTCGGTGATGGAAAACATCGAAAGGAAACCTGCGTTTGAGAAGAAACTCAAAGACGTATGTATTATACTCTCAGACGTATGCAGGTTTCCTCTCGATGTTTTCCTTCATCGTCAAGCTCGCGGAGATTTTAATCAATTCTTTTATTTCAATTTAAATAATTACCCAAACTCATAAAACTTTAATTGTAATTAAAAGCTATTCTTGTCAAGAACATCTTCAAACTATTTTTGAAATTTAAGTCTAGAATAAAGTATGTATAATATAATAATTTCTAATAAATTGTTCATGTTAGTGCGACAGTGCTCATCTGAACTAACGATAAATAAGACAGCTGTTTTAAACAAATCATTTTATTATGAACTAAACACTTTGTAATTGAATGACGTTCATCTAAATAGATCACCTAGATTTCTATTCTCTGGAAACGTTTTTATTTAAGAAATTCGTGGTGGTCGAGTATCAATGAGTTTTTCTGATTTTTTATGCATTTTTGCAAAATGTTTGGTAATAAAATGTTCAACTTGTATCAGAGTGTATATACTATATATAGTATACATCCTCACGCCTTCCCACAAGGGTCCCCGAAGGGGTAGGCAGAGGTGTATAGGTAATACCCACACACCCACTTTCCGCCAGAGGTATATTAGGTGCCAACGTGACAGATGGCGAGTCCATCGCCGTTACTCAAGCACGACTATACATACGCCTTTTGAATTTCTTCTCAGACGTATGCAGGTTTCCTCTCGATGTTTTCCTTCACCGTAAAGCTCGTGGTGTGACTAATCACTGTACTTAAGTTCAGAAAAACTCATTGGTACAGTCGGGATTCGAACTTGCGACCTTTGCGTCGCAGGCAACTGCTCGAACCGCTCGGCCACCACGGCTATATGTACATAAATATATATAAAGTTGGTGTGGGGGTACTGCCTATACACCACTTGCCCACCACTTCGGGGACCCTTATGGATAGGTCCCTCATATATAATAACCCCATATATATCATTTTTGGAGCTCGTCTAAGATATCGAAAAAAATAAATGAAAAATTCTTTGTAAATTCTTTGCTTTCATTAATTTCAAAACAATGATAATGACATTATAGTTATATCACGTCTTGTGAAACCTGTATGCATTTTATAATGACCGCATACGGACCGACCTTGCAATGCACCCGGACCGCAGACCACACGGTTATGTAACAATGTATTTAATACTAGCTGTCCCGCCCAGCTTTGCTCGGGTGAAAAAGTTAAATTGCCCGTAACACGATCGCAGCGCCACCTATCGGGTCCAATTGTAAATCTAAACCATTCTCGAATCCACCTTAAGACACACAGAAAGGGATAGCTTCGCACGGGTGAAAAAGTTAAAATTCCTAAAACTCGATCGCAGCGCCACCTATCGGGTCCAATTTAATATAGCCTATGTTACTCGGGGATAATGTAGCTTTCCAAAGGTGAAAGAATTTTTTAAATCGGTCCAGTAGCTTCGGAGCCTATTCATTACAAACAAACAAACAAACAAACAAATCTTTCCTCTTTATAATATTAGTATACTGCTGCTTACAGAGGTAACATGAAGTTACTTAAGTAACCAAGTTCTCCTAAATTGTGAATAAGGTTTCCAGTAATGACCTCCTTGGGGAAAGGGAGGATTATTATATTGTGTTGGCAGCAGAGGTATTAATCCCATTATGCCAACGCAGTATAACTCTCCGAACACAGAGTGACAACGCGCGAGTGATACTTCGGTATTGTAAAGCGTAAATAGGCTGCGGTAACCGTTTTCCACCCGTTAGGCCGTATGCTTGTTTCCAACTCTTGTTGTATAAAAAAATTCGTAACAAAATATCATATGAAAATATAATTCAAATACTCTTTAACCAATACTGCGGGGATAATGCCAATGACCGACACCACGGTCTATCCTGCATCATGCATCATGCAGTGCCGGCCGTATGTCACGTCATTCCTCCATAAATGACTTGATACTTGCTCTGGTCAGCGCCGGCGTGACTGCTGTGCTGGAAGCCGTTGGTCTCTCTTTAACCCCATATAAAAGATAAAGACAGAACAGATTTCATCGACTTTGGTTAGCACCTTAGAAGTGCATGGCTAGAGGCATGATTTTGTCATTGTCAACAAAAAATATTTGAAAACGAAGAAGATATAAGTTATTATATCCTGCATATAATTATGTAATATATAATATATAGGGTATTATTCGGACATAAGGATTTAAAGCTCGACACGATGAACATTAAAATATTTTTTTTATTGGTAAAATCTCATCGATGCCTAGTATTATAAAAACATATACGATGCAACTTCAAATCAAATCAAAGCGCCCTCTATTGTCAGATAACCGATGTACAGTATGCGCCGCCCGCCCAAGTTGCATTCAGGAGTACCGCGCCCGCCCAATCATAAATAATACTGAACCGTCCAGACAGATGTCGCTTGCGTTGATTAAAATAGCGAAGTCGTATGAAACTTTCATGGAATTTATGATTGAAACTCGAAACCTTCGCCTGTGTGAAGAGACAAATTAATGTGGATGTCATGAAATTCGTCTGGCTCTCTCCCCTACCCCGTGAAATTAGGCAATTTGAAACAGATCTCATCTAATCATCATCTAATGTATTGTCTCCTTATAACTCAGTATCTTAATTCCTGCCATCCAATACAGAATAATAGTTTCAAAAAGCTTCAAAAGTTTGTTCACCAATCTAGTCTAGACGAACGAATATATTTTCGGATTTGACGGATGTCCAAATTTTATATTTCACGCCTTCCCACAAGGGTCTCCAAAGGGTAGGCAGAGTTGTGTAGGTAGTACCCACACACCCACTTTCCGCCAGAGATATATTTTAGTGCCAACGTGATAGTTGGCGAGTCCATCGTCGTTACTCAAGTACGACAATTTTGAATTTCTTCTCAAGCGTATGCAGGTTCCCTCCCGTAAAGCTCGTTGTGTGGCTAATCAATGCACTTAAGTTCAGAAAACCACGTTGGTACAGTCCGGATTCGAACTTGCGATCTTTGTGTCGCAGGTTACTGCGAACCACTCGGCCACCACGGCTTTGTTACCTATTAGATATAATCAGCTTTTCTTTTGTTTTAGCTACGTGGGTAGACGCCGCGTGAATTATGCGCGGTGTCACGTGATCCCGGATGGCGTCTGACGCTCGCCCGCGCTCGCCGCAAGATGGCGCGCGAAGGAGGCGAGACTTCTCTCGGTAATTCATGCAGTCTTGGCTCTTTGATAACCTGAGGTATATAGAGGAACCTTAAACACAAATAAATAGATGTCAGTAACTCTAATGCTATGCTAAACCTGAAATTTATCTAGGTATATCTTAGTAACGCAGATATAAACAATAAATATTATGATGGATATGTAGCAGGCTTACTATAACATAAGATTACATTTTTAAGAAACTAACATTGCCAAAATTTTACTCCTAGTCTAGGCAGATCACTTAGAACAAATTTTCTGGAAAGTATTTTAAACTGGTTGGCGTAAAATGTTAAATGAAATTATAGCAGGATGTGGCTATCATGGTCTGACCTCAGTACCCAAAGTCAATCTTTGTAAACATTGGTCCGAGGTCGTGTTGTCGCCAAACCGCCAGCGTACGACTATTTATAGGCGTCGCGTCTTCCGTCTGTCTGTCCGCCACCTGCCGCCGCTTACTAATGTTTGCACTATATCATGGCAGTGCGAGGCAATTCTCGGCCGCGGCGCGTCCCTTGCAGCGCGATCAGAACACTGGATATATTTATTTAACTCCTGGAGTGGGTCGCGGGGAATCCTCCCGGAATTCAGCGGCAGATCGGCCCGAAGCTCGCGCGCTCTAAATCCGTCGCACTCGCCGGCAAGCTTTAGGGCGAGCCGCGCGCGCATTCGTCCGCATCTAATTATAAGCGGTGGTGTGCACAGGTCGCCGTACGTGACGCTGGGCGCGGTGCGGTACGCCGTGCGCCGCGCTCCGCCGCCGCGCGCCTGCCCCTGCCGCTGCTGCTCCGAGGAGGCCGTGGCGGCGTGCCTCGGCCGCGCCAAGCCTGACCGACGCACGCTGGATCGCCTCCAACGCCGCCTGGGCCGCGGCGCGCGCGAAGAGCGGCCCTCGCGCCACCAGCGCCTCCAGGCCCTCACCGAGCGCCTGCTGCCGCGCGCCCACAACACTCCCACTCCCCCGCCACCACCGCCGCCGCCCCCTCCGCCACATTCGGCCCCCGTTCTCCCTCCCGTGCCACCGCCTCGCACCCGTCATCGACACAGCCCACCGCGCGGAGTGTCCGTTGACCGCTACGAGGACTTCGACACCGACAACATCACCCTCGTTCGTGTTGAGCCACGCTCGATTGTTGGATCATACGCGCAAAAGACGATACCCTACCGTAGTGCGTCGTTTTCGCAGGGTGACTTCGCCCAGGAGAAGCACTATCGAGGGTCGAATCGGCAGCCTTCGATTTTTGATTTCGGGAAGCGGTCCGCACGGTCGACTGCGGATCGGCCGGGCTTTTCTTCACGCCGTGATCCGGGGTCAGTGAGTCTCGGGACTGATGAGAATGTGAACGAAGAGGGCTCTGTCGCATCGGTGGACTCTGCGGTGGGGTCAGACGAGGGCTTGCTAGCACACGCGTCGCCAGCGCCACGGTCGCCACCGCCGGATGCACCTCACAAGCAACTTGGCGCCCGCTCGTTGACACACCCGCTACCGCGTCGGATCCCCCCTGTACGTGAGGAGGGCCCAGCCGAGGCTGGTGGAAGCCTACCCGTGTTGATAACACCGCGAGTTTTACATGAACTTCGCGAAGAGAGTGATGGATCGCAAGCGGATAGTGCTCAGGCGCATAGTGAGGGTACATCACCTCTAGAGCCCACTCAGCCATTTGCGTTCCCACCTCTCCCCGCGCCTCCTTCGTGTGCCAATGTGGACTGTGTGTGTTCTAACTTTCCTGTAGTGAATGAAATAACAGAAGATACTTTTGTGCATGAAATTCCTGTGCCTGTTTATGAGTGTATAGTGAAACAGTGGTCAAAAGATTTGCAGCAAGACGAACCACAGCGATCTGACGCTGCATCGGATGGTTCATTAGATCGCGATAAGGAGGACGAAACGATAACAAGTGAACAGGTGGCGCACCTATTAGCTGCTGTACAGAATCCTTGTACGCCGGCGCCAATAGGCGCTCGAGAGCGGAGGAGGCCACTTGACAAGACGAAAAGAAGGAAAGGAATATACATAACGACAACAAGTGACGACGGTGGTGAGGAGGAGAGTCCACCTGTAAACGGGTGTAAGCGGGAGAGTAGTGAGGCCTCTCTCCAAGAGATGCGTCTCTCAACGGAAACACGAACGTCCTCGTTACTGGGCGACAAGTCAGATGACTCGTGCACCAATGGACCACCAAGTCCATCAGAAGCGCAGACGCTTGTCTGGCCTCGGTCAGAAGAATTAAAAACAAGACGCGCGAGATTTTACCAACAAAGCTCAGACGAGAGAGATGACGACTCATATCGAACGAGGCGGAAATATGGAGTTACCTCGAGGGGAGATTCCCCTTCTGAAGCTGATAGCGATACGTGTTCACGTGACAGAACCGCATCACCTTCGCCGTACAGCCCGTCTGACACATCAGATGTGGAAGCAAGGCGACAGCATTTAACACGAGGGCCTTTTGGGAAAACTTTGGAAGCGCCATCGAGTAGGTCAGTAGAAGTTGGCAGAAGGAGCTTTTCTGATGCGACGGTGCCTTGTCGAAAAGCAAGTGTAGGGGCGCCGAGTAGCAGGCCCCGGGGGCCTACACACGTCAGGGCCACATCGTCTCCATCAAAGCTGGCTGGTGTGAAGCCTGGAGCGGACCTTCTCGCAGAACTTCTTCGAGGCAGCTCGGAGGCCCTTTCAAACTCCTCAAACTTCGACAGCGTAGTCTTAACTCTCCAACAACACAATGTGAGTATTTTCAATCTTTTAATTATTCTGCGAAATTTCTTTGATCTTTTGACTCTTTTTCTTAGAGACTCTTCTTTTAAAAAAGACATGCTTGTGTTAGAAGACCCCGCTCTTCTTTGTGTGTGTACATACATACATATTAACACACCGAGTCCCTCACAGGTAGAGAGAGTAGGGCACCGGTTCTCTCTAAACTTAAAGATCTCTGGCGCTTCATCTACCCATGTTTCGTATGTGAATGTGTGGTTATATGAGAATAAAAAAGAGTACAGTAAGGTGTGAGTGTAGTGTAAATCTTTAATTTGTAACTATTGACCCCGATCACATCCGCAGAATGAGCAACAAAGTGAAACACTGAAATTTTGTTATGATGTTTATCTTAGCAGAAAATAACCTCTAGAACAAACGGTTTTGTGTTATTGCCAGAGCTTATTTAAGTCTATATACTAAAAATTCGTTCACTATAGCCGTTGTGGCCGAGTGGTTCGAGTAGTCGCCTGCAACGCGAAGATTGCAGGTTCGAATTCCGATTTTACCAATGAATTTTACTCTACTTAAGTACGGTGATTAGTGTGTGAGATCTTTCACCGAGAGTAAATCTGTATACGTTTGAGACACAAGAAATTCTAAGTATATATTAGACACGTCGAGGCCCTAACGGGGTAGGCAGAGACAATAGAACACCAGGTCTCCTGACTTACATACCTCTTTCGCTTCGTCCACATTCATCAGATTTGCATATATATTGGTTATAATAGTTTGGTCTATAATATAACAGTAAACGCAGTTACGAACCTTTTATCGAACGAAATACGTCTTGAAGAAAATATCATTATATATTTACATATATACATAAACATTTGTCCGGTGATTTCTTGATCGCCGGTCGTCTTTTGGTTTACAGTTTTGAATTAATCCGTGATCATATCCATGGCCGAGATGCTTTTAAACGCATTACTCGTATTTCTCGAGATCTCAGGCCAATGTCGCGTGACTCACGCCCCAGCTGTTCCAGAAATATTAAAAATCTTAAGGGCAATTGCGTTATTTTATTCTACTGTCACTTAACAAAAGAAATGCGTTTTTAATTATCTTAATATATATAAATTTCGCGTCACGTTGTTTGTCCGCGATGGGCTCCTAAAATACTTAACCGATTTCAATGAAAATTGCACACCATATGCAGTTTGACCTAACTTAAAAGATAGGATAGAGGAGGCTTAACATATTAATTATTAACATATAACATATTAATTAAATATAACATAACAATTGGACCCGATAGGTGGCGGTGCGATCGTGTTTCAGGAAGTTTAAGTTTTTCCCCAGGCGAAGCTAGGCACCTAGTAATAATATATTCTTTATTGTACACACACACACACACACACACCTACATAACAAATAGGATGACAAGAAACAACAAAGAACAACATGTAATAGGCAAATAGGATTCTGATTCTAATAGGCAAAATAGGCGGCCTTATCGTAAAAGCAATTTCTTCCAGGCATGAAGAGAGAGAAGAAATATAGATAAGTATCCTCACGTCTTACCACAAGGGTCCCCGAAGGGGTAGGCAGAGGTGTTTAGGGACACCCACCCACTTTCCGGCAGAGATATATTTTAAGTGCCATCATGACAAATAGCGAATCTATCGCCGTTACTCAAGCACGACTATACCATACGGCTTTGAATTGCTTTGAAAACATTTAGTGGACGCCGTATGTGCCGTGGTCGTGCTTGAGAAACGGTGGTGGAGTCGCCATTTGAAGTATATCTCCGACGAAAACGTACGACACACCTCTGCCTACTCCGCCGAGGATCCTTATTTTAGTTTTGATTATAAAAAGTGACTAATTTGTAAACATTCGATGCGTAACGTGTTTGAGTCTGTTGTGAGATATTTTTGGAAGCTATATGTGCTTGGATTCCGATGTCAGCTGATTTTATAATAAATATTGCGGGGCACTTGTTATATAAATATACACTTCTTATTAAATAAGCCGTGGTGGCCGAGTGGTTCGAGCAGTTGCCTGCGACGCAAAGGTCGCAAGTTCAAATCCCGACTGTACCAATGAGTTGAATGATCTTAAGTACAGTGATTAGTCACACCACGAGCTTTGCGGTGAAGGAAAACATCGAGAGGAAACCTGCATACGTCTGAGAAGAAATTCAAAAGGCGTATGTATAGTCGTGCTTGAGTAACGGCGATGGACTCGCCACCTGTCACGTTGGCACCTAATATACCCCTGGCGGAAAGTGGGTGTGTGTATTGCTTATACACCTCTGCCTACCCCTTTTATACTTCTTATTAAGAAGTACACAATAAGATATAAGTACATATGTACATATGATCACGCCGAGTCCCTCGATGGCTATGCAAAGAGAGTAGAGCGCCGGTTCTCTGTAAACTTGCACATCTCTTTCTTCTTCCACTTCTTCATCCGCATACTTAAGCTACATAAGATACATACATACATATCATCACGCCAACTCCCTAACGGGGTAGGCAGAGAGTATAGAGCGCCAGTTCTCTCTCGACTTACATACCTCTTTCGCTTCGTCCACATCCATCAGTCTCTTCATACATGCTCGTCGGTTTCGAGTAGGTACTCTGGACGTTCCTCTCGCTCTGGTAGATAAATACATTCTTAGGCTTCCTACAGTCCTGGTACCCAATTGAGACCTCTTTGACAGGTTAAAGTCGTCATATAAAGGCCGAAAATTTTTATTTGAGATCGATCGGACGCTCAAGTACGGGAACGTAAAGTGGTACAGTCGGGAGTCGAACTTGCGATCTTTGTGTCGCAGGCAACTACTCGAACCACTCAGCCACCAAGGCTTATTAGGGTATAACTGTATTTATTCTGTCTTGACGTATACAAGGTTTAGCGAATATCTAGGCAGAGGTGTAATAACGCCCACATCTTTCGGAGATAAATATCTCTAGTGACAAATGATACGTCTGTCCGTCAATCAGGTACAAAATACGTCTTTGAATTCGTTTTTATCCGATACCCGTAACGAGAACCGGGGTTTTATCATACAAACTTTACTTTGCAGGAGAATTTTGAACTACTCGGCCACTACGGCTTTTATTATGTACCTATGTCGAAATATTAATGTTTTACGTGAATGTAATGTAATTGATAATCTACTTGCTATCATAACACGTAACACGACCACAATAGCCACGAAAATCCAAGTACGGATCGTCACATGGCTTTGACGTAATTAACTGAGTTAAAGTGCTTACACCATGTCGAATTGGCACGATACTTCGAACCTTAAAACTGAGCTGTGAGTCGAAGACAGAAAGACCATATTCGCTTGCATAGTAACCCTTGCTTTTAAATAAAATAAGTAAAAAATATTATGAGTCGCAATTCAAGACCAACACCTGCGAATGTTCGAAAAGGAGCCAATATTAAAAACGGTTTAATAAATATATATCCGAATCGTTCAAATTTTGAAATTATAGTGAAAACGTGCTTCGAAATTCGAATCGAAATTTCACTTTTCCACTCATCCAGCAACGCCCTAAGCCGAGGTTCGTACCCCACAGGGGGTGCCCTTAGCTGTGTTGCTTAGTACTAAAGTGCCTGGCTGGAGGCCTAGGTCTCGCCATTGACCGGTTAAGTAGCAAAAGTTCCCGGAACTCACGCTACGAGAGACAATACAAAAAAAAACACTTTTCGTCGGAGTGGTGGCAAAGAAGCATGCGGTCCGACTGATGGTAACCGGTTACCGCCACGCTGGCAACACCAGAGGTATTGCTTGCGCGCTGCCGACCCTGCAGGAATTTTTTCACACCCTGAGGAACTCGCAGGGAAAACCTCAACGGAGAGCTACATTAAATGTGGATCATACGTTTTTTAATTTCTTGTCACACGTATTCAGGGCCTTCAATTCTCTCTACACTTACGAGTAGATACTATTGATACATCCATCTTCAAGTTCAGAATAACTTGGTGCAGTCGGAATTCGACTTTTATCTTTGCTTTGCAGGCAATTGCTAAAAAAAAATTCGTATATTACTATTTACAAGAAATCTTTAACTTCAAGTAACGTCAGATTTTTTTTATCTTCTCAAATGTACTGTCAATCTTCCTCGAAGCCAAAATACCAACTAGTTAAATACACGTAAAATTCGATTTCCCACATGGATCCCCGAGGGAAGAGCTATATTTTAGGTGCCGACGTGACAGATTACGAGTCCATCGCCGTTATTCAAGCTCGACTATACATATGCCTTTGAATTTCTTCTCAGTCGTATGCAGGTTTCTTCTCGATGTTTTCATTACCGTAAAGCTCGTGGTGTGACTAATCACTGTATTTAAGTTCAGGAAAACTCATTGGTACAGTCGGAATTCGAACTTACGATCTTTGTGTCGTAGGCAATTTCTTCTCGTATAAAACATATCGTTTGTGTTGATCCAGCTGATAACATATCTATGTGCAAAGTTTCATCCAATTCCGCTCAGGATTACAACGTGAACCTCACTGACATTCGCATTTATAATATTAGAAGGATGAATCATTAGGTCAAGAAACTATTAAGTATCACAAGAAACGCACAAAGCATTCGTTTGTTTGTTTAATTCGATTTAAGAGGATGAAAAATATCGACTCAATATTGAATTCTGTTGAAATTTCAGTTTACTTTGCCCATACTAATAAATATTATAGAAAAACCGTGGTGGCCGTGTGGCTCGAGTAGTTACATGCGACACAAAGATTGTAGAATTCCGACTGTACCAATAAGTTTTTCTGAACTCGTGGTGTGACTAATCACTGTTCATACGATTAGGGATTCGAGCTTGCAATCTTTTCGTTGCAAGCTACTCGAGCCACTTCGCCACGACGGTAGTAATTTCAGTAATTCAGCAACGAAATACAAAGAACACGGAACATAATTACTAACTGCACGGTTCACACTCGATCGTTTTTCTTCAGGAGGCAAATTTAGCATTAGCTTCGGGCTTTCCCATAAGTTTAAAAATAACAACAATTGGACTGGATTACACCTTCTAAAAGTACACTCGCAATATATTATCAACGAGAGTCGGCGTGAGTCACTGCTGTGCTAAAGGTGTTCTCACACAAAGTTGCTGGAAATAAATCTCTATAACACTACAAATATGTTTGAACTGTTTGATTTACATGGCTAGGTACCTAGAATACTTAAATCTATAAAGATACTAATGAATGTGGATGGGATGTCTAAGTCTAGAGAGACCCGGCGATCTACCGTCTTTGCCTACCTCGTAGGGACTCGGCCTGATGATATACTGTATCTATGTATGTATATCGGATAATAAGCAAATCGATTCAGAATTTTCTTAGATCTTAGGTAGGGCATAACGGGTTTCCCGTTCGAATTTGGAGCTGCCCGACCGGGGCAGGACCTCAACCTTATAGAAGTCCGTAGCCAAATAACAAAAATTTTTGTGTTGTGTTCCTACGCGGTTAATAATGTTTCCAATAATGAGCTCCTTGGGGAGGGGGGAAGATTGTTATATGGTATTGGCAGCATAGGAATCAGTTCCATTATACTGCCAACATAGTATAACTCTCCGAACACAGAATGGCAACGCGCAAGTGATTCTCCGTTATCGAGAGCTTAAATAGGCTACGGTAACCGTTTCCCATCAGGTAGGCCGTATGCATATTTGCCACTCTTGTTGTACAAAAATGCTCGAACTAACACACAAATTCTACCTTTTTATTTTTATATGCATATCAATACGTATATTCCAGATCATAAATTATAACAGAATAGTTGTGTAATACGTAGGCTTGCCTGATGGCAAGCGGTCACCTTTGCCTGTAGACGCCAGCAATATCACTAGTAGACAGCCGTAACAATATTTGAGAAAACTGGTGCTCTACTCTCTGCCTATCCTGGGAATGACACGGCGAGATGATACATATACATTAGTTGAATAACAAAATATTTTTAACGAATCCAACCCTTGCATGAATCACGAGCGAATTAGGTCAGTAGTGTAATATCAATAGATATAATATGTATGTTATAATAATATAAATAAATAATATCCTCACGCCTTCCCACAAGGGTCCCCGAAGGGGTAGGCAGAGGTGTATAGGTAATACCCACACACCCACTTTCCGCCAGAGGTATATTAGGTGCCAACGTGATAGATGGCGAGACCATCGCCGTTACTCAAGCACGACTATACATACGCCTTTGAATTACTTCTTAGATGTATGCAGGTTTCCTCTCGATGTTTTCCTTCACCGTAAAGCTCGTGATGTGACTAATCACTGTACTTAAGTTCAGAAAAAACTCATTGGTACAGTCGGGATTCGAACTTGCGACCTTTGCGTCGCAGGCAACTGCTCAAACCACTCGGCCACCACGGCTCTGTATATGTATGTATGTTACCTATAATATATACGTATCTGTACCTATGTTAGTTGCCGAGTTTCAGTCCGTTTGTGCGAAGCAAGATAGATCGATATATTCCTAGGAATTGTATTGATTTGTCTTGCTAGCCCCGGATGAGCTATAATACAGGTGAAGAAACTCTGTAAACAGTTGGCGTTTTCTGAGTTTCGTCAGCCTGTATAGCGTAGTTATTTATATCTTCCTACCTATTTTTTTTTTTTTTTATTTATTTTATACATAATTAGTACGGCTAAAAATCCAATTACACTAATTAGTAATTATAAGAACCTCATTCATACACTCATCTCACAATACTCCATACATGCCGCAATGAAAGCCTTCCATCCGTCCGCAAACACGTCACAGTCAGGGTTGGACTTCAAGAGGGCATTGAGTGCAGTGAGAGTGCGAGGTACAGGGGAGTGTGCACGCGATACTGTGCGATGTGTGCCCACTGCGAACAGTCTGTGGCTCCTGGCGCGTGTGTATTTATCAGGCACAAAAAGCCTTGATAACTCACTGTGTAGCTGTGTACCCACAAAGGTCTCCAATTACGGATAGGCAGAGGTGTTTAGTACCTCCACATCCACTTTCGATATATCTTAGGTGCCAACGTGACAGATGGCCAGTCCATTGCCGTTCCTCAAGCTTAGATTTTACATACACCTTCCAATTTCTTCTCAAACGTATGAAGGTTTCCTCTCCTTGTTTTCCTTCACCGTAAAGCTGAACTAATCAGAAAAACCCATTGGTAAAGTCGAGATTCGAACTTGCAATATTTGCGTTGCAGGCGCTTACTCGAGCCAATCGGCCGGCTCTCTTTGTTTAACTTCCTTTTAATAAACGTACAATTCATCTTAAAAAAATGTCGTTACTTTGAACCAAAAACAGCGACATTATTAAGACTTCTTCTGTTCTAACAACGTCACAAAGATAGTGTTTGTGCAAGTTTAAATAGTTTGTCTGTAACTAAAATAAATATTTACTCGTTATACTTAGAAGCTTTCTGACGCAACTCTGCCTACGTCATTATACGTCAGCCTATGATTGTCAAGGATGATGGCTTTCGTGTTGATTTTCAAGAAGGCGGCTATTTCCGTGCCAAATTTCAGCAAATATCAGTGCGGAAGATTACTTTTGAGTGTCACAAAATAACATATGGTGGATTTATTGTTAATAGTGTCCTTGCCTCACCCTGCTTTGCTTCATATCTTTAGATAAAGGTACGAGAAGTCACTCCTTTTTTCATAGCAAGGAATTGTTCAAGAAGGATATGTAAATATTTTTGCCAAAGCGGCGATAAACACTTAGCATTAGGTGGTCTGAATATCTTAAGTAGTAGTATAAAATAAATTCCGTGTCCGCCATCTTGAAATACAAAGTTTAACAAGATGGCGGATACGCGATTCCTAAAATGTATGGAGTTATTTATCGTTGTAGATGAAGCGAATAAGCTCTCTCTCTGCCTTCCTCGTGAGGGACTCAGCATCATGATAATAATGATATTACGTTCGAGAAAAAAATGTATTTTAGTCGATTACACGTAAACCATTTATACTCATAATAAATAAAATATTATGTTCCCATTTATAATCGTATACAAAAATATCCGTAAGTAAAAGAAAAATAAGTGATTGAATATGATGATTACAAAGAAACGAACATATAAAACAACCCTACAACGTGGCAATGCGACCAAGCTTCTAAGCAATCTTCCGTGTGACAAGGATTTGAGACATTTAACTTATTTGTAAATAGGCGTGATCTCACTCAAAAAGCAAACGAACTATTCCGAAATTAAATAATGCGTTATGCGCGGAAACATACATATTATCACGCCAAGTCCGTAACGGGGTAAGCAGAGACAGTACAGCGCCAATTGTCTCTAGACTGACATATCTTTTTCGCTTCGCCCACATTCATTAGTCTCTTCATACATGCTCACCGATTTCGATTACTCTTGACGGTCATCCATCCATCTATTCACTGGACGACCATCCTTGCGTATCTGTTTCTATTTCAAAGACGTTTATATCAGAAATGGTGAAGACTGCCATTTGTCACGCTCGTACTTAATACATATGTATACGGCGGAAGAAGGGTGTTATTACACTTCTGCCTACCCCTTCTGAAATGCCTGGCTTAAGGCGTCTTGTTCTCTCCATTTTACCTTTAAGTAAAAATTCCCGAACACAAGAGTCAATATGAAACTATACCCAAATTAAAGGCGGATACGGCTAGGGTGAGGAGAGTGTAGAGAACCAGCTTTATCTAGACCCACATCCACCCATCCACATTCATTAACCTTTTCATACACGCACCGGTTTCGAGTACTCTTGACGTTGCCAACCTTGAGCGTCCGATCGATTTTGGTAGTTAGAACGCGCTATTCTTCCGCTTCTTCAATCTTTCTTCACTCATCCATTCTATATGACCAAACCAGATATAAGTACATATATATGTAGGTATAATATTGATAATATGACACGTTGTCTGTTACGCAAACAGTTGGCAAACTTAGAGGCATATTTCTCCGATGCAAGTATACACGAAACCGAAATGTATTTCTGTAATCCAGTAGTTTTTAAATTGATCGCGAATCCGGCGCGTTAGCTCAATTTTGAAACTAGTCAAACTAAATTTGTCGCCGTTGATACTTCGTTAAATGACAGCTAACAAACAACGTAAGTAATTTTGTTCTTTAATGATCTGGTCGTAAAGATCATTTTTTATTGTATGTGTTCGAACAGGGAATCGTTAGTGGGAAATGGGTTGGAAAACCTTCAGAAGTAAGAGCAAACATATTCAAGCCATCCAAATCTTTTAAAGGTTAGAACGATTAGAGTCGCGGTGGTCTAACAAATACTCATCTGTAAAGTCACGATAGCAGGTTCGAACGCTAATAGTTTGTATGAATGATTTTATCTAAACATAAGTACGGTGATCATAGTAGCAGGGAAACCTGCATACATTTAAGAAACGTAAAGACTTCCTACATAAGTTTCTCCACGACGAAGGCTGACTCGCCATCGGTCATGATAGCACCAAAATAAGCTCAAGCGGAGTGAAGAAGGTATTATTACACCTCTGCCTACTTCGAGGATCATTATGGCAGTATGCAATATTAAGTAATGCTTTTTAATAAGCTTAAGGACGTTTTTTCAAGTCATGCTAAAAAAAAATACAAACTTTTAAGGTTAGTTATAATGTTATTTTTTTGGGGTTTTAAGATGTGTCTCTTATCAACTTTATGATACAGTGAAGTGCGCTGCGCTAATAAAGATAATCTAAATTATTTTTTAATGCTACTGGAGGAACGTATATTAATTAAAGGTTCGATCATTTACAAGCGCGAGCGGAAATATTTACTATAAGTAGATGTACCCCGCTGTTTTACTGGCGTAAAATTAAATATTTAATTGGTATTTAGATTAGATCCAGAAAATATGTGTTTACCAATATAAAAAATGATCTATATCTCTCAAGATTAATATACATTTCTTACAGTGAAAAAATTTTCAAAATACGTTCTACAATTCTGGTAACATCCAAACTCACAAAGTTTACCTTGTAATGTTAGCATAGATGAAAATTTGTACACACGTGTTAATTATGTGTGGAAAATTGCTACGTGGTGGTCGAGGGGTTCGTAGTTTATAAATGTATAAATTCGAATACCGACCGTACCAATAACTTTTTTAAACTTATATATATATATAGTACAGGTATACCGTACCGTACTTAAGTACAGTGATTAGGCACACAACGAGCATTGAGAGGAAAACTGCATATTTGAGAGGAACTTCAAAGACGAATAGTCGTGGTTGAGTAACGGCTACGGACTCGCCATCTGTCACGTTGGCACCTAAAATATATCTCTGTTGGAAATTGGGTGTGTGGGTAGTACCCAAACACCTATACCTATCATTTTGGGGTACCATTTGGGAAGGCGTGAGGAAATTTAATAAAACGCCATCCTCTCATGCTTTAACGCGGATAATCAGTTGAAAAACAACGCCCATAAAAGGTAAGGCGGAGTCGACACCTTGCTGGTGTTAGCCGACTATTTACGGCGTTATTTGTCACCACATATTTGTGACTCTGGAGCCAATGCATTGAATTCGGTCGGGTTGTATCGCGCTTCAATTTAATCATTGCAGTTAATGTATATAAGGTGGAATTAAAACGGTGATCGGATTTAATTAGCTATTATAAATGTTTTTTATTCCACTAAGGTGACAAATGAAATGCGGTCTTGGTAAATTACAAGCGCTGCTAAAATCTTTTTAAATTCTTTTTAAAGATGCTATACAAACTGCGTGACCATTCGTCTAAAAACGCGATTACGATATGAATTTGCTTCTGATAAGAGGTTTCTGTTCCTGTCGTCACATTTGACCGTCTTATTCACTAAGTCCGGACCATTAATATCTCTAAGAAGTCTTATTGCCAGGAAAATTTAATTAATTGGCTTTAGTTTCCTATCTACATAGCCCCAAGAATTCCCAAAAGGGATCAAGGGGTAGGTAGAGTGAAACCTGCCACTCGCCAAGGTGACAGACGACGAGTACATCGCCGTCTCTCAAGCACGACTATACATACGTCTTTGAATCTCTTCTTAAACGTATGCGTGTTTTCTTTCGATGTTGTCCTTAACAGGAAAGCTCATGGTGTGATTAATCACTGTAATGATGTCAGAATTCAAATTTCCAATCTTTACGTTGCATACTCGAACCACTCAGCCACGAGTGAAGCTTTAGTTTCCTAAAAAATATATGAATTTTATACCTATAAGAAATGTTTGGACGGATGCGATGTTGGCTGCTAGCCAGAATTACGTCGAGGCAATAGTCTTCACATGCGGATTCTGTCACCGTGTACATATCGCTGTGATTACGGACTGTTTCACACACGTACTGGGATGAACGAACAAATCGGAACGTGGCTGTTGATAAGCGCTTACCCTTGCCGATGGATGTTTGTGACATTTGTGCAGATTTATATTATGGTGGCGATAAACTCGCTTAATGCCGCGTTGGCACCCCTACACTTTGTATTAAACAGGTTGTCTCAGACAATGCAACAGTTGTCTTCTAGAAGTTCAGGGGCAGTAACGGAAAAACAAATAGCTCCAAAAGAACTACATCAGTAAAGGGGTTAATATTAACTCCAGAACATGTTTTTTTGGGTTTGTGCAGAAACATTTATAAACATTATTAATATATTTTTTTTATTTTTTTTCTTCATCTTCCATCGACCTCTGGATGTTTTACTTTCTGAGACTCCCCTTTTAAATTGCTTTAAGCGGTTCAAGAATTTTGCAGATGTACTTTCTACATTGGAAACGAAAATTCGGAACTGTCTCTCGTATTGATATGTCAAACTACTCTCCATTGACACATTACTTATTTTTCTTACTCTCCGTCACTCTTAAGAAGACACAGTCATCTAAATCCAAACTAAACACTATCTAGTCTCTATTTTCAGAGTCTCTACGTTCACGTGGCTTTTACTGTTTTTATATGGATCTTTATGTATTTAAAGACCGTATTAGCTTGGCGTTAATTTTATAAATTGGCAGTTATTAACGATTCCGACACTTGGTAGCTGGCACCTGTTGACACATATAAGAGTTTCTAGCACTATATCGACGGATGTTTTATTTACAGTTCAAAAATAGACTTTAATGCGAATGCAGTTCGGTATTATATCAATTATAGAGCTGTGTTATATATGCTTAATCTTTTGACGAATTAATTTAGAGACTGATAAATGACGATGTAGTGAAAGAGGCCTGCAAATCGCAATCAAACTGACGCTCACTCCCTCTGCCTACCCCGTGAGTGACTCGGTGTGACGATGTGCATGAGAATATATAATTCTAGGATGTCTATGCGAATCATTACATTTGTACATGCAATACCAAAGTTGAATTATCATCTTATTATCGTTCAAAAGAGTTTCCTTTCCTGAACGCTCAGGCCTGAAGAATTAACTTACTGTTGAGGGAATCATTCTTAGATTCATTTAACATTACTTCGCATGAGTTATTAATTTCATTGAGCCTTATGCTGTTTACAATACAGATCAAAATTCAATATTGTCGAAGAGTGAAACTTTGCCCCTTTAACAAAAGCTCGTAATTAGGCCATTATGTTTTGATTGCTCACACAATGGTCGCTTCTAAACATCATTAGGATGTATTAATTTTTCTATCGTCATTTCATTCTTTATAGTAATCAACAATGTTATTAATTTATTTCTCCCGAGTTCTGTTGGTCATTGTTCGGTAACTAACTGCGGCTAAAATGGCTCGCTTAGACGAATGGCAAACCTGCGAGCACACATTAAAAACAATAGATTCAATGTCTCGGGTCAGGTTACATATTTGCTGCATTTGCGGTTGAAACTCTGGGGCCTTGGGGTCCTGAAGCTCACCATCTTTTTAAAGAGGTCTCGCGCCGTCTAGTCGAGTCACCTCTCGTGACAGGCGGGCTGGAACATATCTCGCTCAGAGAATCAGCATTGCTATCCAGCGTGGCAATGCTGCTAGTCTTCTTGGCACGTTGCCTCGGGATACCGATTTGGGACAAATATTTTATCTGTAAGTAGTTAGTTTCAACTGTTCTTTGTAAATATTATTAATTGTTGTTATTGTAAATAAATAGATTCATGAAATAAATGAATTCCAAATAAAAAAAAATTTTAACGTATGGGTCACAGGACTGGACATGCACCAGAGCAATTGGTCGAAAGTAGCGCTCGATCGCGGGGAGTGGAAAGACAGGACATGCCTTTGTCTAGTAGTGGGACACAGATGGCTTGAAATAAATAAATATAAATAAGGGACACATTAAGGGAAGGCTCATTGAACGTCATATTGACCCGTAACCGTGTAACCGTGGTAACGGTAAATCTATGTAAATTACCGTTACCAAATGACGAAAAACTTGCCAGGAGAATAATCGGCAAAATAAACTTTCATTTCTAACATTGTTTCCCTTTTCCAGGGTTGGAACTTGATACATCTTTTTCTACCACAAAGTAGAAAAATATGTTACTGTTCGACCTCTAGTGACCTGCACTTATGGGTCTTTCTGAATTTAGCGTAGTTACAGTAGTTACAGTTAGTCACACCATAAGTTTTCGGTGAACGAAAACATCGTTAGGAAACCGGTGTACGTTTGAGAAGAAATTAAAAGACGTGTATGTACGTGCTTGATAAAATGGGGAGAGTGTTGTTTGCTCCCCCACTTCGGGGACCCTTGTGGCGGTGAAGATAAAAATATATGTTTTGAAAGACTATATTTCGTTTACCACATTCTCATCGAAATTTCTTGAGAGCACGCCGAACCCGTCATGGGGTAGGCAGTGAGAGTACAGCGCCAGTTCTCCATTCACATACAGATCTCGCTTCATCCATATTCATCATGATCGACATTTTGGATAGCCTTGTTCCTCTTTCACGCAAAAACCAATGTATGGAGTTTGATGAACATTTGCATGCAGATGGATTAGTTTTAAGGATATAACATAGGATATGATTATTCCAGAAAAAAACTATGAATAAAACATTATTGTACGTGGGTAAAAACGCGCGAAACAGCTAGTAAAGATATAAGTTGATAACATACGATCTTAATGTACCTCATTGTATATTAAGATCATACATTGAGCGAAGATAATAAAGATTTAACCTTTCAAAAAAGCAAGATATAAATATAAGAGATAAATGAAAACTTTTAAATTTTAAGCAAATTCCTAACAGTTACAATGGACTGAGACCATAATCTCACATTCCATGTTTTTATTAAAACATAAAAATGCTATGAAATTACATTAAGCTAAATGTCAATATAATTAAGCGGAAACCATAAACTAAATAAAATTTCTAGACCAGAACGAATGCCTTTTTAATTTACTCATTAAGATCACAATCCCGTGATAAGACGCAGCATAGCTATTTAAAAAACGATCGCAAATATTTAGTTGAATTCGTGGGTAATTATAGATTTAGCACCTACACGCTCCCACATAGAGTTTCTTTTAGTGGTTTATGTTTGTATGCGTCGATCAACAGATAGTGCTTTACAAACGGTTCTTTGTTCAAATAATGCTTTTTGATATGACTGCGAAATTAAAATAGGAATTTTTCAAACTTGAAAGAAATTTTCTTCGTATATTACCTACATTTTCTTTATACTACAAGAGTGGCAAACAAGCATACGGCCCACCCGATGAAAAACTGTTACCGCAGCCTATTTACGCTTACAATACCGAAGTATCACTTGCGCGTTGCCACTATTTGTTCGGAGAGCTACTACTGTGTTGGCACCATAATGGGACTAATCCCTCTGCTGCAAACACAATATAACAATCCCCCCCCCTCCCCAAGGAGCTCATTACTGGAAACCTTATTCACCGCGTAGGAACACAACACAATAAATTGTGTTATTTGGCTACGGACTTCTATAAGGTGGAGGTCCTGCCCCAGTCGGGCAGCTCCAAATTCGAACGAGAAACCCGTTATGCCCTACCTCCCTTAAAGTATTACATAGTAATTTTCCTACGAAAAGAGGTAAAAAAGACAAGTAAGTAGTTAAAAAAAGGTGTTATTAAATCTCTGCCTACCTCTTCGGGGACTTACAGTATGTTTTTAATTATTATACATACATGATCTATAATACTGGCACAAAAACTTGGTAGCAATTCGCCTTAGCAGTTCTTCTACCGAAGCCTTTCTTACACCTTAGCAGCGGGTGGGCCAGGGTGCGGCCACAATAGCTATCGAACAAGTATTTCGACTTGTCATTCCGTACATACGAACTACTATCTATGATCACAATGTGCTGCCATTGACATAAATAGTATTGAATACTGATCATTGTTAAATTTGCTTACGTATCTTGTACTCAGGGACTTTCGGGCAGGCATAGGTGCAAAGAATATAGATCAGAAATAGCCCATTAGCGTAGAAATGCACTTGCCTCTAATGTCGTCGGTATGTCCACAAGATCTTGTGGTTTAGTCATATAGTCTTACATTATACTATTATAGGCTGTACAAATGTCTAGAAATCTCTTCCCAAACATATTAAGCTTTCGTCACAATGTTATATATGAATATACTTAATATTATAAGATAAATTACTGCACTTCAGAAAACCTCACACCCTGCTTCGAACTAGCGGTTTGCGTTGCCGCTGTCTAAAATCGCTCGGCCACTACGACCTTTATATATGTACACGAATATTATATGCAGAGTTTGTTTTGCTTAAACGTGCGTCTGTGGAACTACAAATCTGATTAGTTATTTCTGCAATAACATCTTTATTGACTACTTAAGATTTCGGCATATATATCATCAGACTGCCACCCAATTGAGCGAACTAGTAGTCAGATATATGAATTTAACGGGGATGAAACCGAAATACACATATATATATATATATAGAAAGGATGAGTGAAGATAGATTGACGAAACAAATTTACAAAGCAAAAGTGTGTGCAAGAATAGGCAGAGTGTGTGAGTGTGAGGGGATCAAATCGATCGGACGCTCAAGAACGGGAACGTCAAGAGTACTCGAAACCGACGAGCATGTATGAAGAGCCTGATGAATGTGGATGAAGCGAAAGAGGTATATGAGTCTAGAGAGAACTGATGCTCTATACTTTCTGCCTACCCCGTTAGGGACTCGGCGTGATGATATGATGATGATGATGATGAAACCACAACCCACTGCTAGTCATCAATAATACCAAAATAACTAGTAAAGTTGACGTAATGAACTCAATCCGAAATGTCATTAATGTTGTACTAACGGCCGCGAGACAAACAATATGGTTTTTATTCGTCGTGTCGGTTTAACATAATTTATGAAGAATTTTATTAAAGTTCAGTCTATAAAGGTTTTGCAGAACTAGGTCAGCGGGTCACGGCTAAGTTTGCGCAATACAGATGAGAAACAAAAGCAGTTTTATAGATACGGTAACATTCTCAGAGCGAAGTGCAACAAGATTGTCATCCATCACCTCTACCTCAACCTTTTCAAGACCCCATATATGATGTATCTTATTGTCGTGACTCGCCTTTTCGTTAATTGTAGGTCTATTTGTAGTATACCTACACCTATTACCAACCGGATCACAGATCCGCAATGGGGTAGGCGGAAGTAGCAACTAGATCAATAGATTAAATGATATTATTGTAAAATCTAACAGCGAATCCTGAACATCAATTCAACCAACACTAAGTGATACCTACCTTAGATGATATCAAACGAGCTAATGACATTATATACATACATACATACATACATATTATCATCACGCCGAGTCCCTCACGGGGTGAGCAGATAGGGTAGCGCCAGTTCTCTTTAGACTCACCTCGCTTCGCTGCCACATTCATCTTTCTCATCATCATCAGTATTTATATTGCTTCGAGTTAATGAACCCTTAGTACAAGACAAATGCTAGAAATATACCTTAATCATAAAGAATTGAAGTTCACACTTGACCACTTTCAAACATCAAACAGAAAAACACGGATGTGATGCAAAAAGTCCGTAATAACTCACAGTCGCCACTGAAATTGTGTACGTCATTAAACATCCGACCAAGTTAAAAAGGTCGCATACTTCAAATGCCTCGTGTACATTTTGACTACCACTCGATATATATCAGAGTGTCGTTCACCAAATCAGCTGGTAGTATGTTGACTTGTGCCTTACGTCAAAAATATACAAACGCTCGGAATAGATCTACCATGGTGTTCTACTTATCATTTAAGCTATTTATAAACGGACGAGAGCCAATGGACTGGACTTTCCACTGGCTTTAGGTACAAGTTAAAGTTTACTTGCGCTCTAGATTGAATCAATGGACAATCATGGGTGGGAACGTCTACAGTAGTCGAAACCAGCGACCATTACGAGCCGTGATGGCCAAATACGAGTAGTAGTAGAACACATGGATTGCAAGTTCGAATCAAGACTTTACACTTGCATTCATTTGAGAAGAAATTCAAATATGGTACCCATTGTTAGATATTTCTTAGATAGATTTGCCGAACTCGTAATTTCTCACGTGGAAATCTAAATAGATATACGGCGAAAAGAGTGTTTCTCAACTTTGCCCAGAAGAATTTGTTTAATGGCTTGAAAACACGTATTTACCAATTATATATAATAATATGACCTTGTTACATTTCTTTCGTGAAAGAGCAAAAATAGCGTTAAGTTAAAAATACTCTAGCGACGACATTTGAACAAGATTCCCATTCTATATCTGTTTAAATGGCTTTTAAAAAATATCTTTATCTGAAACTTTTCGCAACTGCAACATGTGCCAAGTTTTAAACGTATCAGTTATCAATATATACATATAATACCTAGATCAAATCTATCCAACATGTATGAAGAGACTGACCAATTTGTATGAAGCGCAAGGGGGTGGTGGGGGTAAGTCTTGAGACAGTTCTATCTATAACTATAACTTCCCCGTTCAAAGTTCCGGGAGGCAATCTAAGCAGTAGCAAAAGTTAGTTTTTTTTTTTTTTTTTTGTATTGTCTCTCGTAGCGTGAGTTCCGGGAACTTTTGCTACTTAACCGGTCAATGGCGAGACCTAGGCCTCCAGCCAGGCACTTTATTTCTAAGCAACACAGCTAAGGGCACCCCCTGTGGGGTACGAACCTCGGCTTAGGGCGTTGCTGGATAGCGAGCAAGGAAGCTGGGCTGGACTGGTAATTTATTTAAATATTATTTGGGGGCGGGATTTGCGCGTCTGGCTCGGCGCGGGCCGGCGTTTGCGGCGGGGGTCGGGGGGGAACATTACGGCTTATTCGCGTCGAGCCTCGCCGGCGAGGACGGAACAGTGGTCGGCTTTGTGTAGTGTTGGTGCAAAAGTTAGTTGGCGAAACAAACCCCTATATAGCTGACTGAATATTCCATAAAATCTCTAAATTCTTCCATATCTGTCAAAATCTACGCGTCTATGGCATATTGCAAATACTACATAGTATAACAAGCTATAATTATAATAATGTTACTTGTGAGGATAAGAGAGGTCCGATACCATAAGAATAAAGGACTATGTTTGCTCCTTTTGCGTTCCGTCTACATTCATCAGTCTCTTCATACATGCTCGCCGGTTTCGAGTACTCTTGACGTTCCCGTCTTTGAGTATCCGATCGATCAATTTGATCAAGGAAGTTGGAACGTGGTCTTCCTCTGCCTCTTCTTGCACACACTTTTGCTTTGCTTATCTGTTTCATCATTCTTCACTAATCTATCTATATATATATAGCAGATCCCATTTGTGAACTCACTCATCACGAGATCTCAGGAACTATAAGGCCGATTGACTTGAAATTTGGTAGGAGTATTACCTTACACTGTGTAGAGGTCAGCTAAGAACGGATTTTATGAAACTCTATTTTTCAACATAGCGGATATAGCAATAGTTGAAAAACTTTTTTTTTACTTTTTCACCCGCGCGAAGCTGGGCGGGACAACTAGTCCTTTCTATAAATCCAAACCAATGTAACATGCCTTTCTTCATCTTTACGATTACACCCTCGTTTACGCCAGTTGTTTCGTTTTTTCTTCATTGCGAATTCGATGCGATTGCGGATTAGATAATAAGATGGACGAAACGAAAGAGGTATGCAAGTCTAGGGAGAACTGGCGCTCTATTCTCTCTGCCTATCGTTGGTGACTCGGTGTGATAATATGTATGTATGTACGTTTGCCCCGCGACATTACCTGTTTAAATTTTATAATTCGTATGTATATGATTATCTAGCCTTATAGCCATCAATAAACCGGCTGTATAAATTTAAGTAACTAACTTTAAGCAAACAAACGTACAAATTAAAAAGAAAAAAAATAATTCAATTCCAGCGTCATCGGTTCCAAGTGTGAATCTAAAGCTAAACCATTCTTGAATCCACACAAACATTTTGACAGTTCAGGACATACATACAGTAGAACAATACATCATTATTACAAAGCAGACCAAAATCCAGACCAAATCCGAAAGTTAAGGAAAATTATCTGCCGAAACTCATTTGTGCACAATATTCCAGCCACAGTAGGCGGCGATCCCAAAGTGATATGATGATGAAATGATTTATAACTGGGATGATCTCAGCGTCACAGCGTCGGAATGGCTGGGAATACAGAGCCCTAAAAATAATTTATTACCTTACCTTCGAGTTACATTGGATAGTCGATATAATTCATCTGATGTTTTGAAATTTAGTAACTTTTTGCGAAAGATTTCTGTCTGAGAGAATTATGTTAAACAGTATTAGGGAATGCTTGTGCATATTATTTTGAGATTGCGAATCTTTCTTCCGAAGGGGAAGGCAGAAGTCTAGCAACAACCTCTAACGGACTCTCTCGATCGAATTTGGATTTCAGCACTTTTCAGTTGATACCGGAAGATCACATTAAAATATAACTCCTATGTTGTGCCTCGTAAGATTTCCGGAATTCCTTCAACAGATGCTGTTCTTTTTGAAAATAAAATTTGGTTTCCTATTGTCTTAGTAATACATATTATATGTGATTATGCTGATGTATCATTAACCTTATACACATTTTTGGAAAAAGACCCCGCTTTGGTTAAAGATACCTTGCAAGTTTAATACCGGATTTCGTCACAATTGAATGCGCCGTTCGTTTCCAATTAGTATTTCACGCAGATTGAGGGAAAAAAAACAGATAGCTTTCATGCTCCCTTCGAAAATGTGCGGCATAATATCGAACTCATAATAAACAGATTCGGAAGCAATAGCAAGTTGTACCTACACCTAGTACCACTAGTCATACCCCACGGTTCACCCACGTTAAATTTGAAGGGTATTTTTTTTATAAAATATAAACTATGCGTTAATCCAGCTTATAATCTATCTCTGTGCCAAGACTCGTCCAATATCGTTTAGCCATTTGGGCGTGATTGGGTAACAAACATCGTCAGAGTCTTTCGCATATATAATTTAGTAAGATGTCTTGCATCGCTGTTTTATGACGTCAGCAAAAGCCGTGTCAAGTAATTTTCCTCTAAATGCACAATCAAGGAAAGCGATCAAACTGCGGACGTTTGTCGGAAATAGGTTTGATCTAGTCTCCGCTCACAGTCGTGGAGCAGAACTGGCTGCGAAAGTAGTAAAGCACCTACATTTATTGTTACTTTCAAAGGCTTCGATTTTGTTAGAAAAAACACTCTCTGATAACTCTTCATCGTCTCGCTTATTTGTCGGAGCATTTATTCCTGCTGTACGAACGTGTGCTCTGTACTTCGAGTATGTACTAGAATCGGGTTTTCTATCGAAACGATCTGATGAGCGTTCAAAGAGTCGTTTTTTTTTGTTGTCTCTCGTTGTCTGAGTTCTGAGGACTTTTGCTACTTTTGAATATTTATGAGACGTTTACGTACGGACCTCGACTTAATGCGTTGCTGGTCCGCGAGTATAGCTGCTAGATCTAGAGCTGGGCTGGTCTGGATCTTTAATGCCTGTTTACATTTCCTATATTTGATAAAATCTCTTCGGTGCTATTTAGAAAGTACAAGTTAAGCTTGAACACGTTTAAAAAGAGATTCAAAAGCGTATGTATATTCGTGCTTGAGAAACGGCAGATTCGTTGCCGCATCTGTCACGTTGGCACCTAAATATACCATTTACTTACTATACGCGTGAATAAATATAGCTATGTATAAAGAAACTAAACAAAACAAACTTCATAAACCGAAACCCAGTAACAAATCGTCATTAAACTCCAGTTAGAACTTAACCGCCCGTTTTGGTCGTGACCTAAAAATGTTGGCACACATTCAAACACGGGGCACGTAAACATTGCATCGCCGTTATATCACGGAGAGGAAGCTCACGAGAAAATGGAAAGGAAATTAACACGGAATGAAAGACAGGGTTTGTGACATGCGCATATCGATCGATTTATGTCGTAGAGTAGCTTCGTATGCAGTTGGATTTGAGATAGATGACTGTATATCTTACTAATATTATAAATGTGAATGTTTGTAAGTTTGGATGTTTGCGGTTCTTTCAAGGCCAAGCGGCTGAACCGATTTGGCTGAAAGTTGAAATGGTGATAGCTTATACTAGCTAGGATATACCTGGGAATAGGACATAGGTTACTTATTTTTTTATCCTGGAAAATTTCTTATATTCTTATATTATAAAGTTCAAAGTTCTTATATTATAATGTATGATGCAACTTGGTTCGAACAGTTGCAGTTGATGCTAGCAGGAAAATTTTAAAAGATACTTTTTCGAACTCCACGCGGGCGAAGTCGCGGGCATAAGCTAGTATAATATATCTCCACCTACCCACGAGGATACTGAACGAGGAGACTAGGCAGAGGTGTGTAGTAATGCACCCTCATCGCCGGTGATATATTTAGTCGAGCGCCTATACATATTTTTTTAATTTCGTTGTCGTCACGCAATCTGCAAACAAATCAAAGGTATAGGTACCTATACTGATTGCGTCTCAAAATTTTCTGCTTCGTAAATCTTACTTACCGCAGTAGCACAACACTAAAAGTACTGCCTGTTTGGCTACAATCTGTAAGGAAACACTACCCTGGTCGGGTGACTCCAATTCTGAGCGAGAGTTCTGTCCTGCGTTTAAACTAGGCCTGCGGATACGTAGAGTAAAATAAATCCCCATATTTCAATTTCTGAGAAGAATCTCTAAGTAGAATATACCTATGCTATGCCATTGGAGTACTTTGGGAAACCTCGTCGGAAAGTATGAAATAAATAATAATTACTTCTAAGGCTTCTTACGTGCATTAAGAACTTTGCTCTACCGCCAAAGTGAGCTCACAATAAAGCCATTAAAAGCTATTCCTAACCCGATTCATTCATTACCACCTACTCGTGACATAAATAAACATATATTTTATCGCTGGTGTGTTTATGTACATATTCCGGTCTAAAATTGACAACCAGTCATACTCTGAGGATTTCAGATCGTTCAAGAGTATCGCTCTTCGTAAATGCCATCATTATTCAAGTGTGTGAAAGGGATAGCAGATTATTCTCATGTACGTATGAAAACGTTATCTTGAACGTATAGACAGGATAAGTGACCACTTCATAGAACAGATATATACAGCGTAGGAGTGTGGAAGAAGAGGCAGAGGAAGACCACGTTCCATACCTAGATCAAATCGGACACTCAAGGATGGGAACGTCAAGATTAATAAAAACGGACGAGCATGCGTGATGAGATTGGTGAATGTGGATAAAGCGAAAGACATCTGTAAGTTTACAGAGATCTGGGTATTAGGGGCTTGGCGTGGCGTGATGATATGTATGTACGTTAAGAAGTGTACGACTACCCAATCGGTGACTCAGTGACCCGATGCAGGTCTTGCAACACTTGGGCTTAGAATTCTTAATGACACTCTACTGTCAGCAATTTTCCCAACAAACTTTCTTTAGGATCTAAAGGAGCATCCGAGAACGCTCGCTTGATCATACATACATGTTTTGTTCAACGCTCAGGGACAAAGGGAACACTTATTGCACGCCACACACTAAATATAAAACGACAGCTACCACCGTTTCCAAAAAAAACCGAAGATGTCAGATGAAGAAACGGTGAAACAAACTCCCGGGTTTTCCTTTATAAGATTGGTTCCCTCTTTTACATAGGATGCAAATACATTTTCTTTGCAAGATGAGTATTTCATCAGCATGCATGGTTTCATATCATCACGCTGAGTCCCTGAGTTTAGAGCGCCAGTTCTCTCTAGACGTACATACCTCTTTCGCTTCGTCCACATTCAGTCTCTTCATACATGCTCGTCGGTTTCGAGTACCTTCCCCGTTCCCGTCCTTGAGCGTCCGATCGATTTGATCCAGGTAGTTGGAACGTGGTCTGATCTAGTCATGCACGGCTATCATTAATATATTCTGATATTGTATTATGAGCTTTTTGAGAGCAATCCTTTTAACTTGTGATCATGAGAACAGTGCTATCATCCTCGTCCAATAGAATTTGGTATTTTAAATTTCGAACGCGCGCCTGCATTCTGAGTGGTCGGTAGTGTGGGTAGCAGTTAGATTTCATAAAATCAGGGTACATACATACCTACATCCTCAATAATTCTTCACTCTTCAACCCACCCACTCTGTACATGAATGTACAAAGTACTTAGTTATATTTCATCATTAGTCATGAACAGATGATGGAGTGTTTCAGTATTTCAAAAGATATTAATTATACTGATAAATTGTATGTGACAAAAGTTTCGACATATGCCTCTTTGTGTTATGAGCAAACTGGTATTATTGTATCGAAAAATGATAAAGGACACCTAATTTAAAATCATTTACTAGAATACTCGCCTCTTTGTACCGATCGCATTGTTAGTACACGCTTTATGCGATACATGTCTTATGCGATACAGGTCTTATGCGATACAGGTCTTATGCGATACAGGTCTTATGCGATACAGGTCTTATGCGATACAGGTCTTATGCGATATAGGGATTATGCAATACAGTTCTTTTGCGATACAGGTCTTATGCGATACAGGTGGTTCCATAGCCAGCCTTTATCTAAAAACCCGTAAAAATCTGTTTAAAATTACCATCCCGCAGTCTCCCACGGCATAGGCAGAAAGAGTAGAGTTTTATGTCATTGTGTTGTTGTCTTTGGTGTAATCTCGCTTTTATTTTTTTAGCCCTAAGGTTCATTATTTGGTTAACTAAGATATTGACAGTAATGCTTATAAAATATTGCTTATAAGAAGTGCGAGTATTTTGCTATTGCAGCTTTGGATTACCTCCAGAAACAACGGGAAGCATAGTATTGCGTGACACTGTGTATTTTAATGCAATACATAAATAGAAAGTTACAATTTCGTAATGTATGCGACTGAATTACTTGTATCCGTGTCATGAATGTATATATAAATAGAGAATATATAGAGAAAAATATTGCGAGATCCATTTGACCTTCGTTAAATCATATAGTACTTAAGTGGAATTAGTAACATTTCAGTTCTGTGGCTTCCGAATGCCGCAAACGCCGGTAACGATAGTCAATATTTTAATTATTTATTTATCCTCACGCCTTCCCGTAAGGGTCCCCGAAGGAGTAGGCAGAGGTGTAGAGGTAGTACCCACACACCCACTTTCCGCCAGAGTTGAGCCGTTCGAGTCCGTCTGTACCAATGATTTTTTCTGAACTTGAGTGCGGTGATTAGTCACACCACTAGCTTTACGGTGAAGGAAAACATCGAGAGGAAACCTGCATATTTGAGAAAACATTCTAAGGCGTGAGTCATGTTGGCATCGAAAATGTATCTCTGGCGGAACGTGAGTGTATTCACCTCTGCCTACCCCTTCGGGGACCCTTGCGGGAATGTATTTTTGGAAAGAAGTTCCTTATCGCGCGTTGTGAAAGGGGGCTAGACGGAAAAAAAACTTACGAAAAGTTGTCACGACATTCTTACGAAAAGTTGTCACGACATTCTTACCCAACCGTTGGGTACGTAGGTTGGGTACGTAGGGCTATCAGTATTGTATACACATACTTTCATTTTGATATTACAAGCATACTCCAAATTATTAGTATAGAATAGTAATAAATTAAATTAATAATACAAAATAATGTAGTATATTGTAGTACAGTGAAGGGAAATTGCATTATTAAGCGGAGAGGGTTGATCGGTGTACCTTAAGGGCCTGCGCAAACCTCACCGTCCGGAAAGCTAGGACGTTGCGCTCGATCCTCGTTGATAATCACCCGCCGTCTCGTATTTTCCAATCTGTTTGCTAGGGTGTAACGGGAGCTTTATGCGCTAGTTTGAACGTTCCAATTTAGTGCCAACAGCTTGCTGCCGTATAGCGAAGGTGAGGCTTTAATTTGATTTCGCAAAATGGATTCTATTACGTGCAAGTAGCATGCCATATCGATCGAGTTTAGGTGCAAGTTTGGGTAATGAAAGAAAAGAATGATGAGTGAAGATAGATTGACGAAAACAAATTTTGAATGTCAAGAGTACCCGAAATTGGCGAGCATGTATGATAAGTGATGAATGTGGATGAAGCGAAAGAAGCAAGTATGTAAGTTTACACAAAACTGGCGCTCGACTCTATCTGCTTAAACTGTGAGGGACTCGGCTTGATAATATGAATATATGTATTTCTTGAATAATGGCAATATTTTTATTTTTTTTATTAATATTCAAAATTAAATATTTGTCAGAAATATATTACAACAAACTATTGATTTGTAATACCTACGTCATTCTATTGAGATAAAACAGATCATAATGAAAACTCATAATCCGCTATGTACTAGGCTTACTTAAGTGCAGTAACTAGAGTCCGTATTACAATGACCCTTCAAATTGTATAACACGCTGTGACATGTGAGTAAATAGGTTGGACTTAAAGGCCTATTTAAAAGTAAATGCCGGTAAATTTACGACATAATAATTGTCCCTCTTCAAGAATATGTTTCTAACAACGACGCTACGGGAATTCCCGTTCAATTTTCTTCTTACAAATGTCATCCAAATGACACTATTACGATAAAGCTGTATGTTCTTGATACGACGTAGATTTCCGGTTCCTTAAAGGCTCTATTGGCAGTAATGGAACCAAGATAAATGATCGATCGAACAATCCACTGCGGACAGACAAAAATAGGTAATTCTTTACGGTATTTCAAAGCACCGAAACTATTTTAAAATATAGAATAAGTATTCGAAAATCAAACAGAAATTGATGAGTTTGAATTTCGAATATTCTATATTTAAAATTATATCAAAATGAAGACGATTCGAATATTTATAGCGTTTGGAAAGGGGACAAATAATCTTTAGGTGGCGAAGATATTAAATCGTGGAGGGAAGACCAGGGACCGACTCGCACAGGATGGTTAAGGTTCGAGTAGGTTTACAATTTAAGGCAGGTGAAACCGCGAGCGGAACTAGTAGTAGGTAAATACGAGCTACAAACCAAAGCTGAACATGGCGCATTGCATTGTAAAATCGATATTTCACGACCTTTGACATTCCACCCGCGGCTTGCGATGCATTGAGTGATACGTAAATCTATTTACCCACATTCTGTTTGACATAATCGAATTTGGACATTATACATGAAGCAAATTAAGTGCGAACTCGTAGAGCTTCCGTTAAATGAACATCGAAGCGTATTATGTACAAGGAAAACATTTGATCAATAACGTTATTTGTACCTATTCATTAAAATTTTATATACATTAGTGTAATTACCACCTCCTTAATAAAACGGAATTCACTCCAATGAGCGAAATAACAACGTATTTAGAGGGACATCCTGCTCACCTATGAGTAAGTATATTACTAAAAACGAAAAAACATGCGAAATATAACCTTAGCACAATGAGAATAAGACCTTTTAGGCCGCATATGTAAATCTGCGCATCAGTATGGAACGTTCCTGTAGCGTAGCCAGAAGCTTGATTTCCCTCAGTGCCGCATGCGGCGCCACTGTCGGTGGTAGGCGTCGTAACGCGCTCCCGGACAACCCCGCATTTCGCGATTAAAAACCTTATAAATCATTAAAAAAATAATATGTAAGCATACATACATGTTCGAATTTGGAATTTAAATGTGTACGGTGTTGATTCTATCGTGAAAGCATCGCTTGTATTTACGATGCGTATTTGATCGATTATAGTTTACAAATATCGAATACAAAAATAGTGTTTAATACGTATTTTACCGTGCAGATCGGTATGGCGCGGCGGTCACAAAATATTGCTTGCTTTTGATTCAATGGTCGAATAATATAATACATGGGCGGGCGTGTAGAGGTTTTCCTTCTCTTTTCCATGGAAAATTTCCTTTTGCAATGTCATTCGAGTAAATATGCGTTTTACAGCGCGTGTAAACATTTTTCTTTGGTTTGAGCGTTTCAAGTGTAGATATTTCCTCGCATATTTATTTTTATGTTTGTAGTACAATAATTAATGCCGAGTGCTGTGTGTAAATACAAAACGTTTTTTTATGAATGTCAGAAATTGACGTGTAATTAGGGCTATTGATTGTGGACTAATTTGTTTACATGCGAAGAAATCAGGAATTTAAATTTAGAAATGCTTTTAAATAAAATAATTACTGTCTATGGCCCATGTAACCGAAATAAAAAATTGCAAATAATATGATATATATATTCTTACCAAAAACAAATGAGGTTATTATCAAATAAAAACATTCACATTATACCATTATGCGTCACATAATATCATTATGCGTCCCAGCGCTGTCAGAATTCGAATTTTGAATTTGAAATTTATGTGATGTTCTATAAACCTAACGCTTTTGTTTATCTTCTCGGGAGAAATTTGTATACGGGTAACTATAAAAGGTCAAAGTTGAAATTGGAACAAATTATGGAAACAACGAATAAAGACGTTTTGTTTTGTGTATGTTTGTATTTGAATAATCATATTAGTTAAATTGCGTAAACCTTTATTCACTAAAATATTTTTTTTTTTTATTACAATTATACTTTTATATTATTGTCCTGAAGTTTTTACGTAATATCGCAATTTTATTTATGTTATTAATCTTGTTCCATTTTTTTTTATTTCTCTCTTATTTATTAGGGTCTCGGTTTAGCTTGTCTGTTCATATTTCGATCAGATCTAAACATTTGAAATCCGACAGAACTAATAATAATACTAATTGGTATCAACATGAATGAAGCGAAGGGAAGGGTGAGTCCTTCACCGAGTAGTTCCTTCTAGGACCACCCTTACAGGGTAGGCAGAAATGTTATGCAGGGTATGTATTTTACAAAGTTAATTGATCCCAAAATCTAAAGTCTAAACTATGGATATGACGTTCACCCAGATACTCGATAAGCAAACGTAATATACTATCACGATTTTTTTTTAAAAGATCCTGAAACTAAATTAGAAGCCTTAAAAAAATATAATAAAATAACTAAAATATATTATTAAAAGACAAGTATAGACCCCGCAATCATTAGCACGAAGGGGCCTTTAGCAAGGCCAATACCACCGTGCAAGTCAATTTCTTTTTATTATAATTAACCTCCTCCATGATTCGACGTCCTCCAAAAAGAAGGTCGAGACCGCCATTTAGAATTTGACGGGATATTGTTTGCCATTTGTTTCGGTCCTTCAATTAGAATTATGCATCATCATCATCATACAATTTAAGAGCTGGACTCTTGTCGGCGTCTCTGATGCAATTCCTACCACTTACTTCTGTCAAACTCAATCTCTTTGACGGCTCTTTACGTCATGAGATACACTTTATCTTTGATCTGTTCCCTATATCTTGGTCTTCCTCGTCCTATCTTGCCCTCTACCCTTTAAGACATTCCCAAAGAAGCTGTCATGTGGTATAAGGTGGCATGTCATCTTCCCTCGTCCCCGATGGGTAGGCAGAGGTGTATGGTATGGTTAGAACGCACATACACACTTTCCGCCAGAGACACATTTTAGTTGCCAACGTGACAGATGGCGAGACCATTGCCGTTACTCAAGCACGACTATACGCCTTTGAATTGCTTCTCAGACATATGCAGGTTTCCTCGCGATGTTTTCCTTCACCGTAAAGCTCGTGGTATTCACTGACTGACGTGACTAATCACTGTACATAAGTTCGGAAAAACACATTGGTACAATCGGGATTCGGATTTCGCAGGCAACTACTCGAACCGCTCGGCCAGCACGGCTTTATAAACGGTTGGAGAAATGAGGAAGAGGTTTCCCCAACCCAAGAATACCTAAGTAAATTTTCCCTGGTAACTATGTGTTTAATATTGCGTGGGCCCTTATAAAGCATTTTTCCCTGAACGTGAAATGTCAGAGGTTAGATTTGGATACAAGTTGTGCCGCCTTGGTTAGCCCGCGTAGGGAATTGTTTATCCCACTCATAAATGCTCACTTTGAAATGTTCCCAATCTTACACGTTTTATCTCAATAACTCTAGCGTGGTATTTACGAGTCTATGGCCGGATTGATGTATAGAATGTCCTTGCCTCCGCTTTTATTGTAGCGTTTCACAATGGAACTTCTGCTACACACGTTTCACAGAGTCTACCTACTTTATGGCGTAACTAGCTGTCCCGCCCAGCATCGCCCGGGTGAAAAATTTAAGCAATAGTTGAAAACGTGTTTTCTTTATTTAACACCACAGCGTTCCACCTTGCGGGTGGAGTTTCATAAAATCCATTCTTAGCTGACCTCTAAACCGCGTAAGGAATACTCCTACCAAATTTCAAGTCAATCGGCCTTATAGTTCCTGAGATTTGGTGATGTTGTTCGATTTGGTGAGATTTGGTGGTGAGTGAGTTCACAAATGGAATCTCCTAAAAATAGATTTACAGAATATATTTTGACCTCTTCTATTACAAAGGCCCTCGAAGGGGTATGCAAAGGTATAACACGACAATATCTGAATATATCTAGTTAGTAGCACCAATGTGACAAATGCCGAGTCTATCGCCGTTTCTTAAGCACTATAGTTATGACAATGAATTTCTTCATAAACTTATACAGTTATCCTTCACCATAAAGCTCGTGTTATGACTAAACATTGTGCTTAAGTTTAGAGAAACTCATTGGCACAGTCGGGATTCGAGCTTGCAATCTTTGTGCAGGCAATTATCGAAGCACTCGACCTCATGTCTTCTCAAGGAAATGCAGGTTTCGTCGCGATGTTTTCCTTAAATTACATAATTTACCAACGCGTGTTTAATTATCCAAATTATCTCCTTTGCGTGTCTAATGGTGGCCTTCGCTTAGTTAAACAAGATTATTGCACATCAAAATTTTACGTATTGCTATTATTTTTCACACTGGTAAACCAGGAATTTGGCGTAAAATTTTTATACTCTTGCGACACCTGCTCGCAAACAACAACGTGGATATAACACGAGACATATGCGATTTTATTTATTCCAAGCGATCTCTATACTGTTGATTTAACGTAAATATTCAATAGGTATTATAAAATAGAAGTAACCGTGGTGGCTGAGTAGTTCGAGTAGTTGCCTGCGACACATCGCAAGTTCGAATCCCGACTGAAACAATGAGTTTTTCTGAACTTAACTACAGTGTTTAGTCGCACTACGAGCTTTTCGGTGAAGGAAAACATCGGGGGGAAACCTGCATACGTTTTAGAACCAACTCAAAGGCGTTTGTATAGTCGTGCTGGGGTAACCGCGATGGACTCGCCATCTGTCACATTGGCACCTAAAATATATCTCAGGCGGAAAGTGGGTGTGTGGGTACTACCTATACACCTCTGCCTACCCCTTCGGGGACCCTTATGGGAAGGCTTGAGGTTTATTACTAAGGTAGCAAACAAACACGCATAAATAGTAATGTCAGCCTATGAACGCTTGCAAAACATACCATTCTATTCACACCCTTTTTGAAGTACTCCATGCTGCACCCTTAAAGAAAAAACCTCAACGAGGAATCTATTCCACAGCTTGATCGTTCGTGGAACTTCTCTATCGATCTGAAAATGCTATTAGGAATTAAGAACCACTGCTTGATGCATAACAATATATCAACCAAACAGTTGGTGTATATCCAATAATGCCCTGCTTTAGTGAACGGACAGAAAACACATTTTCAGCTCAATTGATAATGGTTTACATTTCAAATTTGCTTGACTGTTTACAAAATCTAATTGATGTGCCTATTGGGTAGGTGTGCGAGAGGTAAAGTCCACTTTGCGTTGATGAATGCAAGGTTGGCGTTATTTTAGATTTATTCTAGTTTCATTGAGCAAAGATCTCTTTGTCATTTCCTCTTGAGAAAATATTCAAAGATGAATGTGCTTGCAACGGCTATGGATTCGCCATCTGTCGTAATAACACCTAAAATATCTCCCAACGTGGCAGATGGTGAGTCCGTCGCTGTTCCAATTATATTTTACGTCTTTGGTTTTCTTCTCAAACGTAATATATCTATGAATATTTCATGGAAATTAAATTCACAAAATTAGTTCAGTAGGGTTCCAACTTGCAAACCTTATGGTCTCTACTACTCAAGCCTCTCTGCCACCACGGCTTCACTGAGTGAAATATGTATTTATGCTAATATGGATACTATTTACTTGACCTTAGACGATAAAATACCACGCGTAGTTCTTCAACAATCTTTAGGAGTACTCCAAGGGTCTTTATTAGGCCCTAACTCTTTGGAGGCCGTAACTCTTTATTGTCTAAGTCAAAGTTGCTTTGGATGCAGTTCGCCCTATCTCGTTTTCCAATACGTGATTAGATTGATTTATAGTACCGACTCTCTTTACAGCTGTTCTATGGTTGCAGAGGAATTTGGTCTTAATAGCTAATATATTTATGGCTAAAATCGTATGATTAGTGCACTTGAATAGCTTATGTAATGTTTGAAGTTAAGTTATGCAATTGAAACGTCTATTGAACTGACTGTTTGAATAGGCTTCGGTTTAGATTTCGACTCGAAATTGTCTAGATATTATCAATAAACTTGAACCCTGTTGTAATACGACAATAACACCTATCTTCTGCCTAATATTTATATAAATACTAGGAGTCCCACTCAGCTTCGCCCAGGTAAAAGAAAATCACAAATCACCTATCGGGTCCAATTGTAAATCTAAACCATTCTCGCAATTACCTGAAGGTACACAGAAAATTTCATTAAACGTCCAGCCGTTTAGGAGGAATTCAGTGACAAGTGTGACAGTGTCTTTCGAGATGTTGCTCTTAGTAATTATTTCTATGTCTATCTTTAGTCACACCACGTGCTTTACGGTGAAGGAAAACATCGAGAGTAAACCTGCATACGTCTGAGAATTCAAAGGCGTATGTATAGTCGTGCTTGAGTAACTGCGATGGACTGAACATCTGCTTCGTTGAAACCTAAAATATATCTCTGGCGGAAAGTGGGTGTGTGGGTAACCTACCTATACACTTCTGCCTACCCCTTGTGGAAGGCGTGAGTCTATCACGCTTAAGTTATTGGCATCCTATAAGATATACGGCTTTACAGATACATAAGCCGTGGTGGCCGAGTGTCTCGAGCAGTTGCCTGCGACACAAAGATCGCAAGTTCGCATCCCGACTGTACCTATGAGTTTTTCTGATCTTAAGTACAGTGATTAGTCACACCACGAGCTTTACGGTGAAGGAAAACATCGAGAGGAAACCTACACACGTCTGAGAAGAAATTCAAAGGCGTATGTATAGTCGTGCTTGAGTAAAGGCGATGGACTCGCCATCTATCACGTTGGCACCTAATATACCTCTGGCGGAAAGTGGGGGTGTGGGTATTACCTATACACCCTTGTGGAAGGCGTGAGGATATATTATTATATATTTATACAGATACATATTTACCTACATCTTTAAATTATTTTTGATACGATCGTGCATTATGCCTTTGCGCTGTAGCATTTGGTTACACCTCCCGAGCTTGGCGTGAACATTAAATTGATTTCTTTTTAAATCATGACGAGAGCTGGCGCTTGGCGCAACACAAAGGCGTATAGAAGCCGGTTGCGCAACAAAGATAGAGGAAGGACGAATATGTAACTGAACCCTTATGCAGACGCTTTGAATTACTGTGGGTGTGCCGTAGATGTGACATATGTTAGGTGTGTTGTGCCTTTTTAAATTGATCGGCGAACGTTTGTGAAGATACTGATGAATGATAAAGGAATAATGAAGTACTTAACTTGAGAAAAACTTTTTGGTACTGTTCGAACTTGTGTTGCAGACTGCTTGAATCACTCAGCCACCATGCCTTTTTTAATGAAATATTTTTTTTTTTTTTTTTTATACCACTTGGTTGGCAAACAAGCATGCGGTCCGCCTGATGGTAAGCGGTTACCGCCGCCTATGGACGCTTGCAACACCAGGGGTATCACTCGCGCGTTGCCGACCCTGCAGGAATCTTTTCACACCCTTCTTGCAGAACTCCATGCTGTACTCTCCAGGGAAAACCTCAACGGGGAGCTCATTCCACAGCCTGAGCGTTCGCGGAAGGAAACTCCTTTGGAATATACAATAAACGTGACTATAGAACTGTATGTTTAAATTTAATAAAGAAATAAATAGTTTAAAACAACATTACCTACATCATTTAGTTATGTCGAACTACGCACTTCATAATATACTTAAGATGTTTTCGGGTTGAAGGTCGGTTTACACAGTACGATCTGAACGTCACGTCAGGTTATCGATATTAGATTTTTCTAATACTTACTCTTTAACCGAGTCAAATTGCTAGTGTCTCGTTTTATCGGCGTCCACGTATCGACCTGGGTGTACTTACAACCTGACCCAATTCTATGTAACGTTTAATATAGCCTGACGTTGCCGACGTAGTGTCGTGCATTATGAACAGACCTTAATTGAGTTTTACTAACACTTTTTTATTTCTGCTCGATACGTATCAACCTATATCTGATAAAAAGGATTCGCAGGTTTAATCAGTATATAATTACTTAATTTTTAATTAAAACTAAAACGAATTAAATTTTGCACTGCTGGCTGACTAGACAGTTCAAAGCCTACGAAAAAATAATTTAACTATATATGATGTGTTGAAAAAAGAACACACATTCAAACCGTAACATTCCAAAGACGAAACCAAAGAGTACCCATGTGTTAAGTGTTAAGTTTAAAAATGCGTCGCGATTGCTTGAAGTTGAGGCTCAGCGATCCGAGTCCGGGATCGGTGAGTCTGTCATTCCACGCCTCGGACTCTGAAGACGAGGGATCTGACAGAGGCAGCAGAAGCTCCAGGAGTGGGAAGGAGGATCCACATGCTCTGCCTATTGCCGTCTCATCAGCGCAGGTAAAGGTTATTTTAACAACCACATTGAAAAAGCATTGATGAAAACTTGTAACTTAAAGTCATATATAGGGCAAGGTTTTGTTAACTCCTAGGCTAGTTAAGTCTAGAGGAATTGACGTTCTGCTCTCTGCCTAACCTGTAAGGGCGAGGAGAGAAGCCGGCTGGTATGATATTCTATAGGTACTAATATTATAAAGCTGAAGAGTTTGTTTGAACCTTTTTTATGGCAATTTTTATCGCAAGTCCGCGATGGGCTCCTAAACAACTTAACCGATTTCAATCAAATTTGCACACTGAGTGCAGTTTGGTCAAACTTGAAAGGTAGAGTAGCTTACATCACAATTGGACCCGATAGGTGGCTCTGCGATCGTGTTTCAGGAAATTTTACTTTTTCACCCGGGCGAAGCTGGGCGGGACAGCTAGTTACATATATATGTATACTAGCTTATGCCCGCGTTCCTAGGTATAAGCTATCACCATTACAACATCCAAACTTACAAACTTTCACATTTATAATATTAGTAAGATATATATTTAAGAATGTATTTTATAAGAAACTAGCTATCCCGCCCATCTTCGGCCGGATGAAAAAGTTAAACTTCCTGAAACACGATCGCAGCGCCACTTATCGGGTCCAATTGTGAACTCGATCCAGCCGTTTACGATTCTATCAAGGACATACAGACAAATATATATAGATGACAAATGGCAAGTCTGATATCTGTGGCACAATACACGTCTTCAAATTTCTTCTTAAATGTATACAGGTTTCTCAACAGCATTTTCCTTTAGGACTAATCTCGCGTCAGTCTTTGAGTTCATGGAAATCTCCTCAGTACAGTGTCCGAACCCACTACCATGTTTTACGTATATTGTTTTCTATCTTATCTCCACAAAGACTATAGTTAATGAAACTAACTTTATTAAGTAGGTGCGCCCAGTAGTTTAGTGGAAAGGTCACCCACCATTGCTTAATCTTTTATGTATGGCTGACAGGTCATAGACTGATAGCGGTCGGTATTGTGTATCAATCGATAGTGTAGACATTATCTAAGATAATAACGTATTTTTCTTTGTTCTGCCGACAAATAACCTTCAATGGTAGGTTGATAAGTCTTGGCAAAGAGTTTGACCTAACCCCAACATTTTTTAGACACTTAACACAGTCATCTAGTTGGAATTCCAGCTCTGCGAAAATAATATTATATTTTTAAGTAGATTCGAAAGTAACAAAGAAGGAAACATTATTTTGATTATTACACGCCGTCCCTTACGGGGTAGGCAGAGAGAGTAGAGTGCCAGTTTCCGCTAGACTTACATACCTCTTTCGCCTCATCCGAATGTGGAAGGGAAGACGAGGCAGAGGAAGACTACCTTCCAACTACTTAGATCAAATCTATCGGACACTCAAAGGCGGGAACGAAGAGAGAACCTACTCAAAACCGGCCGGTATCTATAAAGAGACTGGTGAATGTGGACGAAGCGAAAGAGATATGGAAGTCTAGAGAGAACTGGCGCTCTATCCTCTCTGCCTACCCCGTTCGGGAAACCTGCATGCGTTTGACAAGAAATTCAAGGACTTCAAAGGCGTATGTATAGGCTTATATCTACCCCTTCGGGGACCCTTATTTAATGGTACTTATAGGCGTGAGAACGTGGTGAATACTGGTATAAGTATAAATTACTATTCTAACCTATTAAACACCAAAAAAAATTGGTTATAAAAGCGAATTATGTTACTTTGCCCTCATTCATCAACGCCAGAGTGTTTGAGTCAGAAAGATGAATGAGTCATTCACATTTTTCCATTGCTTTATAAATGAAATTCACGAAGAAAATTTACGTCATAATAAATTAAAACTCGTTATGTGAAAACACTTCCTCAATACATCAATTTTAACCGGGTGCACAACTGCGGGAGAGCGACTAAAGACGATACCCTGAAATTTATGAGGTCTAAAGAAGTAATAAATGTTATTATAACCTCATTATTTACGTGAATCCCGCCAAATAATGTACTAAACACACCTGAGCGTTTAAAATAGTGAACCAAACTGCATTAAGTTCAGTTAAGATATTACATAGATACTATAGAGACACGAGTCACAGCGACACTGTCGGCACATACATTTTAATCTCCGTATGTAGTCATATATTGATTCATTGTATAATTGGCTTAATTATTTGTATACAGCATATGTGTTTTTTTTACTACAAATGTACATATATGTGCTTTGGCTATATAGCTGTTAGCTTATATATAGAGCCGTGGTGGCCGAGTGGTTTGAGCAATTGCCTGCGACACAAAGATCGCAAGTTCGAATCCCGACTGTACCAATGAGTTTTTCTGAACTTAAGTACAGTGGTTAGTCACACCACGAGCTTTACGGTCGTCATGGAATGACTGGCGGAAAGTGGGTGTGTGGGTAGTACCTACACACCTCTGCCTACCCTTTCGGGGACCCTTGTGGGAAGGCGTCAAGTGAAGATATAATATCTTGTGAACGTACAACCTATGCTTAATTTGGGACTATGTCAATTTGTGCCGAAATTGTCCGAAGGAATTTGAACATGCTAAGGATAAGTGAAGAAAGATTGACGAAACAGATATACAAAGCAAAAGTGAGTGCAAGAAGAAGCAGTGGAAGGCCACGTTCCAACTACCTGGATCAAATCGATCGGACGCTCAAGGACGGGAACGTTAAGAGTACTCGAAACCGACGAGCATAAATAAATAATAAATAAATAATAATAAACATTTCTTGAGCATAAAATTGGTTACATGTTATGCACTTATATAAAACAAATAGGTACATAGTCTAAAAGCAAGTTAAATAACTAAGTTAACAAAATAAAAGGCACAGAAATTATATTAGAGATACATATAGAGCATAGAGCATATATGAAGAGACTGATGAATGTGGACGAAGCGAAAGAGCTATGTCTAGAGTCTAGAGACAACTGGCGCTCTATACTGTCTGCCTACCCCGTTAGGGACTTGGCGTGATGATATGTATGTATGTATGAACATGCTAATATAAGTTTCTGAAAATACTAAACCGGTTTAAAAAATCTTTTTGCATTTCTATTTGACGTTCTACTGAACCACTATGGCGCAAATTCATTATGAAGGTTTTGTTTGCGCCATGTATACACTCATATTAAATTGTAATAATACACTAACTGTATAATATTAATATGTTATAAGTTATAAACAAAGCTTTGGATTATTCAGTTACAAGTGCTCGAAATGTACTCAACATTTAAACGGACGATGTCATAACTGGTCGTAACGAAACAATGTAATTTACCGCTCTTTGTGTTAAGAGGTCTTACGATGTAGAGGTTATAGCACACTAGCTTTGCTTTAAGCTTGACGTGTGTATATGCTGTATAGTTGGGGTTCAGACTTCTTAAGGCTTCATACTTCGTGGTGCCGAGAATTGAGAGTTAAAGTAGCGATGAGATTGGAAGCCGTGTTGGCCGAGTGGTTCATTCGAGCCTGCGACACAAAGATCGCAAGTTCGAATCCCGACTGTACCAATGAGTTTTTCTGACCTAAAAACAGGGATTTATCACACCACGAGCTTTAAGGTGAAGGAAAAAATTGTGAGGAAACCTGCATACGTCTGAGAAGCAATTCAAATGCATATGTATGTATAGTCGTGCTTGAGCCCGGCGATGAACTCGCCATCTGTCACATTAGCACCTTAAATATATCTCTGGCGGAAAGTGGGTGTCTGGGTACTACCTATACACCTCTGTCTACCCCTTCCCTTCCCTTGTGGGACCCTTGTGGCCCCACTATAATAATAATTATAGTCTGTTTATGAGGGAACACTAGAGAGAACTAGTACTCTACTCTCCCTGCCTACACCATGACGACATGATACATACGGATGCTGTGTACATGTTTTGACAGAAATGATCGTCTTTTGTTACCTTAAATACTTTTGCAGGTCAATAACATTAAAGTGGTCATTGTAGCTGATGTCAATAATACAGTTCAGTACAACATGTTCGGTAAATAATTTAATTGTGTGAGTATTTGCTGACGTAGTATTTGTGTTCATAACAAAATTGGCTTCAATAGTACCTCGAGGTAACTGTAAATATATGCCTTCCTACGAGGGTCCCCTGAAGGGTAGGCAGAGGTATGTAACTAGTACCCACACACCCTCTTTCCGCCAGAGATATATTTTAGGTGCCAACGTGATAGATGGCGAGTCCATCGCCGTTTATCAAGCACGCGTAACCTTTCGACTTTTAATGTTTTCTGAAACCCATGCAAGCTTCCCCTAAATGTTTGACTGAATTCCCCTAAATGTTTTTAAGAGAGGTAGGGCATAACGGGTTTCCCGTTCGAATTCGGAGCTGCCCGACTGGGGCAGGACCTCCACCTTATAGAAGGCCGTAGCCAAATAATACAATTTATTGTATTGTGTTCCTACGCGGTGAATAAGGTTTCCAGTAATGAGCTCCTTGGGGAGGGGGGAGGATTGTTACATTGTGTTGGAAGCAGAGGGATTAAACCCATTATGCTGCCAACACACTATAACTCTCCGAACACAGAGAGGCAACACGCAAGTGATACTTCGGTATCGTGATCGTAAATAGGCTGCGGTAACCGTTTCTCATCAGATGGGCCGTATGCTTGTTTGCCACTCTTGTTGTATAAAAAAAAAAAAAAAAAAAACTGAAGTCAGACATTAAAAAAATGTGATAAATCACTGTTCAGAAAAACGGTACTTCTACATACAGATTGAGTATACACCTCTGCCTACCCCTTCGGGGACCCTTGTGGGAAGGCGTGAGGATATGTATGTATAACTATTATCAGTCAACAATCAGGCTAGGCATGTAACGTACAGTTAATAAATTTAAGATCGCATCTCGATCTCCTCTTTAGTTATTCTTCGCAATATTTCGATCGCTATCCAATATGATATCAAATCAAGTGTCAGAATCGTTACGTCCCATCCTTAGTCTACCACGGCTGGACCACGCCCTTATACATTGGCATTTATCATATGAAATTGGTTTGTGTGGAGATCCTTTCATAGAGGAAGCATTGGTGCTCTTCTCTTGAGAAATATTGCGTGATAAGGACGGCACAATTTTATAAATATATAGCCTTCTCAACGGCTTCCGAAGGAGTAGGCAGAGGTGCATAGGTAGGGCCCACCCACTTTCCGCCAGAGATATATTTTAGGTGCCCACGTGACAGATGGCGAGTCCATCGCCGTTACTCAAGCACGACTATACATACGCCTTTGAATTGCTTCTCAGACGTATGAAGGAGTTATTAATATATTTTATATTAATAAGACATAATATTTTTTTAAATTATTATCAGCAATTCCAAGCTTCTTTAGAAAACCTTAAAGTACTGGAGATAAGGTTCCTTTCATGACATTAAAGTGGCATTAGAAAATATGTAGGAGCTTTTTAATTAGCCAGCATTCTTAGCCTATTCAAACGCGTTCGTTCGTTCTTTGTAAACATTTTCTTTTACCGGCAAACTGTTTGATCTTAAGATTTGCGATTTACCGGGTAGATAAACAAGTTTACAAGTGAGATTTGAGGGTTTTATAGGAGTCCCCTTCCGCGACTGATCAGGCTGTGAGAACAGCATGAAGTTCTGCAAAAAGGTGCAAGAAAAACACTGGTGATGCAAGCGTCCAAGGCGACGGTAAAAGCTTGCAAGTTCGTATCCCGACTGTATCAATAAGTTTTTGTGAACTTAAGTACAGTCATTAGTCACACCACGAGCTTTACGGTGAAGGAAAACATCGTGAGAAAACCTGCATACGTTTGAGAAGAAATTCAAAGGCGTATGTATAGTCGTGCTTGTGTAACGGCGATGGACTCTCCATCTGTCACGTTGGCACCTAATATACCTCTGGCGGAAAGTGGGTGTGTGGGTATTACCTATACACCTCTGCCTACCCTCATACGACCTTTGTGGGAAGGCGTGGGGATATAATAATATAATAATAATAAATAGGTTCGAAATACGAGACGAAATTCAAAGACGTATATAGTGTTGTTCGTTCTGTTACATTGGCACCTGAAATCTCCGCCGACAAGTGAGTGTGTGGGTACCGTCACGGCGAAAAGTGAGTGTGTACAGTACACCTTTACTTACCCCTTCGGGAACCCTTGTGTAGGAAGAATATCAATAGTCTAATGCGTAATTAATAAACAATCAAACTCACTTTCGCATGTATTTGTTCTAAAACGTATTCACCACAGGCTTCGTCATACAAAAAGTTATCCGCACATGCTTTGTCATAAAAACTACTATCTACTAACTAAATATTAGATCGGACACGTACCCGGCTCAAACGTACCCATGATGCCCGCCGCATTTCCGCGTTGTATCGCTAAAGAAATACGCTGAACCAGGTACGAGCCCGATCTTGGGTCGCATCCCCTTTCGCGCAACCGTCTGCCCACTTGTCTTTGTTCTAATAACCATTATAACCCATGCTCTTCGACCATACCTTGGTTCCTACTACCAAGGCAAACTCTCGCCTTTAAAGGCAGACATCAACCTTTACATTAATATTATATGCCTAGTCATATGGGTACCTCAACGTCCGCTGTTAGCTTTTCCCCCACCTTCGAATTTCGTCCACACAAAGCATAATAAAAGAGGTCATTGTGTTCCACTGGAAGGCGCTAAACTACTACGTAAGCTTTTCAGGGTTGACACATGTTAAATGTTTTAATTTATTATTATTAATATTGTCAACATTATTAGAACTTTTGATGGATAAGTTTAAACAACTGACGTGGTAAGCACGCCAAATGTTAAGAGGTTACCATCGCTTATGGACGCTTGTAGAACCAGGAGTTTTGCTCGCGCTTTACCGACCTTGAAGAAATATTTTCACGCTATTCTTAATATACATCCTCATCATTCTCATTGTGAAATACATGCGTATCACGCTGAGTATATCCCGGCAGAGAGAATAAGCTTCTAGATCTCTACAACATAGTTACTACTATTCTATGATCTACTATGATCCATAAAAGAAACGGAACAAAATAGTTCTAAATCCAAAAGTGCAATAAGATGATGATATTAGACTTTTACTTCTATAAAGGCAGTATTGTGCACAATCAACTGTCAAGCTTGACATGTGACATATGTCAACCTAGCTGTCAAAAGGACTTGCGGTATTCCATTCGCCACTGTATTCAATTCTCATGCTAATATAAGAAAGTACATTATGCAGACAAAGCTTTTCAATTGATTAGCAATCGTCTGATGTCAATTTTATATGTTACAAGTCACAGTAATAATTTTTTAATATAAGTTTACTGTACTGCAGTGTGCAGCAGGGTGTAATATTATCATTAGGTATATATATATATATATATATATATATATATATATATATATCGTGTAAGTGATGTCTGTACTTAGGTACGAACTTAATTTGATTTGATTCGCATTTGATGATGATGGAGTCAAATATGAAAAAAAAAAGATATGAAAGTGTATCATAAAAACAAAGAAACTAACTCTCGTATTCATAATATCAGTGAGTATTCATCTATAGGTTAAGTGATATTTTATATTCAAACCTTTGCGGTGAAAAAATAGACCGTTATGAATGTACCCATTAGTTTTTTCTAAACGTCTATACAGTAATTAATACACCATGAGCTTTACGGTGAATGAAAAAATCGAGAAGAAACTGCATACGTCTGAGGAGAAATTCAGAGACACATATTTATGTATAGTTGTGCATATAGAAACGGCGACACGCCATCTGTCACGTGGATAATTAAATATAAGCCTACCCCTTTGTAGCATTGAAGACATATATTTAAATTTTTCACGAGGTTCAACCCTACAGCGCTCTTAAATTATCGCAAAGCTCGTCAACGTAGCTTAAGGACGAGCCTCTTCATTTATCGCTGATTCTAAGGCTTTATATTCGCTAGAAGGTGTCCAGAGCTCAATTCGACCAACAGTATATGTATATGACTATGTATGTGAGAAAAAAAACGTCTACAAGTATCATTTTTGAAGATTAGTCTATAAATGTTTTTTCCCAACTATACCTTGGCATTTCTTCTCAGACGTACTTTCGTGTACTAAGGCTACAAACTCATTGATACAGTCGGAATTCGAACTTCGCAAGCAATCTTTGCAGGCGACTACTCGAAACACCTCCTTAAAATAATAATAATAATATATCCTCACGCCTTCCCACAAGGGTCCCCGAAGGGGTAGGCAGAGGTGTATAGGTATTACCCACACACCCACTTTCCGCCAGAGGTATATTAGGTGCCAACGTGACAGATGGCGAGTCCATCGCCGTTACTCCAGCACGACTATACATACACCTTCTTAATTTGCAATATTTACTTGTTTTCCCCTAGTGCTATAAGTAGAATCTATTTACGTAATGGTTGTACTGTGATAAATCTCATTAGTATGTTGGCCGGTAGAGGGCGCTGTCCATTTGGAATGATTCGAATTCGAATGCCAGTTCTGTCTAAACTTACATACCTCTTTTTCGTCCTACCTCTTTTTCGTCCTACCTCTTTTTCGTCCTACCTCTTTTTCGTCCTACCTCTTTTTCGTCCTACCTCTTTTTCGTCCTACCTCTTTTTCGTCCTACCTCTTTTTCGTCCTACCTTTTTTTCGTCCACATTCAGCAGTCTCCGATTACAAATCTTTTAAAAAGAATAATCCCTTTGTTCCTTGGTTACAGTCATTTTGAAAAGTCACAACTACTATCTTACTTCTTACTTCTTAGACGTATTTATTACCATACGATCACGGTTCGATTATTCGTAATCACAACATCTTGAGTTATTAAATCCACAGACTCCCTTTGAAAACTGTAATTAATTACTTGAAACTTTCGTAATAACGATCTTAAAGAGATCTCGTAAATACGTATGTGGGTCAAGGCATACTTTATTTACATAATAACCTGTAAACTCACTGAGAAACTAAAAGTTTTTGATGTATAGGTATGTATAAACTTTACTGAAAGTATAGGGCTTAAACAAACAGGTGTAATATGATGGATTATAGCTCTTAATTTTCTTCGTAAATAAACAGTATGCTAGATACATGTGTATTATCAAGTCCCTCATGGAGTTGGCAAGGGGAGTAGAGCATCTGTTCTCTCTTTACTAACGTACCTCATTCGCTTCATCCACACTCATTATCTTCATATATAATATCCCGTTATTTATTATTGGTAGGCTGTGGTAGTAGTTGCCGTTGGTGGCGAGTTACTAGTGGTTGTGTAGGTGTTTATGTTTTGCTAACACCCACTTTTCGCCAAAGAAATATAATCAGTGGCATCGTTAAGGCAAAAATTACAAAAAGGCTATTTATTTTCTTTAACGCCTTCGTATCCAAAACATTTACCCAATAAGAGAAGCAGGAGATTATTGAGGCAGAAGTGAGAGTTATCCGTAGGATTAGCCATTCGCGTTCCGCTTGCGTGCATACGTACAGTCACGTTGGCACCTAAAATATATCTCTGGCGGAAAGTGGGTGTGGGTACTACCTACGCAACTCTGCCTACCCGTTGTGGTAAGGCCTGTTTATATATTATATTGATACTAGATTCTACAGTCAAGAGTACTCGAAACCGGCGAGCATATATGAAAAGATTAATGTGGACCAATCGAAAGAGGTCCGAATAGGGAGAACTGGCGTTCTCCTCTCTGTCTACCCTGTAATGGAACTGACAGTGATGATACGTATAATAACATACATCTTTCTAAGTAAACTTTATCCATACAGCAATCATTTATTGCGTAATAGAAGCAAATATTGAGAGAAAACGAAACGCAATAATTGCACTGGAGAATGAGCGCAGAATGCAATTTGCAAGCACATCATTCCTGAGTGCAAACGGCATCGGAGATCGGAGCTTTAAATTGAATTATTTCAATAGATTTGCTGGAAACTCGATGGAGTGCGAAGCTAAATAAATCAGGAGTTTCCAGCGTTGCTTGGAGATACTTATAAACTTCATAGAGTACATAAAATTGCAATTTATTTCAATATGGCTTCCGATTCTAGAATCGTTTAGTATTATATGTTCACTCGTTTGACAAAGGATATTTTTAGGAACTGAATGAATGAAATTCTGGGAGATCAATTACTTTGGTAATTTCTCATAAAATAAAATGATAATAATATCCGCACGCATTCCCACAAGGTTCCCCGAAGGGGTAGGCAGAGGTGTTTAGGTAGTTAGTCCATCGCTGTTACTCAAGCACGTCTATACATACGCCTTTGAATGCCTTCTCAGACGTATGCAGGTTTCCTCCCGATGTTTTCCTTCACCATATAGCCCGCTATGTGACTAATCTCTGTAATTAAGTTCAAAAAACCTCATTGTACAGTCGGCATCCACACTTCCATATACACAATACTTATATGTATAGTGATGTAAATATTTATTACGCGTTCAAAACATCCCGAGAACGCATGTTTTACCTACATACCTTGTGATAAGGGTTATTATCAGTGACCACTCACCTCGGCCTGCCATCGATCGCCCACTAATTATGTACAACGTGCTACTGGAAAATTCACAGCTGTACATTATATAGCCGCGGTGGCCGAGTGATTCAAGCAGATGCCTGCAACACAATATTGTACATTCGGACCCTACCTGGACCTATGTAGATAAGTGTATATTTTACATGAGAACTATGTATTTTGGACGGAGTATCGATCCTTAAATACCGTATAATTGGATTGTCTTGGCTAAAATGATCGACCTCATTTAGGCATGTGACGTTTTACCTACCGACGTGACTGTAGTTTAACTAATCATAAATAATGTGTGGATTCGTAGGTTTAGATAGAGAAAACTTTTTAAAACTTAAATGGGTTAAATGTACAGTACATCTGCATGGCTTCCCACAAAGCTACCTGAAAGAGAAGGCAGGGGTAACACACATTAATTTTACTGGAGATATATTAAAATGCCAACGTGAGCGACAGAGTAAAACAAACAAACTAGCATAGTGTAGTTTCAATATAAAATCTGCCAGCAAAATATAAAAACCATTCCTAAAAATATATTAATACAGAGCATGAAATAAATAAACTCAACGGGTAAACTAATAATGATTATAAAATATCCTCACGCCTTCCCACAAGGGTACCCGAAGGGGTAGACAGAAAAGAGTAACCATGGAGTTTCTTGCCGGTTCTTCTCCATGGAAACAAGAACCCAAACCGCGCACCTTTTTCAACGTTTTATAAGTACCCACCTAGGCCTATGTGAAATAAAATCATTTTGATTTTGATTTTGAGACACAACCACTTTCCGCCAGAGAAATATTTTAGGTGCCAACCTGAAAAATTGGGAGTCCATATCTGTAACTCAAGCACGACTATACATACGCCCTAAAATGACTTCTCAAACGCATGCAGTTTTCCTTCAACGATAAGCTCGTGGTGAGACTAATCACTGAACGTAAGTTCATAAAAACTCATTGGCAGGCAACTACTCGAACCACTCGGCCACCACGGCTCTAAAATAAGCAAAACTGAATAATACAACAGTTCCAATCGTTGTTCCGCGGGAGGGTGCTACGAAAGCTAGCAGCGTTGCCACGTTGTATGGCAATAATACAAAACATTTAGATACAGATGAACATACCTTTATTCCTTGTCGAGACATTTTACTGAAATTAGTTTTTAATTTTGTTTCAGGACACGAGAACCCACGTGGTTGTAGAGCTATATGAAACTGAGAAGTCTTATGTGGAAGCCTTGGAGATACTAGTGAAGGTAAGCAATGGCGTCTTTTACTCTGTGCCTACCTTGTAAGGGACAGACAGCTTTTCTCACTGGCTTAGGTTACATTTGCAAAATTTGCCAAGGTTACACTTCTGTTAATATCAATGAAAGTACTATGAATCTAATATGATGCTCTTTCATGGCATAGTAGCTGAGCCGATTCTAGCAGGAAAATACATAAGCTACTTTTTCGAACTCCACGCGGGCGAAGCCGCGGGCATAAGCTAGTATATAAATAATACTAAACCACTTCCTATAAGATAAATATAAACGTATATCATTAAATAAGTCGCAGCGGCCACTCATCTCGCCAAAATTAACCGCCGAGAGACAAAGTCGTTATATTTATGAACTTGACGAAGTGTGAGGGTTACCAAAAGAGATTTCCATCGGAGTTTTCGCTCCTTGCATAAATTTGTTCGTCGTCTGTCAAAATTGTATGACAGATGACAGCTCGCGAAAATGACTTGTTTCGAGAGCGTTGACGTATTTCAGGTTTGATTTAACACTTCGACAATATTTGTCTCTTTAGAAATCTGATTTCCCGAGGGTTGTAAAAGATGCTTACTTGAATGAAGGAAAGAGCCGGTTCGTTTTTATTTGTTCCAAACATTTCAGTATATTGTACCTACAATGAGATACTTGGAACCATAAATAGTAATTTGTCTAACGGGTCATGCTCAAAAGAGGTTTGTTATTGAATTGAGAATATGTAGTTAAGTATATTGATTGAAGTCATCAATTGAAAATATCAAGGACTTTAGGTATGTATAAGTTGTTGAAGGTGGATGAAACGAAACAAGTCTGAAGTTCAGAGAGAACTGGCGGAAAGAGAGAAGAGAGAGAATAAAGAGATATTCAGATTTTCACGCTTACCAACAGTAGTTTAAATAATCACCTGTAACGTCAGGAGTGCAGGTTTAAATCCTGCTGGTCTCAACCACAGGCTCTCAACACCAGTGACCCATAACACGAACTTTGCGGTTGAGGAAAATGTATCAAGAAACCTTGAGATAATTAAACCATTTGAGATAAATCTGTTACGTAGGTGAATTCATGCTCGAGTGACGGAGATAGACTCTGCATCTTGACTTATAATATGTAAATAAATAAACCTTTGTGAGGTTTGAACATATATTGTTACCGAAATCAATTAATATTTACTTTATATGTAACTAGTTCGTTTGTTTTTTTTTATATTTTTTTTAGCATTTTTAATTAATTTTTGTTGTAGTTGCAGTTACCTGTAATTGGGTGGACACTTATGTATGTTTTATTATGGCATATTATATTAATATTAAGGTGTCTTACCTGTTGGTGATCCAAATAAATATTAGAGTGTATACAAAATATTGATATAGAAGCGTGCCAGCCCTAACTACCTCTAGCCAGTGGTTTCCCGCACAAATTTTCCGCCACCTTACGCTATATAGGCCAAATTATTTACCGCCCGCCCCGTTGCTAGCCGCCGAAGGATTCATGAACATATTTTTTCCCTTATTTCCATACCCTTCAAAGATATTCCCCTCGTTTCATTGGGTCTAGAATTGTGATGAAAAAGATCGTTTGAAATAAACCTACTTTGATTCAGCAAAACTTTTTCTTTAATGGTTTTTAATATTTTGCATGGTTATTTTACATCAAAGCTCAGGAATCTGGCCTTCAAGGTATTTAATAATTTTGATGGAGTTGTAAAAAGTCCTACATGACCAGTCGGCAATATCTGTGCTATCTTTTTGTCGACAACTCATGCTATTATATCATCACCCATGTGGCATAAAAAAAAATCTTCACTGCATACTCACCGCGTAAAAAACTCTACTCTACTAAGGAGTGGTGGAAAAAAGCCGTGGTGGCCGAGTGGTTCGAGCCTGTGCCTGCGACGCAAAGGTCGCAAGTTCGAATCCCGCCTGTACCAATGAGTTTTTCTGAACTTAAGTACAGCGATTAGTCACACCACGAGCTTTACGGTGAAGGAAAACATCGAGAGGAAACCTGCATACGTCTGAGAAGAAATTCAAAAGGCGTATGTATAGTCGTGCTTGAGTAACGGCGATGGACTCGCCATCTGTCACGTTGGCACCTAATATACCTCTGGCGGAAAGTGGGTGTGTGTGGGTATTACCTATATACCTATACACCTCTGCCTACCTCTTCGGGGACCCTTGTGGGAAGGCGTGAGGATATATTTATATATTTATTTATATACTAAGGAGTAGGGCCATTTGGCTACGATCTTTTATAAAGTGGAGGTAAACATTGAGAACTTAAATGTTGAACAAGTTATCCTGTGGCACCCTAATTGTCTTACTTGCGTAATTTGCTCATGGTAGCAGAAGATAAAATGAGAGTAGATTCTTGCTTATGTTCTTACATAATAATTACATAAAATGGGGATATACTCTTTATGGAGCAAATAACAGACCATAAAAAAGCAATAAAGGAGAAGATTGTAAAGTTATCTGCAAGTAATAAATATTGTATTGTAGTAAGCGTTGCTTTATAGGTAGCTTTGCCGACGTAGTAAATTTGACCGAGAGAAACAATTGCAGACAAAGATTTTATCTTAATAATATATATGCAACATTAGATACTTTAAGGAGCCGTGGTGGCCGAGTGGTTCCAGTGCCTGCAACACAAATATTGCAAGTTCGAATCCCAATCCTACCAATGAGTTTTTCTGAACATAAGTACAGTGATGAGTTACACCACGAGCTTGACGGTGAAGGAAAACATCGAGAGGAAACCTGCATATTCTTGAGGGTAAATTCGAAGGCGTATGGACTCGCCATCTGACAATTTGGCACCTAAAATATATCTCTGGCGGATTGTGGGTGTGTGTGGATTTTTAGATTAGTGTGTAAAGTGGTTGTTTGAGTATTACCTATACACCTCTGCCTACCCCTTGGGGGACCCTTGTGGGAAGGCGTGAGGATATTATTATTTTTAGATAAGATTGGTTTCTTACGATTCTCAATCTCCAATTTCATATCTACGTAGGATCATGTATTATGAAAACCTCTATAAGGGGCAGATTTCCTTTTCCTTACGTTAATCCTGTGCCTTTACCACAGTTCTGAGTAGGGTAAGGTAACTGTCAAGTCGTTTTGACGTGTACGTAATCCTACTTGTCGGTTCGAAGTTTGACAGAATCGCTAAGAGGCCTTCGTTTCCTTAAGAGCGTTGGTTAAGAAAATCGGTTAAGAGGAAATCATTTTTAGATTCTACATTATTAATCGAAAATTGCGTTAAAAAATGGGTCGAAAAACAACGAATACGGAACAAACGATTTTAAATAGTTCAGTTGGGGCCCTTTTTTTGCTTCAGGGCCTTTGGTTACCTAGCTATGCCACTGAGGTTGTGATTGTAGTCTGACAAAATAATATTACATTGGAATAAGAGGAACAGAGGAATAAGGATGATAAAACAGAGTAAACATGAAATTGTCTGTACGAATGAGAGGAAAAAACTATGTGCCACACACAGTATTAGTAATTATATTTAAATATAATTGATCGGATACTCAAGGAACGACACGAGTACTCGGAACCGCCAAGCACGTCTGAAGAGACTGATAAATGTGGATGTAGTTGAAGAGTCTAAAGAGGTGCTTTGTTTGTACGTTATTTTGAATGGAGTCATAAGTCATTAAGGAATTCAAGATCTAAAAAAATCTGCAGGGTCGGCAAATCGCGACCGACATGGAATTGCGAGCATCTACAGACAGTAGTCTCTTAACATTAGACGGATCGCGTGCTAGATTGCAACTTAATATAGAAAAAAACCTCTTCTACTTCTACAGTATTCTCTTCTATGATCTCTTATCTCATAAATTGTATTCTTCTTTCTTCTAGAAATACCTCCAACCGCTCAAGAGTCCGGAAAACGCAGGTCTCTTAGACGCGTTCCTGGTCGACGAGATATTCTACCAAGTACCTGGGATATTAAACGTCCATCAGGTATTTCTGGAGCAGCTTCGGAGAAGACTCGAACAATGGGACCTGCAGCAGAGAGTTGGCGATGTGTTCTTAGAAGTAGTAAGTGATTTTTCCTTCTTTTTTATATTTAAATGATACTGAGAAATAGCTTATTTATGTTACCATGCTGCCTACTGATATTTTTCCAGTAAAATATTTGAGAAGATTTAGAGTTACTACAGGTAGCAGGATTGCCTTTTGTCTGCGATTTTTTGTAAGTTGGTGGTATCTCCACTCCAATTTTGAATAGGAGATTCTAGAAGAAGATCATCTACGCGCCCCAATTGAATCAATCTGAATTTGAACGGGATAATACGGGGAACAGGACCAGTCCTTTGCGTCCTAGTCAAAACTAATAAAATTTCAACAGGAGATTACCCATCCGTCTTCTTTGCGCCTCAATCAAACCAATCCATTGTTGACCAACAAATTCCTTACGTGCCATATAAATTTGCATTTCCCCTTTGAATATTCATCGGCTAGGTAGTTTAAATCTCAATCCCTTGCTTCAGTTCACAAAACCCACCGTTATGGATACGTACATGTCGTTCATACACAACCTGAAGAAAGCAAAGGAAACGATAAAAACTGCAGCGGCATCGAGGCCGGCTTTCGCCAAATTCTTGGACGCCATGGCCAGGGACCACAAGGGGAAACTCTCCTTGGACAATTTACTGATCAAGCCGGTACAGAAGTTTCCGAGCTATAAGCTTTTGATTCAGAGGTTGATCAAGCATACTGGTAAGTTTATAAAATCATAAAACCAAGTCTACGACGCCTCGTATATTTTAAGCGGGCATACTTAGAATATAATATCATATATGTGAAAATAAAAGAAGCATCAGTAATTTTCTTATAATTTTATGTAGCCAGTGCAAGTCAGCTATGAAAATTAGTCCAGCAGTTTGAGAATAACAAAATTGCACAAAATATTTTTTTTTAAGATCATTATTTCCTTTATGAACTTGATTCCCACAAGGGTCCCAGAAGGGGTACGCCGAGGTATGTAGGTAGTATATTTGCCGGCGATTTATTTTATATGCCAACGTGACGAGTTGGCGAGTCCCTGGACTTGGCATGGCTTCCTCCCGATGTTCTCCTGCATCGTTAAGTTTGTGGTGTTACTAATAACTGTAGGCTCGTAAGTTCAGGAAAACTCATTGGTACAGTCGGGATTCGAACTTGCGATCTTTGCGCGAGCAACTCAGACACCATGTCGTTGTTAATACCTTAAAACTAATTGTACTTTGAATTCCAGACCAATCCCATCCCGACCACAAACTACTCACCGAAGCTCAGAAAGAGATCCACGAACTTCTTGAGTTAATAAACTGCACGGAGCGAGAATGCCTAGAACTGGAACAGCAGCAGCAAACCTTGCGAGACTTGGAGCAAATGATCGAGGGTCTATCTAACCTGGTCACTGGTGACCGCATGTTCATCAGACACGAGACGGTGACGATGCCGTCAGCTCAAGGAGCCATTAAAGACAGAGCTCTTTTCCTGTTTAATGATACGCTGCTGATAACCAGTGTCAAGAGGAGAACCGGGACCATTAAGAAACCAGTTCCGTAAGTATATTTTTCGTTACAGTTTTACGTTGGTATTGAAACGGCGCTTTTTAAAGTAATAGCTAAAACAGTTTAAATCACGTATATGACCAGTCACACCACGATCTTTATGGTGAAGGAAAACATCGAAAGGAAACCTCCGTTTGAGAAGAAATTCCAAGTATAGTCCCGATTAAGAAACGGCATATCTAAAAGTGTATGTGTGTACTATAAACATCTATCGAAACCTCCGAGGACCCTTGTGGAAAGGCGTGGACAATTTAATAAGACCGTGCCTTCTGCAAGAAGATCTCGGCGGAATGGTATATTATTGTCGGATGTGTTTAATATAGGCACGTAAACTAAAATGCTTGATGATCTTTTGGTGAAACGTTTCGTCAAAACTGGTCTGGTTGGAAATTTGTCGGAACAAACAGTTGCACAAAAGTTTTCAAAATTATTTTGCTCAAAATTTTAAAATATTACGTACAAAAAAATTTTGTTTTTAAGAACAGACATTTCAATTTTATTTAAATTTATTTATATAGATGATTATGAACTGATTAATTATTGTGAAGGTTTCGTTCCCTTCAGAGGTTCGACAAGGAGATACACTGTTATTTATGATCCGAAGCGGTCACTGCGGCCGAAATCTTCCCGAAGCATCATACTTTTGGCTTAAGTAACGAGCGTGATTAATTTAAAATGATGCAAAATATATCTGCAAAATTTCTCCCGTCGTCTTCTACAGCGGAATTCATTAAAACTTTTTACATAAATTTGTGTCGGATCCTGGGGCGTTTTTGCAGTAATTCGTTTATATAAAATTTTTAAATTTGTTAAAATTATATGAGCATCCCGAATTAAATATATTTAGATTTTGGACAAGTAAACCGATATGCATATACTTATTCATATCATCATGCCGTGTTTTTCACGGGCTATATACTTAGAGCAAGATCACTCTCTGCCTCGTCTTTCAAATTTTCTTAGTGTATTGTTCCATCTTTTTCACTCATCCTTTCTATATGTCCAAACTCCAAACCAACGTAACATGTTTTTGACAGTAATATCTTATATTTACACATTGTGCCTTCGAAACCGAATGTTGACGGAACTTAAGTTTGGTTTTGATCCGATCCACGTAAAAGAAGATTTATTGAATCCACTAGCTTTGTTTAAGAGGTGAACGATTATTAAGGAAATTGTATGTACAATGCTGCATCTTTCACATAGAATACTTAGTGTGACATTTATATTTAGGTATGTAGGTGTGCTGTTAATAATGTTTTTCTTCTTTTCCTCAGGACATATCAAAGCAGCATAGCTAGTCAGATGGAGGGCAATAAGTACAAGCTACTCATGAGGATAGCACTTAATGATCTCGAAATTGTCAAAGGTATGGAAAAAACATTTGTTACGAAAATATTTAATTTCTATCTAGGACGGGACCTCAGAAGGAAGTATTTAAAGCCGACAAACACGTATAGTATACACATACGGCGTGACGTGCTTCTGTCATTGTTGTTAGATAATATTTAAATGTCTCATGTTTTTGTTAATGAATTTCAAATGTTAAATCGTATCGTATCTGAAAATAATTGTGGGAAGAATAATATAACTTTTGCTTTGACGTCAAGTTTTATCACTAATTCCAAATAAAGTTGTTTATAATAACGAAATAGCGCTCACAGACAAAAGTATTGATATATTCTGCTTTGATTAAATTTTGCCGGAATAACCTCCACAAGTAAGCCTATAAAGAAAACTCTTAGTTGGGTAAGTAAGATAACCTTATTTTTAAATTGATTTCGTTATTATATAATTTCCATACATACATACATATATATCATCACGCCGAGTCCCTAACGGGGTAGGCAGAGAGTATAGAGCGCCAGTTCTCTCTAGACTTACATACCTCTTTCGCTTCGTCCACATTCATCAGTCTCTTCATACATGGTCGTCGGTTTCAAGTACTCTTAACGTTCCCGTCCTTGAGAGTCCGATCTATTTGATCCAGGTTTATACCTGGTTTTCCAACTGATCTCAAACCGTTTTCGTAACATAAATAAGTACCTAAATAACAGCTTAAAACCAAACTCAAAATGATTAAAATTGTAACGATACTACAGCTAAATAAAAACTATATTTCCTGAAAGCTCCTCAAAGAGCTTCTAGTGCAAGTTAATAAGCTCACTGGAAAGATGAAATAAAAAAAACTTTTCCTGCACCGGGAGTGTAGTTAAATAAGATTAAATTTGCTTCAGGAAAGTGCTTCGCTTCCTATCTTTTAAAATAAAGTAGGGCATGGTGGAAATTGCATTTGGATCTTTAGAAATATAGTACTTAGAATATTCTAACTATATCATGCTTTAAGATTTGGCCAGGTCGACGTGTCTGTTTGTCTGAACTCAAAAACTACAGAACAAATTCTGATGCCATTTTCACATGATATATTTCGAAAAAAGTGTTATACGTTAATATTTGCTGTGTTTACAAAGAGGTATGTAAGTTTAGAGAGACCTGGCACTCTATACTCTCTGCCTACCACGTTAGGGACTCGGCGTGACGATACTGTCCGAATCCGGAACTGATCACTAGCTAAGATAGCTAGCTAATTAATGACAGAACAAATAAAAAATCAAAAAAAGACTTCACTAATATAAAAATTCAAATTAATAATACAATATCTCACGACCCTAAGAAAATCGCCGACACATTTAATGACTTCTTCGCCTCAATTGGAGAAACAGGTGTAACACAAAAGTGCTCACGACCCCGCGGCCGCCCCGTGATCAACCCTACTGAGTCCTCCCTGTACCTCACTCCTGTCCATCCTGTCATGTGTCATTACCCAGAAATAAATAAAATTATAAAAAGTCTAAGAAATACAAATAGCTGCGGTATAGACGAACTTCCACTCTCTCTAATTAGGCAGTGTGCAGATGAACTTACAGTACCTTTCACCTTACTTATAAATCAATCTTTTAAGGCCAGTTCCCAGATTTACTTAAAATATCAATAACTAGCTGTCCCGCCCAGCTTCGCTCGGGTGAAAAAGTTAAATTGCCCGTAACACGATCGCAGCGCCACCTATTGGGTCCAATTGTAAATCTAAACCATTCTCGAATCTAGCTTAAGACACACAGAAACACACAGAAAGCTTCGCCCGGGTAAAAAGGTAAAATTCTTGAAACTCGATCGCAGCGCCACCTATCGGGTCCAATTTATTATAGCCTATGTTACTCGGGGATAATGTAGCTTTCCAAAGATGAAAGAATTTTTGAAATCGGTCCAGTAGTTTCGGAGCCTATTCATTACAAACAAACAAACAAACAAACAAACAAACAAATCTTTCCTCTTTATAATATTAGTATAGATAAAACCAGTTCATAAAAAAGACGACAAAACAAATAAAAATAATTATCGCCCTAGCCCTTCTATCCGCCGCCTCAAAAATATTTGAAAAAGCCATGTGCTCCCGCGTACACAATTTCTGTGAGAAAAATAAAATTTTTGATGAGTCACAAAATGGATTCAGGAACAATAGGTCGACGACACTCGCTGTATATAAATATATTCAAAAAGTCCTTAATGTAATAGATATAAAACAATATCCAATAGGTATACTATTAGACATGTCCGAAGCCTATGACAAAGTGCAATACAACATATTATTAAACAAGCTATATTGGGTGGGTATCCGCGGCATACCACACAAATGGTTCACATCCTATCTACAAAATAGAAATCTCTTACATAATCTTGAAATTAACTTTACAAAAACTAAAATAATGTCCTACCACCCATATCAAAAAATAAATATATCCTCACGCCTTCCCACAAGGGTCCCCGAAGGGGTAGGCAGAGGTGTATAGGTAATACCCACACACCCACTTTCCGCCAGAGGTATATTAGGTGCCAACGTGACAGATGGCGAGTCCATCGCCGTTACTCAAGCACGACTATACATACGCCTTTGAATTTCTTCTCAGACGTATGCAGGTTTGCTCTCGATGTTTTCCTTCACCGTAAAGCTCGTGGTGTGACTAATCACTGTACTTAAGTTCAGAAAAAACTCATTGGTACAGTGGGGATTCGAACTTGCGACCTTTGCGTCGCAGGCAACTGCTCGAACCACTCGGCCACCACGGCTCTCTTCATCTTTTATACCAAATATGACGACATACCCATAAAATACTCGTTGAGACGTAAAAATAAATTAATTAAACCAACATCAAGACTGACACTACACACTAACAGCCCCTTCATTATGTCAATTAATATATTTAATAAACTCCCTAATAGAATAATAGAATAAAAGAATAATAGAATAATAGAATAAGGAGTGAAAATAATTTTAATAAATATATAAAATTAATTAAAGAATTATTGTTTGAAAAATGTTATTACACTATAGAAGTGTTTATGCAAGATAAGATTAGATAATTGTTCCTAAAAATAGTTTCTTAAGTTTCTATTTATATAAATATTTTTCTTTTTTAAGTATCTACTAATATATATTTTTTTCGGTAAATAAATTTAAGTTATGTTTATATTTTAAGGTTAGAATAAGTTAGCAAGTACCTTCATTGTTCCCCTTTTTATAATTTGTGTCCCTCTCACAAGTTGCTGTGCCCCACAGGGTCCACTGTATACCCTGATATTATATATAATGTGATATTATTGTAAGTGGAAGAGCAATAAAGAATTATGATTATGATTATAAGATATAACAACGAGTTTAGGATTTTAAAATTTCCGGGTAATAATTTTCTGTAACGTAATTTGGTTCAGAATCGTGGCAGTAAAACACAGGACGTCCTGTCCTTGGCGTGCCATCGATAAAATCTACTGTATCGGGAGTATTTGTGGCCAACGATAACGTATTATGGTGTTACCACGAACTACGTAATACATTTTGAGTTGAAATTAGGGAAACCTTCTGGTATTTTTTGTTCCGAATCTTATAATATATATGTTGATGAATATAACATAATAACTATTTTGGCTTGAGCTAAAAGGTGCAATGAAAGCCCTTGTATCTCGCTTCAGCACTTGTCTCTGTCTAATAGTCACTCCCTATATGTCAGGAACTAAAGCAATTTAGACTATGTTATTTAATTTAGCACGATGTTGTTTGTAATTTCGAGTATTACGGACAGACACTTAGATTTTAGGGCATATTTTTAGATCTACATTTTGCTTGCTTTATCTCCGATACATCAAAAACAATTAGTACTCGTAGTCTCGTAGACTCTGCTAGCAGAAAACTGGGTTGAGGCAACTCTTTTCGACCAACACGAACTAGCTTTTTGGTACGTCATTTGTAAGGAAATATCAGTTGTACTAATCCAAAATTTAATGGGCGATTCCATTGTGTTCTTGGAAGTAGTATCCATAGTTAAGAAGAAAAATATCATATATTTTATTGTTTGCTAAATATTGTATTCATAATAAAAATCCACAGCATTTGTTTCGTCCATCCAAAAATGATTCATTCCCCACAGGCTTCGTCAAGAATAGTCCAAAAAGTAATCAGCATTCAAAAGAAGAATGGATCAGAAAAATAATGTCTTGTACTCTTTAGCTGCTTAAAATTATCGCAAGTACATCCTTAATCCATTTAGAAATTAGGGGCGGCACAAAAATATTATCCTCTCCAATGACTCGTATAATTATTTTCAGCAAAAGACGAAAATCTACGCCGCATAATGCACGAAGTGGAGACCTTAACAGAGGATATCAATACCCTGACCCAGATATCGGAGCACGTGGCAGCCCTGCACACGCAGCATTTGCAACTGGAGGAGATAGTGAGAGACATGCTCCATTCATTGAACAAGCAACTATTAGAGAGGCAGAGTAGTGATACGCAGTTGTGTTATATGGAGATCAGTTTGAATACTCCGTAAGTAGTAACTCTTTAATTAGAGATTGAATTGATTAATTTGAGATCATTATCATATTGACTAGTTTCTAATTGATTCGCCAACTGAAATCCAATTCCTTTTTAAATTTCAAAAACGAATTCTTACTCGGATTTGTATTAGGCTGTATTAAAAAATATATTTATTGAGCAAGCATAAATTTTGTTTGCTGTGCAGTTCTAGATGTTCACAGCAATAAATTAAAAACTTTCCTGTAGACACCTGTATGCCCAATATAAGTATATCTTTACTTTACAAAAATAGCCAGCTAGCTCTTAAAAATTCTTAGCCCAATGCTTGTGAGAAATGAGGTTGCTGTTCTTCAACGCTTTACTATAACTTTTTCCTTTATGTCTTTTACAGTTTTATGGATTTGATTACGATGGTTCATTAAAATTCAAAATGCCATAGATTCAGGAGCTTTTGATCGTTGAAAGGTAACCATCTATTTACGTTTCAGGAACGGGCCAGAGAACTTAACGATCATATTTCTTAAGACAGAAAAGCGAAGCAGTTGGGAGGAGCTGATCAATGAAACCAAACAAAAACTATGTAAGTGAAATCACTTGCTTAGCCCAATACAAGCAGAGCTTACAAAAGATCCTTGGATGGTAAAACACGGTCTTGTTATAAAGTACCATATAGACGGATCTGGTACCCAGTTCGGTTTTATAAAAAAAAAACTAGTTGATCATTAAATTACAGCCTTAGTAAACGGACTCACTTCACACAAGATGTCAAACTATTCGGTTCCGAGTCCCATTTTTCAAGCTAGATAATATTAAGATTTTCAATGTCTAAAGCAATGATGAACTGATATAGTCCCAATTCAGTTTCGATCGACTTCGACTCGATCCGAACTTGCGTCCTGCTACAATACTTGAAAATACTCTTTTCGTAATTATCATTAAATTTATATTTCAATTCTACGTTCTCCAGAACTATTCTGCTACTGCTTACAAAGATGCTCGAACTTTTGACAATGTATTAATGGCAATTAAACATAAAGATACAGCGTAGAAATATTACCATCTATGTATTAAATATTTGCAGGTGTATACGGCCAAGAGAGACCAGCGCCAGAATTCCTATCGCCGGTTCCAATTCGTAAGACCCGAGCTGGATTACAGTTCACTTGCGCTGCCCCAACGCTGCCACCCAAGGGACAGTCGCCTGATGTTTGGGTAAATTCTTATTGTAAAAGAGCATGTATGAAGAGACTGGTGAATGTGGACGAAGCGAAAGAGGTATATTAGTCAAGAGAACCGGCGCTCTATACTCTCCGCCTACCCCGTTACGAATTCGGCGTGATGACATGTATGTATGTATTTAATATTGTAAAAGGAAATATTTGACAATTATTTGATTAATTGTGTTTCTTACGGGATAATCCGAGTAAGTAGAGTGCCAGTTCTCTCTAGAGTTACAGAACTCTATCATTTTAACCACTTTCAACAGACACTTCATACATGTTCACCCGTTTCAAGAACTCTTGATCTGTCCATTTTAAAATTTCTTTGTTCAATTGATTAGATTTAAGTTGAAACATGTTCTCCATTTGATTTTTCATCCTTCATTCTAACTCTTCACTTTTATATAAAAAGTGTTATTCATAATGTAAAATAAGTTAATTATTACCCAAAGCGTATCGTGGTTATTGTCGTCTAAAGATTATGCAATACTTTCTTGGCTAGATTTCCAATGCTTATTTGAACGTGACTAATATAACAAAATGAACTTTGTGTATCCCAAAGAAATGTAGTTGTACAAAATGTTAGCTTTATTCTTTTTCATGTGCCTCTCCAATTAGTGAAGGTTGGTATTTGGCCCTATCTTTTGCGAGGCACAATAATTGACACGACTTTAAATCGTTTGTTCGTTTCCCTTCAGGTATGTAACAGCGACGGCTACGTCGGCCAGGTGTGCGTGCTCACTTTGTCTCCGAAGCCTCAAGTGACGTCATGCAACGGCGTGTGCAACGCGCGCATCTTGTGCGTTGCTTGCGTCCCGCCTGCGCCTGCGCTGACTAGGCAGCAAACGCTCGATATCCCGTATGTATCGACACTTATATTTCAAAGAGGAAAGATTTTATTATTAATTTGTAAAAATGTTTGTAGTTAATAAACTAAAGAACTGCTTCACCGAATTTAATAATCTTTTCTGGCATAGAAAATTGCATACCCTAGAAAAATTGCAAGTGAAATCACAGCCTAAGACAGGTATGACATAACGGGTTTCCCGTTCGAATTTGGAGCTGCCCGACTGGGGCAGGACCTCCACCTTATAGAAGTCCGTAGCCAAATAACACAATACTTTGTGTTTTGTTATATTGTGTTGGCAGTAGGGGGATTAGTCCCATTATGCTGCCAACATAGTATAACTCTCCGAACACAAAGTGGCAACGCGCAAGTGATACCTTGGTATTGCAAGCGTAAATAGGCTGCGGTAACTGTTTTCCACCGGGTTGGCCGTATGCTTGTTTGCCACTCTTGTTGTATAATGTGTTTGACTAATGACTTTGACTTTGAAATATAGCCTAGATATTTTTCCATAATACAATATTTAAAACACGTATGTGAGTGAGACATTACAAACATACACTTGTTTCCACTTTTCAGAAGTACGAGTTCCTTGAGCAGTTCCAGTTCAGTGAAGCCTGGTATCAGCATATCAGATGCTGATGATAGCATCAAGAATATACGGCTGGATAGGTAAGACTGGACTATTCTACTATCATAAATTCTCACTATATATAGTCACGCCTACCCACAAGGGTCCCCGAAGGGGTAGGCAGAGGTGTATAGGTAGTACCCACACACCCACTTTCCGCCGCCACAGAGATATATTTTAGTTGCCAGCGGGACATGCTATCGCCGTTACTCAAGCGCGACTATATAATAAATACATACGTTTTTTAATATTTTCTCAAACATATGCAGGTTTCCCCTCTCGATGTTTTCCTTCACTGTTAAGGTCGTGACGTGACTAATCACTGTACTTAAGTTCAGAAAACTCATTGTTACAGTCGGAATTAGAACTTGCAATTTTTGTGTTGCAGGCAACTGCTCAAACCACTCGATCACCACGGCTTAGTATAGTTAGATAATTTTATTTAACGCAAGAGCATTCGCGGGGCATATCTTATCTAATAAATATACATACATACATACATATCATCACGCCAAGTCCCTAACGGGGTAGGCAGACAGTATAGAGTGCCAGTTCTCTCTAGACTTACATACCTCTTTCGCTTCGTCCACATTTATCAGTCTCATCATACATGCTCGTCAGTTTCGAGTACTCGACGTTGCCGTCCTTGAACGTCCGATCGATAAATAATATAATAAAATATCTAATAAATATAAGCGGTAAAATAGTCCTCCTCTTCCAGTTCCTCATCCAGTGATGATGACGACGACGGCGAAGACAGTGAGAATCAAGATGCTCAATCCGAGCGCAGTCAGGAGTCTGCCTCGATACGCCTGCACAGCAGTCTGAACACCTCGCTTGGACATAGAGCCACGCTGACCCCGAGCCACAACAAGAGCCTTAGCACCCCCCATACAGGGCAGTGCACCCAACTGCATCCGGTCATGAAATCCAACTCAAATCCGGCAGTGGATAAACAAGCCATGGGGATTACTTCCGGTGAGAGATCTATCAATTTTGACTCTGAGAAAATTATCTCCTGCCATCCTATCTTCATTTACCTTTGTTGTTGCAAAGCTCTAGAAATATTAGCAAAAATTATTTATATAATATATAGGTATGTCTTCGAATACTTCTCATCCTTTCGTGTTTACTGATCCTCATTCACGAACATCATGCCAAGTCCTTCGTGGGGTACGCAGAGAGACAAGAGCAAGTTCTCTCCAGGCCTTCGCCTCTTTCGCTTCACACTAAATTCAACTGAATTTACATACATGCTCGCCGATGTCGAGTACTCTTGACGTTCCCATCCTTGAGAATTTGATCAATTCGACCAAGATAGTTTGACTTTGTTCTTTTATTTACCTACACCTCCAAACACTTTGACGAATTTGATTGATTTCTGGAAAGATAAAACATTGACTTCTGGAAACATCAAGCAGACGTTAACTGATACAGCTTCGTCAACGTTTCTTCATTCATCTTTTCTATGCGTCCAAACCAACGTAATATGCCTTTCTTTACTTTTACAATCACACCCTCAAACACGCCAGTTGCTTTGCCAATCTCATTGCGAGTTTGATCTAAAAAAACTACATACATTTACTTTAATTTGATCAAATTTTCTCACGACTGACGAAATTTTTTCACATCTACGCATTATCTAACTATTGATTTATACAATGCTCATCATCTTCCCATTAAGGGTATTCAAGAGTGCGAAAGGGACAGATGTATATTCTGTTTATAAATCTATTCCGTTTACACACTTGATTAATGATGGTAATATTACATCATGTTAATGATAAAGTGTTACTGACTAACCCTTTATCACATGATTTGTTATATTTTTTGGTAACCACTTTCCTTTCCTATTTCAATGCACCTTAGTAACTGGACGTATGTTAGGTAACAGAACTATTCTATCTTTCTTATGCATGCTCATTCAATGTGTTTCTTAGATACTATTCTTAAATGGCTTCGCTTAAAGGCTCCGCTTAACCTATCTTCTATAATATGGGGGTTAAAACTTTTCTCATTGATATCGCTTCTTAAAAACAAGCTTTTAAGAATTTGAATTTTGTGTAGTCTCAGGTATTCCGACACGATTCGTATAGTAATGATTACGAGAGAATTAAAAATCAAGGGTGATTTAAAATTTGGAACGAGCGCACTGATTGGATAGTTTGAGCCAATCATGGCGCTGATGGTGATATGTTACGAAGTTTAAAAATTATCACTTTTACGACGTTTGTGGAGTATTGACAAAATATTTGTAAAGTTAAGTTCTGTGTTCGGAATGTTTGCAAATCACTGATGAGACTCTGTGAAGGCGTGAAAAAAAATCAAACGAAAATGTCTCTCTGACTACAAACCTACTCGCTTCTTAGCTTTTGCATGTGCATAAATCTTGTTAAACCTTCATAAACCTAATGCTAATCAATTTTCTTTGTCCATTGCAAGAAAATAGTCCTCTGTCAAGGGACCAATTAACCTAAGTTCTCCAGGGCATCTGATTGGTGGAAGACTTTGATTAATAAGCGTTTATACTCAGGCACTCTGTCATCGCCTGCTAGCCGCCAGTCTTCAGAGGACAGTGGAAGCACTGCCAACCAGCCTACCATGTGGCTTGGCACTGAGGATGGCTGTATTCACGTCTACAATTGCTTGGACAACATCAGGATCAAGAAGAATAAAGTGAAGCTACAGCATAACTCTGGTGTTCATTCCATTGTGTGAGTTTACTCGTTTTCTGTCTGATGGTAAGCGGTTGCCGTCGCGTATAGAACAATGCGCCATCAGAAATATTACTTGCGTTACCAGCGGTATTAATTTTTTTTATACTACTAAAGTTATATACATGCATCAGTTGCATAGTAAGCGGATACCACCGCTTTTGAACGCTATTCGCGCGTCGCCGAACGTGAGTTATCTTGAGATTCATCTATCAAGAGGAGTCTGTTAATGGCTGAATTAGTACATAGAGTATGTTTTATTCCAGGAAAGAATAACATCCACTAAGAAATCAATTTTTTTAACATATTTTATTTAGGATAGTGATGGCAACACCCAATTCATTTCTTTTCGTCGGCTTTAAAATTAACAGGTTTCCCTGAAGCATTTTCTGCTATAAAAACCAGATTTAACTTTATTTCCCCTCCGCTCAGGAGTTAACTACGCTTTAAGCATTTCTCTAGAAAGCTCTCTACGAAAACGGTGGTTCTTTAAAATGTGTGAAGAGATTTTTCCGCCATCTTTTGTAAGAAATATTATGTAATATCATGTATTGTTACAGGTTTGTGGAGGGGAAAGTGTTCGTGGCTCTGGGTAATGGTGACCTCGTGGTCTATTGCCGGGATATAGGTAAGCTGCATACACTCATACAAACATACACACATCAGACACGTCATCACACATACACACATATATATACACAATTGTATACTTACTAACTACATGACGGGTTTTATTGATCCATGTCTATTATAACTTACAAAATGAGCTCCTTGGGGAGGGGGGAGGATTGTGTTGGCAGCAGAGGGAGGAAAGAAGAAGATTTATATATATTTGACAGGAAACAAAAATATATATATATATATATATAAATAATGGAAATGAAGTTGTATATTAATGTCTTTGACCTACTAATATTATAAATTCGTAAATTTCTGAGTATGTATGTTTGTTAAACAATCTCGCAAAACGGCTGAACGGAATTGAATGATATTACATAGTGTGATAGACTATTGGCTACATATCATCACGCCAAGTCCCTAACGGGTTAGGCAGAGAGTATGGAGCGCCAGTTCTCTCTAGACTTACATACCTCTTTCGCTTCGTCCACATTCATCAGTCTCTTCATACTTGCTCGTCGGTTTCGAGTACTCTTGACGTTCCCGTCCTTGAACGTCCGATCGATTTGATCCAGGTAGTTGGAACGTGGCCTTACTCTGCCTACTCTTGCACACACTTTTGCTTAGTATATCTGTTTCGTCAATCTTTCTTCACTCATCCTTTCTATAAGTCCAAACCAACGTAACATGCCTTTCTTCATCTTTAATAATAAAAAAGTTAATGCAATTTTACGTGGGTGAAACCACGGGCAATAGCTAGTAAACAATATACCTAACGTTTAATTGCAGACGGTTCATGGGGCGAGAAGTCAACAATACCAGTAGGCACCGGGAGTACCCCAGTGAGCAGCATGCTGCTCTCTGCCGGGATGCTGTGGTGCGCCACTCACGCCTCCATAAAGATCATTAACCCCCACACTTTGCAGGTACGATTAAATACCATTTGTAGACAATACGGAGATTATTTTTTCGAAGAACATGAAGACCAGGATACATGAGATCGAAAACTCTTTTATTCAAAGTAAGGGACACAAATTGAACGTCACATTTAAATGTCACGTTCAAATACACAATAAAAATTGTCTGAAGAATCTAGTGGAAGGATCCAAAAACTTGAATGCACTCAGATTATATGGCGATCTCAGCGTGATATATCAAGCTGAGTTCGCAGAGAAAGTAGAGCGCCAGTTCTCTCTAGACTTTCAGTCCTCTTTCAGTTTGTCCACATTCATCAGTCTCTTCATACATGTTCGCCGATTTAGATTTAGGTAGTTGGAACGTGGCCTTCCTCTGCCTCTTCGACACACTTTCGTATTGTACAACTTGAATCAACTTCTTGTAAACATGTGAATAATTGCATAAAAACACTTTAGGTGGACGAAACATTCCAAATAAGTTCTGAGACGAAACCTATTAGCCACATGGCCGTGTGTGGAGGCGTCATCTGGCTGTCCCTACACAACGCAGCACAACTGCGCTGCTACAACGCCACTACGAGGGAACAACTCGCTGAGATCAACATCACTCCGCAAGTTACAAAGATGCTACACGGTACAGTTTTTTCATCATCATCATCATCATATCATCACCCGAGTCCTTAACGGAGTAGATAGAAAGTATAGAGCGCCAGATCTATCTAGATTTACATACCTCTTTCGCTTCGTCCACATTCCTCAGTCTCTAAATACATAATCGCCGGTTTAGAGTACTCTTGACGTTCCCGTTTTTTAAACTGATATCGTCATACTTCTTCATAGGAGTCCTTGGAAGGGTAGGCAGATATAATAATATAACATAATAATATATCCTCACGCCTTCCCACAAGGGTCCCCGAAGGGGTAGGCAGAGGTGTATAGATAATACCCACACACCCACTTTCCGCCTGAGGTATATTAGGTGCCAACGTGACAGATGGCGAGCCCATCGCCGTTACTCCAGCACGACTATACATACGCCTTTGAATTGCTTCTCAGACGTATGCAGGTTTCCTCTCGATGTTTTCCTTCACCGTTAAGCTCGTGGTGTGACTAATCACTGTACTTAAGTTCAGAAAAACTCATTGGTACAGTCGGGATTCAAACTTGCGACCTTTGCGTCGCAGGCAACTGCTCGAACCACTCGGCCACCACGGCTTTTTAGGCAGGGTAGGCAGATGTGTGATGATATCAATATTTCACTTTCAACCTATGTTACTTTTTTGGTGTGATAGACTTACTCCCTAGCTTGTCGATCACGAAGATGCGCCCCACCTGATGATAAGCGGTTACCGCTGCCCATAGACGTAGACGTAGTCACGCATATGTGGGTTAGATGGCGAGTCTGGTACCTTTCCTTACGACTTTACTTGCGGTGAAGGACACTGTAAGGAAATCGGCTTACTCTGAAAATCTTCAAAGATATGTTTAAAATATCTCCATTAAAAAGTCCCATCAGAGACCCTTGTTGAGCAACATTAGCCATAGATACGATTAGTCTACACTAACTTCTGCTGACTCCGTATCTATAATAATTTATGGTTAAAAAGTCAACTATTTGTTTATCTTATCTCTTATTATTCATTTGAGATGAATCGGGAATTACCCAACTTACCCAATTCTCGAACACCTTCCATTCCCTTTCTCTCGTCCAGGGTGCGATGACATAATAAGGCAGCACAAGGCAGCATGCCTCCGCGTCACAGCACTGCTGGCACACCGCGACACTCTGTGGGTTGGCACCAGTGCCGGAGTGCTCCTCACAGCGCCGCTGCACAACTCACCCAATCCGCGAACTGGGGCATTCACCGTCCCTCAACTCACCGGTAAGTTCGAAATAACTTCCTTTACCCGCAGTGGCCGGGTGATTTATCGAGTCTCCTTCAATGGCTCAGATCCCGGCGATATATACAAATTAGGTTTCCTGATTCTATGTAAAAAGGATTTGTCACCCACGAGGTTTACTGAGACAGGAAACATTACGACGAAACCTGAAGATGATGATTAAAGACATGATTTAGAAACGGTGACGCATAAGCTCTCTGTCACGGTGATATCTAGGTATATTTTACCTAATTAAAGCCGCCGTTTTCTCTCTTCTACCGAAAGAAAATATATCTCTATCGACTTTTGATTTTATTTTATTTTACTACGACTGGTCCCACCCCTTCGGCGACGATTATAGAAATACGCTAAGATGCACAGATACATTAATTCTTTTATATCTTCATAACATGGAGTTTCTTGCCGGTTCTTCTCCATGGAAGCGACCAACCCGAACCGTGCTTCTTTTTCGACGTTTTATAAGTGCCCATCTGGACCTATGTGAAATAATATGAAAGGGTAAATTAACAAATTAATGAAAATAATATACATATATAAATATATATTTATTCATTTTATATACATTTATTATAACTAATCGGCGAAATATTTTACATAAAACTTTTCACACTAGTCAATTTCAGATGTGCACAAATATTTCATTAGGAATGTTGATAAATAATTAGTAAAACTATCGTAAAAATCGGATTATCGATATCGATACTTTATTGACTACACCCTCGCACTGGTTGAGTAGCGCGAAACTGATGCAATTTTCTAGAAAGTTCTTTAACTATTATTACAGATAAAATTCGATCTTATTGCCCTTACATAAGATAGATTTTTGTATTGTACAATTAAAAAAAATTTGGACATAAAACAAAATTAACGTAATAAAATAAAATTTAATTAAATAACACTTCCCGATGATAGGAAATGCCACTATTAGCTAGATTTTTGTCCGGCTAGCATTCCTGCACTCAAGAATGGAGCAATACGGCATATCTGCACTTGTTTTTCAAACTTATTGAAAGCGGATTGTCACACACAAGCGGCGGCGGCGTACTGAGCGCGGTTGGTCACAACCAAATTAGAAAGTTGCGCACCATAGGTGCATGCGCACCAAAAACGTAACGAGGTCATTCATCAGTAGATTTTACCTCTCATATTTTCTCATACCGGGCGCCTTATATATGAAAATCGATTCTTAAGGAGTAAACTCCAAAAAGATTTTGATTTTGATTTTACATTCCCACAACAGTCCAGTGTATTATTATATAATTATATATGTAACGCTAATGGCGAATCCGACACCTAAACGTCAACAATACAAACGTACCTATTTGAATTTAGCTTTTGGATTAGGAAAAGAAATAATTAATCCCAGTGTTGTATCCACAGGTATCACTTACGGACACACAGGCCACGTGAGGTTCTTGACCATCGTCGAGAACCCAGTAGCGCCAAAGCAGCCAGCCAAGGCAACGCAGACCTCACTCAAGACGAAGGCATTGAGCCGACGTTCCGCAAACGTTGAGAAACTACAGAAGCAAGCACAGACAACGCAGAACAACAAGGAGACGCTGGTCATATCGGGTGGTGATGGCTATGAGGACTTCAGGAGCTCCAGCATGACCGAGGATGCGGGACGAGAGGACTCCACGAACCACCTACTTCTTTGGAGAGTTTGAGCGAATTTACCGGCCTACAGGGTTAAAAAACTGTCCAACACTCGACGTAGTGTTGCGGAATCGTTAAGATTTGACGTTTCAGTGTTTTCGAATAAGTTGCGTGCACTTAAACGTCTCAAGCGTTTGTGGGAGAGAGCCTAAATATTTCTTCATAGTAACTAATTTTAAAACGTTTTTGTTAATTGATGTTAGTGCTATTCCAGCTTTCATTAAACGTTGATGTACACGTAAATAAATAAATATATATTATATATAAATATATATGTACTACATGTCGGTAGTATGAGTTTGTGTTTTACGCGAACAATTTTGAGATTATTAACGATTAGTGAGGACATTTGATGTCAATCTCGTATTATTATTGGTACCTATATCATTAGAGCGAAATTTTCAAAAATATATATTTACCTATATATAGTATAGAAATACATAGATAAAAGAATGCAGTATTGTAAGAGTTACGTTAGTGGACCGAATACTTCAGATTTACCGAGAGCGTAAGTAAAGTACCTATCATTGGATGTAAAATGTACCCTATTTATATCTAGACAAATGTTAAAATTCTATCTCTTGTAATTAGGCGTGAGTATGTCGTAGTTATTAAAAAATAATAATAATTTGAACTTGAAGTTGGTTATTTGTTCCTTAGCTCAATAGCCACTGTCAAATATACACCAATCGCCATCTCTTTATAAACGATGAGAGAATAATTCCAAATGTGATGCTGTTTTACTCAATACAAATAGTATTTTGGACTTCTTGCGTAAAGTAGACTATATAAAGCACGTAGCTTAGACATCAGCGACAGATATAGATAAATCTAAAATACTTGTGTAAATTAATGAGCTTTAAAATTTTACTGTAGTGATAACGTCAAAAGAAATGGATTATATAACACCTCCAAGAGCCCTTGATGGTAAATCTTAATGAAGTTTCATACAATAGTAACAAACAAATGTTACTCTGATACATGGCTCCAACAGCGAAATCAATGACAAACTTGACATCTCTTTCAATATCATGATTGCAACAAATGGTCGAGTATTAGCTACTTCTAGTGCTACAGTCAGACGGCTATTTCCAACCGCTGCTTTATTCATATGGATAAATGCAAATTTCTTGGGTAAGCCTTTTGAAATAATTATGGAACCTTTTAAGTTTCGGGAATCTTTGTCTGTTTTCGTGTATAAATCCACACGCGCTCCAGTAAAAGGCGTAAGACTAGGCTAACTTAATCCCATGTTGCAACTGCATTGTACTTACTTATAAACATATACTTCGTAAGACTCACTCTATAAATGTAGCCCTTATCACTAAAGCATTCACAGTTCACGAATAAGCTAAGAGTAGATACAATAAAAAAAGATATTTCAGACAACTTCGTTAGAGTACTTTTTCCCTTGCTTCATCTGATTTGAAGCACGAATAAGCTAAGAGTAGACACAATTAAAAAAGATATTTCAGACAACTTCGTTAGGGTACTTTTTCCCTTGCTTCATCTGATTTGAAGCCTCGTGTATCAGCGTAAATCGAAATAATTTAGCTGTAGAAATATTTGTCTTAGATAGTAGGTCTGAATAATGTACCATATCCCTGAAGTTATTCAATACATTTATCATTGGTCTGTGTAAGCTGAAAGATTGTAATTGCTCAAAAAAGTACCGATCCCAAACTATCCGACCCGAGCAAAATATTTTGAATCTGGAAATTTGGATGTAATCTATATTTATGAGCGAAAAATTGCAGCGTAATAAACGATAGTGGCACAAAATTTTCTGGGTTTTATTTTAACTTATCCCTACGGACTGTTCCCAAATACGGTGACAAAGAGACATATTTTAATGGATTAGCGACTAAGGGTCCCCGAAGGGGTAGGCAGAGAAAGTAAAAGCTGTGAAAAAATGAACTCCTCGGGCCGCGTGCTTTGCGACTTTGGTGGTAAAAACATAGGAATATAGCTACAGGCATTATTAAAAAAGACAAGAAAAATGTATCATGTAAGCAAAAAACATTTTATTCGACTATGATCACAAGTAAATCATAGAATTGCATTAATTTAATTTAGTCACTACTTATCAATAGGTCAGAAATCAGCAATACATTTCAATAAATACATCTTAACCATAATTCTCTTCCTAGATCAAGTTTCTCATGTACATTTTGCAGCCACATCGTTAATGAATGCATGTAGATTTTCTTTAGTATCAGAATCGCTCTTCTTGCCTCGACTTACAAAATAAGGGTCCATTTGCAATTGTAGAGCTAACTTTTTTAAAGTTGTCCGTCTGTCCCTCTCATTATCACTCGCTTCCCTCTTAACCTTCGTTTGCTCATTCTTAATGTTAAACAAATCAATAGCAGAACAGACCAAATCTTTCACTTTTACATAGTCGTCGTTTGAGGTAGTTGAATTTTCAACTTTGATTCCTTCCGTATCCTTTTTGCCTCTGGCAATATAGTAGGGATCATTTCTGACGGATTTCACAATCTCTTCGATAGCCCCCCGCCGGTCTCTAGCTGCTTTTATCAAGTCGTAATTTAAGTAATATTTCTTACCCCTTGAGATAAAAAATGGATCGTCTTCAGCTGAAGAACGACTAGCTCTTTCCACTAGAATATAATGTGGTTCTTCTACAATCATTCTATTTTCGTGGACAGTTCCCGACTCTGGTGACAGATTTCTTCCCAAAACTAAGCCTTTTGATTTGGGGACGAATGGAACTCTACTACGAGAAGGCCCGTTGAAAAGTAATTTCATATCGCTATCTCTTCCTCTGTGCATCCAAAATGAAGTCGGAGCATTGTTACTACGTCTGAGTCTTGATAGATTTTCTATGTCATCTTCGACGTTATCGATTGTCTTCAAAATAGAATCTTTTAACTCTTCTTTACGTCTGCCGCGGTTACCCCAAAAAGGTTCTGATTCTTTACGTCGTCCCCGATTACCCCAGAATGGTTCCGTGTCGTCTCTTCTTCCCCTATTACCCCAAAATGGTTCGGAATCATCTCTTCTTCCACGATTGCCCCAGAATGGTTCGGAATCATCTCTTCTTCCACGATTGCCCCAGAATGGTTCGGACTCACCTCTTCTGCCTCTGTTTCCCCAAAATGGTTCATCATTACGTCTACCTCTATTGCCCCAAAACGGAGATTCATCTTTTCGGCGCCCTCGGTTGCCCCAGAAAGGATCATTATCTTGGCGTCTCCCTCGGCTGCCCCAAAACGTTTCTAGGACAGATTCATCGTTTTCATCTGAGTTGCGCCTTCCGCGATTCCCCCAGAAAGGAGAAACTAGTGCTTCACGTCTTTCAATTGCATTTTTTAAATGTACTGCGTCAATATTTTCAGATGCTGTAGTGCAATGTTTGCAAAAAATATTACTATTATATTTTGGTTCTTTGCTGTCAGGGTATTCAACTTCAATATAATTTTCAACGGAGGAGCTATCTCGCTTACCTCGATTACCCCAGAAAGGTTGATATTTTTCTGCTAGATCACTGGATTTGAATCCCTTATCGTCGCTTTCAATATCGTTATCATATTTAAATACATATTTAGAATTTTCATCAAGAGGTCTCTTACCTCTATTAGCCCAAAATGTTTTATCTTCGTCGTCAGGCAATGACCTTTTCAACCGATCACTCTTAGAGGTAACTTCCGAGTGAGTCTCCTTTTTGTGGCCTTTTGTCAATTTAGGTTTATTGCCAAGAACGTCGCTGGGAAGTAGCAATAAGAGTAAGAAAAATGTATGGAGTTTTTTCCGCATCGTGTTAAATTCTGAAAAGAGCAAAAAGTAAAACAATATATTCTGTGACAAATTAAAATATGCTCAATACTAGGAAATAGAAAATAAAATCAAGAGTACTCGAAACCGACGAGCATGTATGAAAAGACTGATGAATGTGGTTGAAGCGAAAGACGTAGGTATGTAAGTCTAGAGAAAACTGGCGCTCTATACACTCTGCCTACCCCGTTAGGGACTCGGCGCGATGATATGATGATAATGAGGATGTAAATAAAATTTATTTACATAAATTATAAAATCTGTCACGTTGGCACCTAATATACCTCTGGCGGAAAGTGGGTGTGTGGGTATTACCTATACACCTCTGCCTACCCCTTCGGGGACCCTTGTGGGAAGGCGTGAGGATATATTATATATTATTATAAATAAAATTTAGCCTTTTTTAATAACAACCAACTTATTACGAAAAAGACAAAATTATCAGAGTTGGAAAACCACATTTGAGATATTGAAATAAAAATGATTAATTTGAAAATAGGAACTTACAAAATCTTCTTATTCTCCAATATCATATCCTCTTCCAGACAATCATCAGCTGAGGTGTATGGTAGCTTATGGACTGTCGCTTGCCGTCTGCGGTCCAGGCTACAATTGCAGCTCTTATAAAGGGGGAGGCAAAGCCTTAGGGGTGTCAAGTTGTATTTTTTGTGTCGTTTGTCCGGGAAGTCCGTTGGGACCTGAGCGTTATTAAATTAAAACAATGTTACCGTCGTATTGCTTTGGACTTATGCTTCGAGGATAAGGGGAAGCCCTTTTTACTAAGGTTTTTATTGAATATTTTTCTTACAAATGACTACAAAATCGGTAAATGTAGATGGTATTATGACCGAAAAATTAACATTGATATCTCTATTTGGCTCATACTGTAGACAACGCGTAAATGGTATTGCGCCTAAAGGGAATCTATGAGAACCGTTTACCAGAAGGCGGGACATATGCTTTTTGCCACTTTTGTGGTAAAACAAAAGGTTTGTTCATTTGTTTTAGCCCGCTAATCGAAGGAAATAGTATTCCAATTTTAAAAATATGTTTGCATTAGATAGCCTGTTTATTGAGTAATGACGATATTCCCAACCAATGTACGAGTAAAACCTTTCTTAGTGCAATCTCTTTTTTCTACCATTGAGATGGGGAATAAGTATGCGATCCGCCCGATGGTAAGTGGTTACCGCCGCCTACGGACACGCTTTTATACTATTGGGTGGAGAAGCAAATGTCTCACTGGTAACACAATTATGGTCACCTTTCACAATCAGAATTAGACCAGATGTATGGAATCTTCTGACTTGGGACAGCCCTGGGGCTATTATTCAAAGGCTCAAGAAATGTATTCAATGAATATTTTCTTTTTATTTACACATCCAATAACAAGTTATTCATAATGATATTTGGTTATGATTATGGAGTTTCATATAAATGCGATCACAAACAAGCTTCTACCCATATATCTTCTCACCTTACAAGGAACCCCGGAGATGTAGGCAAAGGCAGTCACTCAACTCCACCGGCAGTCTTTAATTTCTACATCATATTTAGGAGCTAATGTGGCAGATGGTGAGTCTGATGCAGACTATCAAACATGACTGAATGTATATCCATCATCACGCCAGTTGATCGAGGGTTGGCAAAGAGAGTAGAGAGAGAGAGAGCGCCAGTTCTCTCTAAACTTACAGACTGCTTTCGCTTCATTCACATTACTTACTTTCACATATACTCGCCGGTTGGGATTACTCTTGACGCTCGTATCCTTGGGTATCCGATCGATTTGATATATTTGGAACGTATTCTCCTTCTGCCTCTTCTCTTTAAACACGTATTTGGATGTCATCTTAAACATATGCCGGTTTCTACATGATGGTTTCCTTCACAGTAGAGCTGATTACTGTATTTAAGTCCTGAAATACCGCCGGTCTCGAACTTGCAATTTTGACTTTGCTTACTTAAACCACTCGACCTCCACGGTATAGAATCATTTATTTCAGATTCAAAAGGAGATCGGCTGTAACTTCCACTGAAATCAACGCATATTGTTCGCTCCATGTCAAACATTCAATTTACTCGTAGTTACTTTGATGTAATTGGTTGATTAACAATCAACCTTGTGTAAATGATTATTAATCAAAGTCAATTCCACGATCAAAATTTGAGAGTATATTTCTGAAGTCTAAAAATAAAACTTCTGGTTTCATGTAAATTAGATCTCACGCAGATAATAATAATAATGTATCTATCGCGCCTTCCCACAACGATCACACACCCACTTTCCGCCAGAGATATTTGAGGTGCCAATGTGACAGATGGCGAGTCAATCGCCGTTACTCTAGCACGACTATACATACGCCTTTGAATAGCTTCTCAGACGTATGCAGGTTTCCTCTCGATGTTTTCCTTTATTGTAAAGCTCGTGGTGTGACTAATCACTGTACTTAAGTTCAGCAAAACTCATTTCTACAGTCGGGATTCGAGCTTGCGATCTTTGTGTCGCAACTCAAAACACTCGGTAGCCATGGCTAAATAAAAAAAATACGTGTTCGTCTCGGGACACCGGACAAAAGTTATATCATTTTATTTTATTTTAAATCTAAGTTGAACTAAAATGTTGAATGTCGAAATTTATTAAATCGTAAAAGTGCCTTGTTTCGATTTAAGCGCCATCTAGTTTAACTTGGCAGAACTAGTTAGCATATCAATTGATTATTACTAATATTATAAAGAGGAAAGATTTGTTTGTTTGTTTGTAATGAATAGGCTCCGAAACTACTGGACCGATTTCAAAAATTCTTTCACCTTATGAAAGCTACATTATCCCCGAGTAACATAGGCTATATTAAATTGGACCCGATAGGTGGCGCTGCGATCGAGTTTTAGGAATTTTAACTTTTTCACCCGTGCGCAGCTATCCCTTTCTGTGTGTCTTAAGGTGGATTCGAGAATGGTTTAGATTTACAATTGGACCCGATAGGTGGCGCTGCGATCGTGTTACGGGCAATTTAACTTTTTCACCCGAGCAAAGCTGGGCGGGACAGCTAGTTGATTATATTTAGCATGATTGAAAAGCTATTTAGTAGTGTTTATACACAAGTGGAGATGGCACTTTTGCCATAACGCGTTACGTAACGAAGCGGCTTACCTCTTATAAAAAGTTATTACTGCAAAAAATGTAAAAATAATAATAACAAAAAAAGAAATATATATAAAACTAGTGTTATTCTTCATCTTAACAACGTTACCCTGAGTGACCACGACGTGTGTGTCTTGTTGCTGTGATTACGCCGCTGTGGAGCAGCTGTGTAGGGTAGCTTGGGGAAAATTGGTATTTCAATATAAAAATAACAAACGAATACTTTAAAAATGACATAGGAAGGGTCTATGACGATACACTTAAAGATAAGAGGGATAGAATGGTACTAGCATATTAGATTTTTTTTCTTTCTCATAGTAATTTTATCATCGTTGTGTACATGTTCAGATATTGATGCGCCTACCATAATTAAATAGCAAAGCTGACGTAGCTTTTGAAGCGGCTATCGACACCTAAGCACGCTTGAAGATTTATATACCGGACTAGACTAGAAAACGTGATAATTTGTTATTAAGTTTAATTATTATGAACTACTAGCTGTCCCGCCCAGCTTCGCTTGGGTGAAAAAGTTAAATTGCCCGTAACATGATCGCAGCGCCACCTATCGGGTCCAATTGTGATTTAAGCTATCCTATCTTTTAAGTTGGATCAAACTGCTCACGGTGTGCAAATTTGATTGAAATCGGTTAAGTAGTTTAGGAGCCCATCGCGGACAAACAACGTGACACGTGATTTATATATATTAAGATATCAGTTTCTCGTACTAAAGTATTTAAAATCAGTTTTTTGTTACTATTATTAAACCACGCTACTACTGAATCAACTGAATACTCTTTTACGCTGTCGGTAAAAACATCTGCGAGTAGCATAGAAGAAAATGCAACTTTTAATATATGAATATATGAGATATATTACTCGCAAAATAAAAAAAATACTTTTGATAATATCAAAATACTTCTAGGTAAATTGTTTTTACATATATTTTTTAAATATTTTCAATGTATGTCCAATTTTCCATGTCTCCCCAGCTCTGCCGCCCACAATTCCTGTGTGTTTTAACAGAAATAAGATTGCTTGTGTTCACATACCTCGCTCCGGTGGACATTATTACAGAGTAACGCATAAAAGGGAGGTGTGTCGGAGAGACGCGGCCATTCCTAGACCTTTCGCGTAAGAGTATAGTGGGACCCATTTTTCTGAAAAAAAAACCAAATATTTTATATTAGATTATCTATATAAAAATTAATGTTTGTCTGTATTATAAGATCGTAAGCGGATGGACCGATTATAAAGAAATTTTCTGTGTTAATTTAGGTGCGAGATATAGACCCGATAGGTAGCGCTGCGATCGTGTTTCAGGATATATTCACTTTTACACCCGAGCGAAGCTGGGCGGGACCACTAGTATACCTTATATATATATTGCTTGGAGGGCTCTTTGGGAAGATATTTTATTTAGAATATTCAATCAAAATGTAGTAATAAAAATAATGCTTACGCATTCTCCAACCGCCTATAAAGCCGCCCAATGGGATGAATCATGAAGATTTATTAGAAATCGGAATAGTTTAAAAATATAACGACCGTTCAGAAATACATTGGTACGCGTATAATGTTTACTTCACTCACGGTTTGCCTAAAATTTATGACAAGTTGAACATCCAAAATAAAATGATTGTATCCACAAAGCGCGGATGGTTTTATAATTTCCACATTATATCCATCTATTCTAACATTATGTTTGGTTGTGTGTTTAACTAATCTCTTTAACTATTTTACTGATTCGAAAAATAATTTTGCTTACAAAAACCATTTATTGAGGAATACACAAGGGGATAGGCAGAGGTTAATAGGTAGTACCCACACACGCACTTTCCGCCAGAGATATATTTTAGGTGGCAACGTGATGGCGAGTCCATCGCCGTTACTCAAGCACGACTTTGAGTTGCTTCTCAGACGTATGCAGGTTTCCTCTCGATGTTTTCCTTCACCGTAAAGCTCGTGGTGTGACTAATCACTGTACTTAAGTTCAGGAAAACTCATTGGTACAGTCGGGATTCGAACTTGAGATCTTAGTGTCATAGGCAACTACACGAACCACTCGGCCGCCACGGCTTCACGGGTATTGAGAAATACTATATATCTTGTTGTTACTATAAACGGGTGAAGCTGCGGGTCAGGTAGTGTTTAATACGGACGTTATCCAGCTGTGTGTACGGTTTACCCGACCACCGCCGAATGAATGGTTAGGAATCTCTGTGTAAATATCGGATTCTAACAATAATATTTTTGTAATAAAACTTTTAAAACGTAAAAAAAGTCACCGCGAAATACCACGTTTCAACTACCTAGATGAAATACATGGAACACTCAATGATGGGAACGATAGATATAGACTGATGAATGTGGTTGAAGGGAAACAGGCATTACACTTTAACATTCTAGAGGGAACTCTAGAGGCGCTCCACTCTCCGTGAGGGACTCACGGAATTCCATAAAATAATAATATCCTCACGCCTTACCACAAGGGTTCCCGAAGGGTTAGGCAGAGGTGCATAGGTAATACCCATACACCCACTTTCTGCTAGAGATACGAACATGCGCCTTTGAATTTCTTCTAAAACGTAAACATACTGCTCGAAGTTTGTGTTCACGTAATTACTATTTAACCAATTTAAGTCCAGAATAAAACGCACAAACAGACCGCCCGAGTTCAAACCTGCGATATTTATTCTGCAGGCGACTCAAACCAGAAGACCACCACGGCTACAATAATTCTCTCTCTTCCCTCTATTCAGAGGGAATAGAGCGCCAGTTCTCTCTAGACATGCATACCTCTATCGCTTCGTCCACATTCATCAGTCTCTACATACATGCTCACCGGTTTCGACTACTCTTGACGTATTAATAATCTTAATATCAATTCGATTAAAACAGATTACTTAAATTTTGGTTAAATGAACTTTGCAAATGAATTTACTTTAAGTACACAAGCGCTTACTTTACTTCAATATGCTTGTATTTTATTTAACAAACCGTGTCAAAGATGAACGAGTAAACTACTCTTGGCTGAGTGATTAAAAATAAAGAGAGATAAGTCCCAAAAGGGTCTATCTACGATGGGGAAGACACAAGTGTGTATGTACCCCACACATCCACATTTCGTCCGTTTCTCAAGGTTGGCTATAGTAACTCTTACGACTTCGAACTTCCTCACAAACGTATGCAGGTTTCACCTCGTATTTCTTCACCGTAAAGCTCGTGGTATGATTAGTCTCCAAAATACCCACATTTGTGTACCCATGTTTTTGGTATATGATAGTTTCGTTATATATAATTAATTTAGGTATATAATATAATATATTATATCCACAGTCAAACCGAACATACATTTTAGCTGTATTAATAAATTCAACATCTTTTTATTCATGATGACTCCAAATCGTGGTGGCCGAGTGGTTCGAATGGCCTGCGACACAAAAATCGCAAATTCGAATCCCGACTAAACTAATGTGTTTTTCTGAACATAAGTACAGTAAATACACACACACCACGAGCTTTACAGTGAAAGAAAACATCGAGAGGAAACCATGCATACGTCTGAGAAGCAATTCAAAGGCGTATGTATATTCGTGCTTGACTAACGACGATGGACTATATCTATAATCTCTGGCCGAAAGTTGGTGTGTGGGTACTACCTATACGCCTCCGCTTACCCCTTCGGGGACCCTTGTGGAAAGGCGTTAGGATATATTGTTATCATTATTTTATTTTACTTAGAGACAATTCGCTGGAGAAGCTGTGCATGTCAGCGTAACACTCGACCTTCATATACTCGTGTTCCCGAAAATTGTATTTCTATTTGGAGTGGCAAGCAATGTTTATTGCATTCATAAAACCGCACGTGATTCGGCCCCGGTAAAAATAGACAGCGCGTTTTTTTTACTAAACGTAGAAGTTATGACATAAGGACATATGAGAGTATGATAAGAAATAAGTAAGTTATATCAAAGCAAATGTTTTTGAGCTTAAGACATTTTCGTTTCTTTCATAATAGCGCCATCTGGTAGGCGTATTGCACAAAAACTATATTTGCATACGTAATAATATATCTTCACGCCTACCCACAAGGGTCACTGAAGGGGTAGGCAGAGGTGTATAGGTAATACCCCCACACAATAGGTGCCAACATGCCAATATATTAACATATATTCTGGATCTTATTGATGTTCAGATCAAGGAACTAGAACAACATATTATATGAATATTTCAAGATGGAGTTACTCTAGAGCCCACTGCCTACTCATATCTTCCGAAGGCGATATTACCTATACAAACATATATATATATCATCACGCCAAGTCCTTAGCGGGGTAGGCAGAGAGATTAGAGCGCCAGTTCTCTCTAGACTTACATAACTCTTTCGCTTCGTCCACATTCATGCTATATAAATGTAGAAATTCAAAGACGTAGGATCGTGCTTGTGAAACGACGACGGAATCGCTATCTGTCACGTTGTCACTTAAAAATATATCACCGGCGAATATGGGTGCGTGCATACAATACACACACCTCTGCCTACCTCTTCGCGTTAATTATAACGCAGGTGAAACTTTGGGGCACACCAAGCCTTAATATAATATGAATTTAAAAATATGCAAAGAAAATAATACATCAAATTAAAGCAGAATTCTCAGCTGATTAAACGTAAATTCTCTCGCTGAAAATTCGCCGCAGACAGTAACCTCAAACAACCCTTATTGTATGAAGATACACACCTCCCTTGGGGTGCATAAAACTACGAAGATTTAGCTTACATTACATTACATTTTACAGTTAATTGCGCTTATGAGTGCACTGCTCTTTATACTTGTGTTTTAACCCTGAGTGCCGTTAGCTCCAACTAATATTGTACTTGCGAAAGTCTGTGGTGATGGTTGACCCTTTTTCTCGCAAAAACTAATTAATACATGTAATTTCGTACAGAGATTACTAGCTGGATAGTAATACAGATAATCTGTTTTTTCCAACAATAATCCAGATGAAAATCTTCCACTTAAATGGGGGTAGATCTTTGCCTTCTGAGACCCCTTCGGGAACCCTTGTGGATAAAGATATATGTAAATATATTATAAAAAGAAATATTTGATTGTTTTGAGTTTTGAAACACATAGATTGCAAGAGATTTTAAGAGGTATGTAAGTCTAGAGAGAACTGGCGCTCTATACTCTCTGCCTACCCCGTTAGAGACTTGGCGTGATGATATGTATGTATGTAGATTGCAAGTTCGAATTCCGACTGTACCAATGAGTTTTCTCAACTAAAGTAGAGCGATTTACACCACGAGCTTTACGGTGAAGGAAACATCGAGAGGAAACCTGCATACGTTTGAGAAGGAATTCAAAGTCATGCTTGGGTAAAGGCGATGGACTCACCATCTGTCTCGTTGGCACCTAAAATATATATGTGGAGAGTGGGTGTGTGGGTACTACCTATACCTACCCCTTTCGGGGACCCTTGTGGGAAGTCTTTTTTGGCGATAGATTACATATTATTACCAGTATTACAACTGTTCTTTTGCTCACTCAACTATATTTTTTTTATATTTCCACCCACAAATATGTAAAAATATACAGACAGCCTACCCTCAAAGGCTTTATATAAGTCGTATTGACACAGTTGTTGTTCTAACCAAGAAGGCTTCAGCGGAATAATAAAGCCTGAAATAACACAACCATGGCATACATTTTGGGGACTCATAACTATCATTTGAAATAAATGTGTTTGTAAACAGAGCTCACTTTATATTGGAACATTTCGTTGTGAAGAAAATATGTTGTTAACTACTCGATATAACTTCCGCCAAAAGAACTTAGTACGCACATAAATAAAGAATTCAATTCAACTCAAATATTATTCCTAATTTATAATAAAACTAGCTTATGCCCGAGTGGAGTTCGAAAAAGTAGCCAAAAGTAGTAATCGGTTCAGCCGCTATGCCGGGAAAGAACTTGGAATTATGCGGGATTAAAAAAAAAAATATAATAATATTAACCGAATTCCGAACCGAGGCTAAAATGTTTCTCCGTTATTATTATTATCCTCACGCTTTCCCAGTCAGGTCCCCGAAGGGGGAGGCAGAGGCGTGTAGGTAGTACCCACACACCTATTTTCCCAGAGATTTATTTTTGATTAAAAATTACCCCCTTCAAAACTCTACGCAAATCTCATCTTAAACAAAGCAATCTCGGATTACACGACTAAATAATTAATAAAAAATAAAAACATACAAGTCCCGTGGGACTGATGGGAGTTTTAAGCGATATAACGCATAAGCCATACGACATATAGACGTATACCGTTTGAGAGTTTTCCGCAAGCGAGCAAATGCGAAAATAATACCGTCTCTCTCTTTTTCATTCTGGAACCGTATAGTTGTCTCTATTCCCCGCGACTAGCGGAAAACTCAGTGGCAATGCGGTCAGACCTGTAGCTTCGCGCGAGAAGTGCGGACCATTTTCGCAAAAGGGGATCTTAATTCGCGCGTAAATCACAAATAAACTTTTTCTTTGTGTATTCAACTAATATATTATACAGTGTGTGTTTTGTTCGTGTTCCAGTGTGTGTTTCGCTATGTGTTAACAGTTATAAGTGGTACAATTGAAGATGTATTTGTGAGGTAAGTTTTGGAGGTTATAAAATTATTTTTATTGACAAATGCCGACGTTCTGTATTAGCGTGATCATATTTTTATATATGTATACAAATATATTAATAATAACTTGTACAGGTGAATGACATCGAGAGGAATTTTATCCATTCGTTCCATTTTAAAACCGCAAATATACGAGGAAAAATATTTATTAATACGTCTATTGCAAAAGTTGTACGGTTATCCCTATTGCATATGTCTATTTCTACTACTACGCACATATCATCACGCCACCCTCACAGGCTAGGCAGCGAGAGGGCACCAGCTCGCTCTAGACTCACAGACCTTCGTCCCATCCACATTCCTCGGTCTCTCCATACATGCTCGCCGCTTTCAAATACTCTTGACGTTCCTTTTCGAGAATACGATTTGATGTTGCAATTTTAATATATTTAATTATTTTATATAAGTACTCTTTAGATATATATTTATATATAACTACAGAGTACTGAGTAAAGAGAGTAAAGGGCAAAAGTATTCATACTTATGAAATAAAAGAATTGTACGGAGCGGAGCGTACGTCTTTGAAATTCTACGAATTTTTATCTTACAATGTTTTCATTGACTGTTAAGCTCATGGTTTGACGAGTTACTGTACTTAGAACTTAGTACTTAGAATATGCGACGGAAAAGGGACGTGAGAAAACCTGCATAATAAGTTTGTGAAAAAGTTCATTGACAGTTAAGAGTAGCTTGAAACTGTGATGGACACACCATCTGTCATGTTGATACTTGAATATATATATACTATATCATGCTGATACTACGTACGGCGTTGTTATATCTCTGCCTACTCCTTCCTCGTTGTTAGAAGGCTCTTTTCAATTAAGGTGCCAACATAAAGGAGAGCCCGTTGCTGTTTCATAAGCACGACTATACAAACATATGTAGGTAATTATCATCACGGCATATTGTTCAAGATTTAGGCAGAAAGATTAAAGCGCCAGTTCTTTTAGACCTCTTTTCACGACTATATAATAATAATATATAATATATCCTCACGCCTTCCCACAAGGGTCCCCGAAGGGGTAGGCAGAGGTGTATAGGTAATACCCACACACCCACTTTCCGCCAGAGGTATATTAGGTGCCCTCGTGACAGATGACGAGTCCATCGCCGTTACTCGAGCACGACTATACATACGCCTTTGAATTTCTTCTCAGACGTATGCAGGTTTCCTCTCAATGTTTTCCTATACCGTAAAGCTCGTGGTGTGACTAATCACTGTACTTAAGTTCAGAAAAACTCATTGGTACAGGCGGGATTCGAACTTGCGACTTTTGCGTCGCAGGCAACTGCTCGAACCACTCGGCCACCACGGCTATACATAAATTATAGGATTTCTGCTCATAAGTAGGCAGTTCTCTTTTCGATATCCTTCACTATAAAGAAGAGGCAGAGGAAGACCACGTTCCAACTACCTGGATCAAATCGATCGGACGTTTAAGTACGGGAACGTCAAGAGTACTCGAAACCGACGAGCATGTATGAAGAGACTGATGAATGTGGACGAAGCTAAAGAGGTATGTATGTCTAGAGAGAACTGGCGCTCTATACTCTCTGCCCCCTCCGTTAGAGACTCGGCGTGATGATATGTATGTATATATAAAGCTAGTATTTACATTAATACTTATAAATGGGTTTCCTATTTATTGCGTAGTAAAAAGCTCACATCTCAAACGTTAATATCCATTACGTGCTGACCCTGAGTAGACCCTTGATAATTATAATTATTTCAAGAGCTTTAGTCATTACTTACCCGGAATTGTATCCAATTTTAAGTAATCAACGTAAAGTATTGAATCTCGAGTAAAATATGCCCAATTTACTATGTGATTTTTCAACACGAAGACGTTTTTTTTAGTTGCATCTTTGTCGTTCCCTTTGAAATACTTTGAAAGATTGAAATAATAATCGTTGAGAGAATTCCATATAAATTACCCTAGTGCTTAGCTTAGTAAGCTTGTACTATGGTAACTAAACACTTATAAAAGTGGCTAAAGAGAGGGCACTGGAGGACACGGGCACAGGTTTCCCGTTCCAATTTGGAGCTGCTCGACTGGGACCTCCACCTTATAGAAGCCCGTAGCTTAATAACATAATATTTTATATTGTGTTCCTGCATGATGAATAAGGTTTCCAATAATAAGCTCCTTCGGGAGGATTGTTATATTGTGTTGGTAGCAGAGGGATTAGTTCCATTATGCTGCCAGCACAGTATAGCTCTCTGAACAGAGAATGGCAACGCGCAAGTGATACTTCGGTATCGTGAGCGTTAATAGGTTACTGTACCGTATCCCATCAGGTGGGCCGTATGCTTGTTTGCCACTCTCATGGTATAAAAAAAACTTTATATATCCATTATATTTATTGCGCCTTAGCAGCTTGGGTGACCGCTTACCATCGGGCTTACGAGTTAATTTAAATTTCCCTCATGAAACTTATTTGTTGACCTGCTCTTATACGCTATGCTTTTTAAATATGAGAATTAAAGCTATATAGATGAAAAGCATTTTCTTATGAAAACATTCACTGGAGCGTTAAGCTGTGTTTTCGGTGTGAGTTTGCGATTAAAGGAGCTTTGAAATGAAAACTGAAAATAATCATTAATACATATAACAGAAATGTAACGGATCGCTGTCTGTACATTGAAGATGTGTATGAGAAAAAAAAATTATTGGGACCTTTATCCACGCAAATAGCACCCAAATCAATGATTGTTAGAATTTTTGTATGTTTATCTGTTTGTCTGTGCGTTTGTGCACGCTAATCTCAGAAACGGCTTATCCGATTTAAAAGTGATTTTCAGTAATATATTTCGGTAAACTTCCCTTAACATATCTAAAAAATGCTGACCAAAGTCACTAATCCACGCGGACGAAGTCGCGGGCACAGCTTGTCTTAGCTAATGTTACTAATGTCATGTAATAAGTGTAATTGGTTTTGCCATCCTGATTATTATTTATATCCTCACGCCTTCCCATAAGGATCCCCGAAGGGGTAGGCAGAGGTGTATAGGTACTACCCACACACCCACTTTCCGCCAAAGATATATTTTAGGTGACAGATGGCGAGTCCATCGCCGTAACTCAAGGACGACTATACATACCTCTGTGAATTGCATCTCAGACGTATGCAGGTTTCCTCTCGATGTTTTCCTTCACCTTAAAGCTCATGGTGTGACTAATCACTGTACTAAAGTCCTGAAAAACTCATAGGTATAGTCGGGATTCGAACTTGCGATCTTTGTGTCGCAGGCAACTACTCTACTATACTAACCTAGCTTGTGATAAAGCGTGAGGATATATTATATTATTATGTTTTTATACTAATAAATATATTGTTAGTAATAAAAATATTGTTAATATTAATATTGTAATTGTATAATTAATGATTTGAAAAGAGTAACCATGGAGTTTCTTGTCGGTTCTTCTCCATGGAAACGACCAACCCAAACCGTGCACCTTTTACGACGTTTTATAAGTGCTCATCTAGGCCTTTGTGAAATAAAAATATTTTGATTTTGATTGGTACTTACATGAAAGTATTTATTTTCCGAGTATCATGCGGACAAAGTCATTGACTAGCCCTAGTCGGAATTCCATAGCCTCAAAGCCATTTAGCCAAAACAGCGCGTCTAAAAATATGAGAGGAAATTTAATTAGCTCACGCAGTACTTACCAAACAAAGTTGTTGGGTCAATTAATATATTTAGAGGCCTAATAAAGACCCAAAAAAGAAAACCCAAGAAAACATTTTACATTCAAAACTCGTACTGTACAAAAAGTTAGAGCTATGTAAAGTCTGCACGTTTCTAAGCAAGTTTTAAAAGCCTTACCGTTCGTTCGGCTTAGATGCTAAAGTAGTATTAAATAAATACCTTGGGACAATTCCAAACAAATTGAAATAGACCCAATTTATATACGTATATATATCGTTGTCTAGTTACCATAACTACTAGGGACTAGGTCGATGGAGCCGTGGTGGCCGAGTGGTTCGAGCAGTTGCCTGCGACGCAAAGGTCGCAAGTTCGAATCCCGACTGTACCAATGAGTTTTTCTGAACTTAAGTACAGTGATTAGTCACACCACGAGCTTTACGGTGAAGGAAAACATCGAGAGGAAACCTGCATACGTCTGAGAAGAAATTCAAAAGGCGTATGTAATAGTCGTGCTTGAGTAGCGGCGATGGACTCGCCATCTGTCACGTTGGCACCTAATATACCTCTGGCGGAAAGTGGGTGTGTGCGTATTACCTATACACCTCTGCCTATCCCTTCGGGGACCCTTGTGGGAAGGCGTGATGATGATGACTAGGTCGATTTGTGTGGAATTGTCCCAAGGTATTTGTTTATTTATATGTACAGCGATTGTACATCTGTATCTATGTATCTATTTATTATACTAAATAAATACTGCAGTTGAGATGTCGCTTCGAAAAATGTGCTTTGTTAGGATATCATATCGTTGCTCTCCTGTCTAGAAAAAACATTAAAAGAAGCGCCAGAATCCACATACTTGTACTCTTTTGTTTCTGTACGATACGCGTACAGTAACAGCATTTTAGTAAGGCTGACCTCTGACCTTTGCCTACCCAACTTCGACCTTTGTATTGTAATTATACGTCGTGGAGCTTACAAATGAGCCTGCCATTTTTAAGTTTAATATATTTTTAGGCATTTACCTCATTAACCTAGTTGAACCTAAATAAAATTGTGCTTGAATCTTCCTACAACTTTCGATACCTTTATCACCTCGGCCCGCTTGGTCGATATAAAGAATATTAGAATTTACTTGAAAATTAAGAAAATTTGAATTTAGCTGTTCAATGACCAATAAGAAATTAAAAATACATAGTTTTATTTCTATTATTAATGGCTGACACACAATGCCCGACTTTTATATCTGTATTTCTGTGTGTAACATACTATGCATTTATTCACGATATATCTGACTAAAGGACAAGTAACCATGTTTCGAATTACTAACCAGTTATAATATAAAGAAACTGGAATACAATATTTTGAATTAGGAATCAACTAACGACTCATTTATTTCAAGAAACCGGGGTTTCATAACAGATAAATCAACTTAAATTTACAATCTCCAATAAAAAACGTGAATTAGGGGCTTCTGCCAATTTGTGAACTTTTAAAGATACATTTTATTTTCGAATAGCTATGTGTAAATCTTTTATAATTGACAGTTACCTGACACCTCTCAAAATATGTGCTTATTTCTTTGTTGACGAAGGTTTCGGTCACAAAATTGACAGCCAATAATGTTGAAAGTGTCATCCACCATGATTTCATGCGCATTTATATCACTATACTAGTAATACACCTCAGCTTCGCTCGGGAAGTTTGAGAGACACATTATTTCGACTCTAGCGTCCAATTATGTTGCCATTAGCAAATTCGATCCAAATATTCCACACAAATTGATCTAGTTCCAAACAAAGTAGGCTTATACTACAGGAAGTAGTATAAGCCTACTATTAAAATAGAAAGAATCATTTCCCTTCAGTATAAAATATTATATTATAATTTTATAAGTATTGGCGTACAGTAATATATTGTTTCTATTTTGTTTCAGGTTCATTAGCAGAGCACTTGGCTAAATTGGACATCTCAATTAAGTTAATAAAATATTAAGCAGCCTATCCTACCGCGTTTATCAGTTCTAGACCACATGTAAATATTTAACTTGATTGATATTAAACAACCGACAATTTTTTATATTTTAACTCATAAAATTACTTTAAAAATCGAATCATGTATTTTGTGGAATTTAAAAATCGATTTTTAGTCAAGTGGAAATTTAAACTCGATTGAAACCGGGACCAAAAAATCCGAATTTAGGATTACGAATTTACTTCACAATGATAAATAAATAGCCACAAAATGGAGTTAAAATTTATTAATATTTATAAATAATTATAAATATAAAAGATAATTTATATCAAATCAAAACTCAAATACCGTAGTAATTAAAAAAAAAACTTCGTGTGTCCGGATTCGAAATTCAAAAACAAAATGGCGGGATCTCCGTCTTCAACACCAAAAGCGCCTTCACCACCGGCTCCAGAGCATGCACCAAGCAAAATCGAGCGAAGAATGTCTCACTTCAAAGAATACAAATTCTTTAGAAGCTTCAGTGCCAAAGTGGAAAACTGGCCTATGCGCAAAGCAGAGCAACTTTGGAGGAAAATGCGAGAGCGGAAAATTGCAGGTTAGTAAGAAAGCAAAATGTATATCGATAATAATTTATCTCACTACTCTGGCGTCCGATAATTAGTTTAAAAATATTGTATGGAAACTACTGTTTTAAAAGTGTGTTTACAATTACAGTAAAAAAATTTCCGCCCAACGTGGGGCTCGAACCCACGACCCTGAGATTAAGAGTCTCATGCTCTACCGACTGAGCTAGCCGGGCTGTGATAGAACTAACGAAAATTAGTTACTGTATCGACTGATATATAGATATATAAATAGTTGTTTTTTTTCGGAAAGTTTGAAATCTGTTATAATAAATAGATCGCACAAAATTCTAATTTTAAAAATAAACAATGTTGTGTAATTTTATCCGCGTAAGTAAATCTGACGTTACGTTACGTCATAACTTTTTTTTTTATACAACACTGATGGCTAGTTTAGTTGCCTGTTTAAAGAAGTTTAATACTTTCCCGCAGCTTTGGTCGCGTTAATGTTTGGTTTTCTACGGTTATATGTTTTCTTTTCTTGAATACTCACTCATTATATTCTTTTTGCATCTAATTCTTTACATCAAGCATCACGAAGCATTTTTTTTTAGTCGACTTGATACTTGACTTGAAAAATAAAAAAAATATATACCACCAAGATAATTTTCTTCATCTATATTATTATATATATATATATATATATATATATATATATATATGTTTATATTATTATCAGCCCATTTGTCCCGCGGCTGGGCAATGTTTATCTCGAGTGTACTAGAACTTCCCGACATAGCAGAGGTTTATTTGCGAAGGCCATATTTAGGCGATTATTTTATAAGGCAACCGATAAATGTATAAGTATTTACAATAATAATAATAATATCCTCACGTCTTCCCACAAAGATCCCCGAAAGGGTGGGCAAAGGGGTAGAGGTAGTACCCATCGTGCAAAGGGGTATGCCAACGTGACAGATGGCGAGTCCATCGCCGTTACCATATCTATATACGCCTTTGAATTTCTTCTCAAACGTATGGAGGTTTCCTCTCGATATTTTCCTTCACTGTTAAGCTCGTGTGTTGTGACTAATCTGTTTAACTATCTATAAATACTTATATATTATAATGTATATATTTCTCTATTAATTTGGTAAAGGCTATATATATATATATATATATAGGAGACTAGCTGTCCCGCCCAGCTTCGCTCGGGTGAAAAAGTTAAATTGCCCGTAACACGATCGCAGCGCCACCTATTGGGTCCAATTGTAAATCTAAACCATTCTCGAATCTAGCTTAAGACACACAGAAACACACAGAAAGCTTCGCCCGGGTAAAAAGGTAAAATTCTTGAAACTCGATCGCAGCGCCACCTATCGGGTCCAATTTAATATAGCCCATGTTACTCGGGGATAATGTAGCTTTCCAAAGGTGAAAGAATTTTTGAAATCGGTCCAGTAGTTTCGGAGCCTATTCATTACAAACAAACAAACAAACAAATCTTTCCTCTTTATAATATTAGTATAGATAAGGATATATGTAGAAGTAAATTTAAGAGAATACGGACTTAAAAAAACGCTTGCTACAACACGCTAACTAAAAGATATGCAAAGTAGAAATATTTGCACGTCAGAAAGTACCTTTTTTATTTAATCTACGTTACATTTGCAATTCAAAGAAGGGATTCTTAAACAAAACACCCTTATTAACCGCCCTGGAATCGTAAAATGACAATTGTGACCAACAAAATAATGAAATTTAAAAGCACGTGGGTACTTTTACAAAACTTTACTTAAAAATAACAACTGAATACGATAAAATACTGTTTCTACTACAAACATCTACAAAAAGTTACAAAAGTTCCCAAGGGTAGGCGGTGTAGAGGTGTGTAGTCGCGCACACCCACTTTTCGCCGGAGATATTGTTTAGGTGCCAACGTGATATAGGGATTCTATTCTTGCGAATAAGTACCTACTACTTTCAAGGAATAGAAAACGAAGACTACTGACATTAGTCAATTGCAATTCCTTCCTTTTTTATTATATTATTATAGCTGTGTGATTAAAAGGAAAACCAAATATCCCTAAACAACATATGAATACAAGCGGAGCCGCGTGCAAAAGCTATGTTTTGTCTATCGATTTCCCTTCTACGCCTGTTTTATCCCAAATTATCGCAGTAGGGAGACACAGACCGCTGTTTCATCCGCGTTTTCTTAATTTACAAATTCATTGAATTTATTTTAATACTAGCTTATGCCCGCAGCTTCGCCCGCGTAGAGTTCGAAAAAGTGACTTTTTGAAATTTTTCTGCTAGAATCGGTTCAGCCGCTATGCCGTGAAAGAACCGCAAACATGCAACTTACAAACTTTCACATTTAAAATATTAGTAATTATAATATAAAAATAATATAATATATCCTCCCGCCTTCCCACAAGGGTCTCCGAAGAGGTAGACAGAGGTGTATAGGTAGTACCCACACACCCACTTTCCGTCAGAGATATATTTTAGGTGCCAACGTGACTAATGGCGAGTCCATCGCCGTTACTCAAGCACGACTATACATACGCCTTTGAATTGCATCTCAGACATATGTAGGTTTCTTCTCGATGTTTTCCTTCACCGTCAAGCTCGTGGTGTGACTAATCACTATACTTACGTCCAGAAAAGCTCATTGGTACAATCGGGATTCGAACTTGCGATCTTTGTGTCACAGGCAACTGCTCGAACCACTTGGCCACGGCTTGAATGTTAATTATTATTAATTAAATAAAACATGTATGTATTATTATTAGTACTTGTAGGATACTTCCGCTGTGGGGATTTTTATTTTCCTCACATTCAGGCTATATTGTCAGGTCCTACTATAACAATGGCCATTAAAATTTACAGCATTTAAGATAAAGACACAAGTAAGGGATACTTAAACCGATTGCTTGTAAAAGCGACATCTCTTGACGCTAGGTGACGTACTCGTATAGGCGAGATGTTATAGATAATGCCATCCACGAAGACGCGCCCCAACAATTTCTAGCCAAGGGGGTTGCGGGATGCGGGGAGTATGACCCGACTCTATTAATTGTAGTGTGCGTCTGCACTCATAGGTAATCAGTGTGTACCGACAATACCTATGACAATACTCAAACATTAGTGGAAGGTTTAGAATAGTGGGGCGCGTGTTCGCGGATGACACTATCTATATATGTAGCAAATACTCGTAATTGACCGGTTAAGTAGCAAAAGTTCCCGGAACTCACGCTACGAGACAATACAAAAAAAAAAAAAGTATCAGTGTCAGTGTCATTCAATTATCTGCCCTCAGCCTCAGCGGGACTCAAAACTCAAACCCACGACCCCAAGGTTCGCAGTCAGGCTCCAACCACTAGACCAGACCGCCGTCTGTTGAGAACTACTGAGATCAGATTAAACTAGGAGAGGGAGAGTTTATTAAAAATGCACGTAGACTAATACTATGCAATGAGAACGAAACGATAGCTCGTTCTATTTTTGATAAGCGCCATCTAGTGGTCACTTGTGAACTAAAAAATGACAATTTGCATTTGGTCACAAACACCGTCAAAGTAGTTGTATATTTCGATATTACATAACGTCATGTGATTATATCTAAATAGCTATACTACCTACCATTTTAGCTATATAGCTATATAGACAGACAGATAATACAAGCTTTGCTAAGGGACTAAGGTCTTTTACTTTTTAATGATTAGGTAATTAACTGCCTAGCCTGCCTGGTAGTCACATCCCATGCGAATGATTATTACCTATCTCCCTATTAACACCTAATAAATTACACCCGAATCAGTTCAGCTGCTGCCGCGTGATTGACTTACAAACATTGATAAACCAAACTCAAATGGTTATTTAGAAATCGAATTTGACTTCGAAAACACTTTGCCGTCGCATAAGTCTACCCCCTGCGAAGTCTATTGGCCACTAGAGGTACTCCGAGAGTTGTGTTCTCTCTTGAGAGCTTTTGAGATCGAAGCTTTCCTTTGATAATGAGCTTTCTGCAATTAACTTGTGATGTTAAAGGTTTGTTTTATTTGAGACTAAAAATGGAACGAGAAAAACAGTAATTGTAACAGGTAGGTAGGGTCAGCCAGATGTTCGAGAAGTGAAGAACGTTGCAAGTTCAAACCGGGATGATATAAACTAATGAGATAAATAATCTGATCTTATATACAGTGATTACGCGACCACGAGCTTTGAAATTAACGAACATATCACGAGAATAACTGTGAAATTAATACCTATTAAAAGACGTAAGTAGACTCTTCTAAGAAAATTCCCCTACTCTTCGTCTTAAAATACTCTGATGAAAAGAGGGTGTTTAAACACCCGTACCTACACAACTCCCACGCTTTCCCGCAAGGGTCTCCGAAGGGGTTGGCAGAGCTGTATAGGAAGTACCTACGCACCCACATCCGCTAATGATATATTTTAGATGCGTTTCCCAGTCTTTTCAAATAGGATTTAAATTGGATAATTTCATACAGGTCGGTCGACTTAATAGTCCTTTGTATGATTATGGGAGTATGTAAATTAACACATGATAAAAGGATTCATGATGATAGTAGAAATACTCGTGTTCATCAATCAAATAATTTGCCCTGAGCGGCGACAAAACTCGCGACCTTCACCTTCAGTTCGCATGTGCGCTGTATACGTATAAGTAGAAGGATCGAATACTCCCCATTTGATACTTTATATAAGGCTGACTGAGGAGATTTATCACGTGACTCGCGCCGTTACTTGCCAATTGCTAAATCATCATCCTCTATAAACACGATCAACACAGCCTGTATACACGAACATTTCGGAACAGAATTCAGTTGTATTTTGGGAACTTTTACACATTACCTTCACGAAGATGCAGATAAACCAATTGAAATGTAATATGTTGGGACTAGCTCTGCCCCGCGGTTTCATCCGCGTATTTAGCCTCATTTGTCGATTTACTTCTGCAATAAAACATATACCTACTGTGTTTTACCCCAGCTTATAACCCATCTCTGCGAAATTTAATCTCAGCCGTTCCACCGTGATTGAGCAATAAACATCTCAACCTAACAAACTTTCCCATTAATACTAATAGGATGTCTTTATAACACAACAATATATTTACCTTCACACAACTGAGTAATGCGAATTAATGATACTAAAACATTACGTTCTGAAACTGTTTAATTTAAGTTTTAAAATGTTAGTTTACTTGGAAGAAGAAGCAGAGAAAAACCACCAAAGGAACGTTAAGAGTAATCGATACCAGTGACCGTGTCTAGAGTGAGATGTGGATGAAATGAAAGAGGACTATAAGACGATTCATTTCATAAATTCAGAAGATAAAAGACATCCGACGGGACTCGGCGTAAAAAAATTAACTTAAATATTCTTCATAATATGATTGTTAATTCCTAAGACGATTCTGAAGGATTTCAGAATATACGATAATAAAAGCACTTTACGGCAAGTCATAGGCAAAGACAAAGGCCTTTCCCAAGGGTCCCCGAAGTAGGCAGAAGTGTGTAGGTAGTACCCTCACACCTACTTTTTACCCACCCACACAGCGTTGTTACTCAAGCACGACTATACATACGCATTTGAATTTCTTCTCAAACATATGCAAGTTTCTTCTCGATGTTTTCCTTCACTGTAAAGCTCGTGGTGTGACTAATCACTGTACTTTAGTTCAGCCACTCCGCAGTCACGGCTTTCAGGAGGTAAATACTTGGAAATGTCAAAAAAACATATACAAGACGTATATTTTGCGGGAAGTAGTAAATTTTACGACATCCTTTCAATGTCGTAAACTAACCATTAGTAATTGTTAGCTACTAATTAGTACGTAGTTGAGATTCTGGGAATTGATGTTAGTATTAGAGATGTGATGGTCACGTGACCTATGCCATCAGTGGCAGGTTAGCCACGAAGCAAAATTAATACTGCGGGCATCGCGCATTTGGGGAAGTATTAATATTTTATTATATAGACGTGTGGTTGGAGTAGTTGCTTGCAACACAAAGATGGTAAGTTCGAATCCAGACGGTCCCAATGAGTTTTTCTGAACCAAATTACAGTGATTAGTCACACCACGTGCTTAGTTTGAGAAGAAATTCTAAAGACGATTGTATAAGTTTAGATGCTAGATGTATATATATCACGTGTTGTGTGTGCGGAGAAATCGTCACGCTTTCGCCCAAGGGTTACCTTAGGGGTAGGCAGAGGTGTGTAGTAACTAACACTTCCTCTTTTCACGGGAGACATAACAGGTGAAATATATTTTTCTTCTCATTATCAAACTAAAGATTTCCTGTCAATGTTTTAATGCTGTAGTAGCAGCACAACGCATTATTTCTGCCAGCACTGTGGCCATAGAAATAACGCTAGAACACAAATAATGTATTTGTCTACGTTCTCGTCTAAACACTGCAAATCAATTCGAAACGTGCAATTTGATATTCCATTGTAATTTGCACGTCTACCTCTTAACTTACGTTACCGTTTGCGTTGTGATAAATAAACAATTTCCCAAGACCTAATTGATAAGTAACTACGCCACTATCTATCCAGGTGTCCTTGCTAACAGCCGGAGTCGTAAAATAAAACTAGCTTCAAATTCGAATTTGGCCCGGCTCCAACCACTCGAGTGTTTTGCGTACTCTTATATTTATTTACACGTCGAGTGTTGAGATCTGATGACGCAATCGATATAGGACAATCGATTAATAGACGTCGAATCGAGAAATATCGAATTGCTAATTGCGCATCGTGAAATTCTATTATTTGCTGGCTTTGAAATACATATAGAAAGGATGAGTGAAGAAAGATTGACGAAACAGATATACATTGCGAAAGTATGTGCAAGAAGAGGCAGAGGAAGACCGCGTTCCAAGTACTTCGATCAAATCGATCGGACACTCAAGGATGGGGACATCAAGAGTACTCGAAACCGGAGAGCATGTATGAAGGGACTGACGAATGTGGACGAAACGAAAGAGGTTTTGTGAGTACGGAAAACTACTATCAACTCTCTCTCTGCTTACCCGTGAGGGACGGCTGAAAAACGTGGGCTTTTGACGAACGCGCCCTAGGGTTAATTGCGAGATGTGTTTGTTTTTAACTACGCATGTTATTTCAGGGTACACGGGTCTGACAGGTCCATTATGAATATAAAAAACACAAGTAGTGTCATGTGAGCATTTCGTAGCTAGCTAGCTAGCTGAATTAACACATATCCTATGTGTTAATCCAGCTAATAATCTATCTATATGCCAAAACTCATCCAATTCCGTGAAGTAGTGTTTACATTCGCATTTATAATATTAAGTGGGATACATACAACGATTTAAACTGTGTGTATTTGTCTGATTTCATCATGTTTTTTTTTCTACCAGCTTCGCTTGGGGAAAAAAATATGTTCCTGAAACAGTCGCAGCGGCATCTGTCGGGTACAAATATGAATCAAAACCATTCTCTAATCCACTTGGACAAACAAAAAAACATCGGTTCAGCCGTTTAAGAGGAGTTAAGTGACATACACGCACACAAGAATTATATGTATATATAAAGATATTTATTAGCAAAATGACAACATCTATTGTCATGACAGTTCATTGTCATATTATTGTGGTACATATCGACACACGTACATATTGTATACGTACGTGCCTACGTGGCTCAAATCGATCAAGGACTCAAAGACGGGAAAGTCAAGAGTACTCGAAACCGACGAGTATGTATGAAGAGACTGATGAATGTGGACGAAGCGAAAGAGGTATGCAAGTCTAGAGAGAGATGGCGCTCTATTCTCTCTGCCTGCCCCGTTAGGGACTCGGCGTGATGATATCTATTTATGTTTATCAAAATTGCTGAATATGGATGAAGCGAAAGAGGTCTCGAAAGGTTTTACGCCCTTATCTGCCTACCCCGTAAAGGAACATACATATAATCACTCCTAAGTGATGACATGTATGTATGTTATGTACTATGTATTGAAATTATTTTAAGTACGCGCCTGTTAACAACTTAAATTTAATTGGAGTATCATATTGCTATCACATAAAAACTAGGCGCTAACTTTGCTGTAATACAAATTAAAAATCGAATGAATACATAATGTTCGGAAGGGTTTGTTTATTTTTGTTTGAACGCGTTTATTTCTGGAACCCATTCTATTGAAGTGTTAACGGTTCTCATGAAAAAACGCAAATATCTTTTTTTTATAAATTACCTATTTAACGGCTTTCACTGGCAGACGTTAACGTTATAAGGAGTAACTCCTATAGATATATATATGATTAGTACATGTACAAAATTATATATGTTCAGCTAGTAAAATTATTTACGTATACTTGACAGTTACGGCCCCCTCTAGCCCCCCCATGCATTACAATGGTCAGCGAGATCGTGACCAGAATGGGATTTTGTCTACGGGGCTTTTAAACTCTATTCTAGAATGGTTTCTTACACAGTTACCGCCATGTAGCGACATCATCACGATAACACCTGGACCCTCCAGATGACACCCTTGTGTTGAAATGTGCGACAGGAACAGGAAAGCGTATCGCACAAGGTGAATAGTCAGTTGGATAAACACGGGGCGGGGTGACCGACCGACGCACTACACTTCGCGATAGGGACACCATGCGATGGAGTAGTTTGGGAAAAGTCTCGATACATTAGAAGTCGCGGGAAACATCGAGAGGAAGCCTGCATACATTTGAGAAGAAATTCAAACGCGTACCTATGTATTGTTGGAGTGACGGCGATGCACTGGAATTCTATCACGTTGGCACCTAAAATATATCTCCGGCGGAAGGTGGGTATGTGGGTGCTAACTACACATCTTAGCCTACCCCTTTGTTGACTCTTGTAGGCGTTAAGATATAAGAAAATTGGCAAATAATGACTCTGATAGTACTTGACGGTAAGCTATTACCGCCGTCTATGGACGCTTGTAATACCAGGGGTATGGTTTGGGCTGACCTTGCAGAAATCTTTTCATTCCACAGCCAGAGCGTTCGCAGAAGGAAATACTATTGAAACCGCACACCTAGATATTGTAAGGCATATGATAGAACAGCAGGCGATAGTGATGGGAAACCCTCACACCACTTTTGGTAGTCTACATTCGCCATAGAAGACTATGTGTTCTTCGTAAGGTGACAATGTGTAATCTGTATTTACTCATTTGTGTCTTCTGCAATTTTATTACCATAACATTAAAAAAATAGTAATTTTGTTACCTAAAGAGTACATAAAATCCTTCAACTGCTTTCATAATTCAAGAATGTTTATGTGAGGGATGAACATAGATGAGATCTATAAATCTGATTGCAATAGCTCATCGTGTTAAGATCCTTGATCTCCGCCTAATCGTATTCCGCCCATCATTGATCCACTGTTAAAAAAAGTCCAAGTTTATATTGCATAATGGTCACCCTACGACTCGATTGATGCGCCCGCGCACTCATTGTATGGTAATTGCTGCGCCGGGGTTAGATCAATTGTCCACTGTTTCAAGGAAGCATTATACGAGCCGGGATTACTGAGGAATTTGTAAACATTCTGTTTGAACTGTTCAGTTCAATTGCTTTTATAGGCGTTATATAATATAAGGGCTTGAGTAATGTTGGGTCGGGCTTCAAATTCAAGGAAGAAAGAAAAAAGAAAGATAGGTTAAGTGAAGAAAGTTTTCATTTCATATTTAATTCGTGCTGGAGTAAAACGGCTACTACTAACTACTAACGGGTACTATCTATACACCTCTGCCTACCCCGTCGAGGCCCCTTAAGGGAAGGCGTGAGGATATATTTAATTCAGCTAGGGTCGGCAACGCGCGAGTGATACCCCTGGTGTTGCAAGCGTCCATAGGCGGCGGTAACCGCTTACCATCAGGCGGACCGCATGCTTGTTTGCCACCCTTGTGGTATAAAAAAAAAAGCTAATCTAATATCATATATCGAAGAGAATATTAGCATATTTTATTAAATTTATACTCGTATATAACTTATACCCAGAGCCGTAGTGGCCGAGTGGTTCGAGTAGTTGCCTGCAACACAAAGATTACAAGTTCGAATCTTGACTGTACCAATAACTTCCAGTTTTAAGTCACACCACGATCGTTACAGTGAAGGAAACAATCGAGAGGCAACCTATCGAGCTTGAGAAAAGGTCGTGGACTCGCCATCTGTCACGGCACCCAAAATATATCCCCGGCGAAAAGTGGGTGTTAGGATACTACGTACACACCCCTGCCCACCTCTTCGGAGACCCTTGTGAGTAGGTGCGATATATATATATATGTTTAAAATGTCAAGATTACTCGAAACCGACGAGCATGTATGAAGAGACTGATGAATGTGGAAGAAGCGAAATAGGTATGTTACGTCTATAGAGAACTGGTGCTCTCTGCCTACCCCGTTAAGGAATCGGCGTGATGATATGTATGTATGTATATCCATAGTTCGGTTAAATAGTTTTCGAGTCTTATCCATTACTAAGATATCAAATATTTCCTCTTTACAATATAAGTGTAGACAGTAATAACCTATTTAAATAAATTAGAAAACAGCAATAAATTTGTCGTTTAATAATCACTATAGATAATTGTAAATAGTTATCAAGTCATATATATGCCGGCGATTTACCACTTAATACCGACCATATTTTTGTCATAACTTTCTTTAAATCGACATGTAGACCTCCGCTCTCGGAAATCAATTAATTTTATTTATCTCTTCTCAATTTAATGGGACGTAAATTTACCTTGATCAATAGAAATGCGTTTCACACTGTTCAAAGAGCCGGCTCCATGTCTCAGTCTCCAATTTTGATCTCGATCTAAACAAGATGGATCAGCTTATATACGGTTTTGCTCGAAGCGGTTTCTTTGTGAAAATTCCTTGTTCATTTCAAGTTTGTTTGTGATTTCTTCGGCCGTCTACTGTCTGTTGCGGTTAACGCGCCTGCGAAACTTGAGGTTGCGGGATCGATTCCCGCCCAGGGCGGATATTAGTGTGAGGAACGCAAATATTTCAAATTTCTTTTATATTGAGCGTGGAGAGAGATAGAGAGCCGTGGTGGCCGAGTGGTTCGAGCAGTTGCCTGCGACGCAAAGGTCGCAAGTTCGAATCCCGACTGTACCGTGTGTGAGTTTTTCTGAGCTTAAGTACAGTGATTAGTCACACCACGAGCTTTACGGTGAAGGAAAACATCGAGAGGAAACCTGCAAACGTCTGAGAAGAAATTCAAAGGCGTATGTATAGTCGTGCTTGAGTAACGGCGTTGGACTCGCCATCTGTCACGTTGGCACCTAATATACCTCTGGCGGAAAGTGGGTGCTGGGTATTACCTATACACCTCTGCCTACCCCTTCGGGGACCCTTGTGGGAAGGCGTGAGGATATATTATATCTTTCATATTGTCTATCTTAGGTTAATGTATGAACTCCCCGTCTAGAAGGGACTTCTGTTGGTTCAACAACGCGCCTGCGATACCCGTGGTGCAAAAGTCCTTAGAGTTTGCGTCCGTCCTTTAAAACGTTAAGCGGCGGTAACCGCTTACCACCAGGCGGATCGCATGCTTGTTTCACACCTTAGTGTTTTTTTGTATTTTTATACGATAAGTTCCAGTGATAAGTCACTCCATCTCTAACCAGGCACTAATTAGCATTTATATTAGCTACTCACTTAAAGGGGTCTCTTTGTGGTTAGGACTTCCACTTTGCTTATTCCTCAGAATATGCACTCTTGCCTTATTATTACAAGACTCTTTCCCTTAATAAATATTTCCATACATCTTATATCGTCGGGTACATCTAACGTAATTCCATTAATGTAATCCCGTCTTAGATTATTCGATCTATTTATTGTTGGGAAGCGACGAATATTTCCCAAACTGCGCAATTGGAAGCTCGACAAATCTACGTAGAAGTAATTTCAATATTAAACCATAAAGTTGTTTACAATGGAATAACATAACGTAATGGAAAGTTAAGTAAAATATGCAAATCGGTGCCCGGAGCTAAATTACTGGTCACTAAACTTTTCTATCCGTATACGTCCAAATGTTAAGGGCAATGCTTGCACACTGTAGCTACATTTATACATACTTTATTTTTATATAATGTATATTTACTATACATAATTGCATACATAACAGGCATTTTTTTTTTAATCTTTACTAGGAAAGTTTCCGTTACTATATTATAATTAATTAATCGTCAAGTTACCATTAATATATTACAAATGTATTCCCGGCAAGAATATGGTCTCATCAGGCAGGGCCTATCTCTTCAGACAAACGTCCCTCAAGGAAAAATAACAGCAAAACGAGCCCCATACGCACAGACTCGGCGTTGTTATTACGGCGGTTCTTACTATTTAATTATTTTTTATATGTGTACGTTACTTCCTAAAAAGCTGTTCCAAATTTGATGATTTTATTTGAGTGCCAATACACTTAAAAATTCAACAGTCAATTATTCCACACTCATTCATCAGTCTCTTCATACATGCTCGTCGGTTTCGAGTACTCTTGACGTTCCCGTCCTTGAGTGTCCGACCGATTTGCTCTAGTTTTAAATTAGTAAAATATGTTAAATGACTTTTAATTAATGAAGTAGATATACTACCGTGAGCAATTAATTTAATCACATCCAATCTTATTCCACACTAGCTGTCCCGCCCAGCTTTGCTCGGGTGAAAAAGTTAAATTGCCCGTAACACGATCGCAGCGCCACCTATCGGGTCCAATTGTAAACCTAAACCATTCTCGAATCCACCTTAAGACACACAGAAAGGGATAGCTTCGCACGGGTGAAAAAGTTAAAATTCCTAAAACTCGATCGCAGCGCCACCTATCGGGTCCAATTTAATATAGCCTATGTTACTCGGGGATAATGTAGCTTTCCAAAGGTGAAAGAATTTTTGAAATCGGTCTAGTAGTTTCTGAGCCTATTCATTACAAACAAACAAACAAACAAACAAACAAACAAATCTTTCCTCTTTATAATATTAGTATAGAAGAATATCCCGTAGCCTTCCCCTTAACACCGCAAATGCTAATCTTTGCTCGAATTAATTAACCATTTTACATAGCATTATATTTCGATTAACTTCGCGATTTGTCTTTATTAATTATTTAATTAAATTGGAATCGTGTTAAATGAAAGCCGTGGTGGCCGAGTGGTTGTGGTGGAGTAGCTGCCTGCGACACAAAGATCGCAAGTTCGAAACCCGAATATACCAATGAGTTTTTCTGAACTTAAGCGCGGTGATTAGTCACACCACGAGCTTTACGGTGAAGGGAAACATCGAGAGGAAAGCTGCACACGACTGAGAAGCAATTTAAAGGCGTATGTGCTTGAGTAACGGTGATGGACTCCAGTTGGTGTTTAATCCAGCTTATTCGCTGTTTTATTCCAAATAAGCGGGTGAAACCACGGGTTATTACTAGTGTACAATATTGCAACATACAAACAGAAACATGGTATTCAAGTTATATATATATATATAAATATATATATACCAAATAATAAAATTGGAGTGTCTGTTTGTAACATTAATTATACATAGGTATAACCGCTTTTTAATTAAATGCATATAGATATATACACGGCACATACACCAAAAATATTTTTTTTTAATTTTTGTCTGTCTGTCTTTTTGCTACGGCTAATATCTGAAACTAGACCGAATTTGACGTGACTTCCACTGGCAGATAGCTGATGTGAAAAGGAGTAACTTAGGCTACTTTATTTTAAAAACTGAAAAACAACAACAACAACAACAACTAGTAAATAACTTTTCAATATTCAATGCTCGCTGCAGACGAGCATGCTTACATGCACTTACGTTGAAACGTTTACTAAACCACCCATGTAAAGAAGCCTTTATTATGTTAACCTCAACATAACTTATATGTTTCGTATTTATTTATTTATATTGCTTAGTATATGTATATTATAGTAATTGTGTATATTTCATCCGCTAAACTATCACACCTACCTTTTTTCTTTTTTCTCTATTTCTTTTCTCTCTAACTTGGTTGCCTGGAAGAAATCGCTTTTGCGATAAGGCCGCCTATTGTGCGTACTACATGTTGTTCTCTGTTTTTCTTGTCATCCTATTTATTTTTGTAGATGTGTGTGTACAATAAAGGATTTAAATAAAAATAAATAAAAATAACTTGGTCCCTAGTCGCACCCGTATCAAAGTGTAGTGTGAATGAACCAGACCAGACCTGTCGCAGTAGGTAACAAGTTGTGCTAATATGTAACGTTATGTTTCGTGTGTTTATTCAGGTCTAAATGTGTTTGAATTCAAAGTAGATTTACACCCTAAAATTCCTACTAAGTAGTATTATAAAATAAGAAAGTCTGTGAGGATATGTGGTACTCAATCACACCGGAATGGTTGAACGGAATTTAATAAAATTTTGCACAGAGGTACACTAATAGCTGGATTACATATAGGATATGTTTTATTGCAGAAAATCGATAAACTCAATTTTTACGCGGATGAAACCGCGGGACCAGCTAGTTGCAACAAAGAAAAATTTATGCATATTACTTAAAGAGATAACTGGCGCTCTATACCCTCTGCCTATCCCGTTAGGGACTCGGCGTGATGATATGTACATACATATCATCACGCTGAGTATCCATAATATACATACATATGTATATTATGGAGGTAAAATAATTAAATACAATATTTAAATAAGTTCTTTAAGCAAATGTCGTTACTCCTGCAGAGTGTCTGAATTTCGACTACCTCTATCTAAGTCGATTGATCATAACTTGCAATTGGTTCCCACGCAAGATATGGCGTGCAAAAAAAACATTTATAAAACCGCTATAAAACAAATGGTTACTTCATACACACCACCGAGACCGGCGGCCATGTATGAAGGGACTGATGAATGTTGACGAAGCGAAAGAGGTATGTAAGTCTAGAGAGAACTGGCGCTCTATCCTCTCTGCCTACCCCGTTAGGGACTTGGCGTGATGATATGTACATATAGGTACATATACCTATCATTACGCCGCATATATATATATATATATATATTAACATATACATAAGTGCTTAGTTAAGTAACTACATAAGTGTAGTTAGTTTACGTACTGTGTTTTAAACAAAATCATTTAAAGATGAAAAAAATCAAAGAACAACTCTATGCATTTCTTTGTCCAGTTCCCAGAGTGCTATCGGATGACAGCACATGACGCTTGCATATGAGAATAGCACTTAAAGCAGTATTCTGAATAGGTTTTACCGATTGTATGCATACTTATATGAATGTAAACAAGTTTTTAAACTGTCTGTCAGTTCTATCGTTAATGTCATAACAATAGGTGGACTCTATGTTATCAAAAAGATGAAGAATAAAATGGACTGGCTGGATGAAAAGCTGAAGATTCATAAAAGAAAAAATATGTTGTTACTCATAAATCTCCCGACTTACACTCAGTCGATAATGGCACTTAAATGATTTCCCAAGGCTTCCCATGCCCTTTTGACACCAGATCATTCTGATTTGGGCAGGCTACTTTCGCCTAGGTCTTCCCTTCACTTCTGTAAATGGAATTTGTGATATCGCATTGCTCAAACTGCGAACGAATATCAATTTTTATATCCTGTTTGTACTAATTTGTATTGAACTCAATCTGTTTGTAAAATTGAAAAAAATACTTATATAAATGAATTAAATAATTAATGGGAAAGTATTTTGATGATATTTGTACCCTTTTTACGCAAAAAGGACGATGAAATTTGACACAGAGATAGACTATTGGCTAGAATAACACAAATGATTCCTTCTATTCCTACCATTGAAATATAATTTAACGCGTTTCCCCGCGTTCAAGAAGAACAGCTTGTACAAAGAGTACATACATACATATCATCACGCCGTGTCCCTAACGGGGTAGGCAGAGAGTATAGAGCGCCAGTTCTCTCTAGACTTACATACCTCTTTCGCTTCGTCCACATTCATCAGTCTCTTTATACATGCTCGTCGGTTTCGAGTAGTCTTAACGTTCCCGTCCTTGAGAGTCCGATCTATTTGATCCAGGTAGTTGGAACGTGGCCTTCCTCTGCCTCTTCTTGCACACACTTTTGCTTTGTATATCTGTTTCGTCAATCTTTCTTCACTCATCCTTTCTATGTGTCCAAACCAACGTAACATGCCTTTCTTCACCTTTACAATCACGCCCTCATTCACGCCAGTTGATTTGCGAATCTCTTCATTGCGGATTCGATCTAATATCGTTACGCCGCACATTTTTCGAAGAGATCGCATCTCGACTGCATTCAAGCTATTTTCATACTTCCTCTGACATACCCAGGATTCGCTGCCATACAATAAGGTAGGTACCAATATCGCGTTGTGGACAGCAGCTCGAGCATTCTTGCTCAGACTTTTACTGCCCATCAACGCCGACATGGCCCCATTCACCTTATTTCCGGCAGTTATCCTTCTTTCAATACCTTTTTCATACTTTCCATCTCGTGTGAACATGCTTCCAAGATATACAAATTCATTCACTTGCTCTAGAATTTGCCCATTTACCGATATTGCACATTTACAAAGAGTAAAATACATAATATTATCACGCTGCGTTCCTCACAGGGAGAGCACAAGTTCTTTTTACAGTTATAGACCTCGCTTCATCCACAAGCAACAGTATCTACAAACATGCTCGCGAGAGTACAACCTCTGCATCTTCTTCCAGACACTTTTGTTTATATTATGTTTATTTCAATATTTCTTTAGTCATCTTTTCCAAACCATATATTGCAGTATTTTCCTAACTAAGCTGACGGCAAACATTAAACAGGGCAGTCAGTCGTTTTATATATCCTCACGCCTTCCCACAAGGGTCCCCGAAGGGGTAGGCAGAGGTGTATAGGTAATACCCACATACGCACTTTCCGCCAGAGGTATATTAGGTGCCAACGTGACAGATGGCGAGTCCATCGCCGTTACTCAAGCACGACTATACATACGCCTTTGAATTTCTTCTCAGACGTATGCAGGTTTCCTCTCGATGTTTTCCTTCACCGTTCAGCTCCTGGTATGACTAATCACTGTACTTAAGTTCAGAAAACTCATTGGTACAGTCGGGATTCGAACTTGCGACCTTTGCGTCGCAGGCAACTGCTCGAACCACTCGGCCACCACGGCTCAGTAGTGTTAAAGCCTAATAAACTTAATTGTTCAATAATAATAACACATTCATTAAATATATATAATAAGAAGTATGAGTGAAACAGAATAAGGAAGTTATTCGGAAGCCAGTTTTTTTGCTCATGTCTGTAACACTAACCGCTGTGTTGCGTATATTGATATCGGTGTAAGTTGTAAGATATAGGCGAGAAATATTTATTCTCGTGCCTAATGTCTCGTGTATGCTATATTTGAGGTAAATTAGTAGTAAATAAGTAAAGAAAAGTAAAACAAGTTCTTTAATACTCGTTAAAGATGAAAATAAGCTTCGTAAGAAAACCTGCATACGTTTGAGCTGATATTGTATGTGTAACTAGTCGTGCTTGACAAACGATGGCCGACCCGCCAACTGTCAAGTTTTCTGCTAAATATATATTACCGAAAAGAGAGTGTTGCTACAATTCTTATGATCCTATAAGAAAAATAAAGGTCCTACCAGGAGTAGGCAGAGGTTTGTAGGTGGTACCAAAGTGACAGATGGCGAGTCCTTCGCCGTTACGCAAGCACGACTATACGTCTTTGAATTTCTTCTCAAGCGTATGCAGGTTTCCGCTTGATGTTATCCTTCACCGTTAAACTGGTGGTGTGACTAATCACTTTACTTAAAGGCAGAGAAACTCATAGGTAGTCTCTGCCTACCTCGTTAGGGACTCGGCCTGAAGATATTTTATGTATGTATAGACAAAAAAGAGCATTTATTCAAGTCGCTTTCTCTTGTGACCTTGGAGAACTACAACGTATGACTAAGGTTAGGTTCACTTTTGCGCACGCGCCCCTCATTTCCTGTTGAAATTCGATCCTTTTTTTTTCTTTTAATCGAATGCCTTTATATTAATTTCCTGCTGAAGTAGTTCAAATATATCTGACTTGTAAGGGTGAAACAAAATACATAGGGTTACCCCCTTGGTAATATCATAACGCATCATATCTATTGATATGATTTTATTTAAGATTTAATATGAATGTAAAATTAATTATTTAACGAAAATAATTTAGATATCTATGTATGAATTACAAATGTTTTATTGTTAAATAAATACATAATAACATGACGCCGAGTCCCTCACGTGATGCGCATAGAGAGAGAGTAGACTGCCAGTGCCCTTTAGACTAACTTACAAACCCCTTTCGGCTCATCCACATTCATACTATTGACGTTCCGATCTTTGAATGTGCGATTGATTTGAACAGGGTCGTTGGAACGTGGTGTTCCTCTGCCTCTTCTTGCACACACTTTCGCATTGTATATCTGTTTCAACAATCTTTCTTCTCTCATCCTTTCTGAACGTTCAATCGAACGTAATTTTTTTATCTTTCTTCATATTTACAATTATACCTTTGGTCATGCCACTTAATTATAGTGTGTAAATATAATAAATATAATAATATAAATATAAAGCCGTGGTGGCCGAGTGGTTCGAGCAGTTGCCTGCGACGCAAAGGTCGCAAGTTCGAATCCCGACTGTATCAATGAGTTTTTTCTGAACTTAAGTACAGTGATTAGTCACACCACGAGCTTTACGGTGAAGGAAAACATCGAGAGGAAACCTGCATGCGTCTGAGAAGAAATTCAAAGGCGTATGAATAGTCGTGCTTGAGTAACGGCGATGGACTCGCCATCTGTCACGTTGGCACCTAATATACCTCTGGCGGAAAGTGGGTGTGTGGGTATTACCTATACACCTCTGCCTACCCCTTCGGGGACCCTTGTGGGAAGGCGTGAGGATATATTATTATATAATATAAATATAATAGTATAGGTATCTCGATTTCTTGTTCCCAAAGGTAGGTGCAAGGTTTTCTAGTGTACGATTGCGTCAATTTGAACGAAACTGCCTCGAAATATGATTATATATATATATATATATCCTCTTTATATATGATATGTATATTTATATATGATTATTATGTGTTCTCCAAAACACACAGCGTTGGTTGAAGAAGCTGTCTCTAGATCTCGCCATTTTGCCAAATTAAATGGAATAACTTACCAAGTTTCCATGTTTTTATACTTCTCTCTCTTTCACTCGCAGTAGCGCGCGCCAAATTTGCTCTATCCTGGAGCGCGGTGTCAACTGTCACTCATAGCGTCTTTAGATTTTGCCGCCAATGGATGCAAAATCTTGTTTTGTAAACTAAATTTATGTTATTATAAGTGTTATACACTTAAAACTACAGGAAATGTTTAAATAATAGTCGTGGAAGTTCGATTGAATTTTTTTTTTAAGTTGAGTGCGCGTAATTCTTGTTCGGTACTAATGTTTGTACCAATACCAAAACCGAGGCTTCCGCGATTGCAGTGCTCAGGTAAATGATCGACCAGCGGTATTCCGTGATAGTCACTGACCGTGGTGATCCCTCTCTCAGTCTGAGTGAAGAGGATGAGAAGAGTTTTTTATCCTCGGAGGATGAGGTAGCGGCTTCAACAGCCAAGAAAAGAAAGCGAACTACGCATAAAGATTCTGATTCCGATTATTGCAGTGAAAACTGAAGGTACCAGGTAAACTTTATATCAGGATATATGTTACAGTTGCCACAGTATTGTCAACTTCATCATAGGCTACAATAAAAGTCGGAGTTCCCTGACTCTGCCAGTGCTGGTAACTCCCAAGTCAACCTTAGCATTTTAACACCACTCATTCCGGCACGCAAAAATTGCATACGTTATGGCAAATAAGATTGCTATCTTATTTTGGCTTATTAAAATTAATCAATCTTAAAATAAATTAAGATTCATGTTAGTTCAAGATACTTCGGATTAGTTAGCATCTGCAGAAGCAGTGTTAACTCCGGCCAAGAAGGTCTATATACTACTAGAGTAAAGGATTTATTATAGCAGGGCTTGTAAGATTTATAAGTAGTAGTAGGGCAGCAACAAATTTACAAGAATTATCCCTAAGTAAATATTTGTGAGAAAGCTGCCACATTCTTTTGTCCAGGTGTCCTTACTGTATTATGATAATAACATGGTGGTAATTTGTGGTACAAGTTAAAGGGAAAGTATATATTGAAAATGAAAGTCGTGTCGGCAGAATGGTTCAAGTAGTTGCCTGCAACAATGATTGCAAGTTTAAATCCTGACTGTCCCGATTAGCTTGTCCACGCTTAAGTACAGTGATTCATCAATCAGTTGATTTATGGTGAAGGGAAATATTGAGAGGATCCTTCATATGTTTGAGAAGAAATTGAAAGGTGTATATATAATTGTGGTTTAAGTAATGATAATGTACTTGCCATCTGTCACATTGGCACCTAAAGTAGAAAATACATGTCTGTAGGAAAGAGGGTGAGCAGGTTTTTGCTACACACTTCTGCCTACCCCTTTTGGGACGGAGTGAAGATAAAAAAAGAAGTTAAAATGTTCTTTAATGATATTTATGTATGAATTTACTGTAAGAAGGTTAGAGCATCCCTGTCAGACATAAGCTCCAAACTTAACTTAGCTTAACCAAGGAGAGATAGACAGAAGGGGATAAAATCCTTAATCAATAAATGTAAAGGCGATGGACTCGCCATCTGTCACGTTGGCACCTAATATACCTCTGGCGGAAAGTGGGTGTGTGGGTATTACCTATACACCTCTGCCTACCCCTTCGGGGACCCTTGTGGGAAGGCGTGAGGATATATTATATATTATTTACAATAATTGTATACACATGTACATGCATAAATGCACCAGAATACCTAAGATCCAGAAGGAATCCCAGAGATCAGAACTGAGATTTGAATAGAGGTGAGAGATGACTTTTTAAGTGGGCTTAGAGGTTGTAAGTCAAGGGGAAAATTTCCCAATAACACTAGAGCTTACATGCTTACATGAGAACTTCAGGGAGGTTGCGCTTCTTAAGCCAACCAAAGAGCTACAGTATGAATTCATTCTGAAGTTCATAATAGCAAGTATTATACCCTTCACTAAGACTCTTATACAATATTGTAACAAAGTTTGTTTGGAAAGATATAAAGTAGAGAAACAAGTTTATTTTTAAATAGAGCTGTACTCTGAAATGACAAAAACAATATTAAAGAAGCAAAGATCTTACAGAGACATGAAACCTGTCCAAGTTTAAGTTATTCATAGTTAAGAACGCAGGTAGCATTCAAGGTCCATATTCAACCTATGGGAAGTATAATGGTGAGAGTATAATATACAGTCAGGCTGCGGACTTCATAGCAGTAGAAACTAACTACCTGGCAGCAGAATTGTACTGTTAAGGTAGCAGGGTACATGCTAACTTAGATAATGTTTTACTTGGCTACTAGAGCAAGTCAATTTAGTTTCCCAGTTTTCAGAAACTGCAGCCTTTGGCAGCCCATGGCTGGCACATAGATGTCCAGAAAGTCTCTAAGTAACTCAGTTACAGAATTGATAAAGCCGGACTTTACCAATCTGTTTACTACAAAATGAAGTAGTAGGGTGAGCACTTTGTCACCAAAGGTAAACCTGGACAAATACTATTACTACCCTATCTTGTGTACCAGAAGCTGAGATGCTGGCAAGATGCCATAGATCACAATGCTATTGCACCATACAAGTCACCAATAACTCGCTTTCATACCACATATGCAGCAGATGTGGGCTGGAGTGCTCAGCTGAATGAATATTACCTTTCATTAGCCTGGCAAGATCAGTTTTATTGGCATTTAAGCCAGTGGGAGAAGTTGGCTATGTCTGGAGCAATAAGACAAGCATATACATAGCCTTCTCTTGAATACTCAGATTGTGGTGGGCAACAAAATGTTATTAGAGTGTTGTAGGGTTAATGCGGTACTCAATCTAGTGTCCTCCTAAACCTAACTACCAGACTATTGGAGTTAACAGATCACTTAGGCACCACTCTCTGACTATCTCACTGATGAGATTAAGTGTCAGAGCCGACCGCCTCTCAAGAAACGGATCCGTCCCTGAATGACAACTGTTTTACCTGGCCTCGGGGGCCATGTTAAAAAGATAAAGGAGTCTCAGAATCAAGCCGTGTCGGAATGGCACCTGGGTTACTAGGCCTCGAAGGCCATACTTCTAAGAAAGGGAGGTCCCAGACGGACTTAAGAGCTTTCCCAACCTATCGCCTCTTACAAGAAACACACCCGTGTCGGAATGACACCTGTTGCCCCAGGCCTCGGGGGCCAAATTTCAAAAGTGGGGCGTCCCGGACGTAGTCGGCCGTTGTGCGACGTAACGTCATTGGGACTCGGATGGTTTGGCATGATTTTGCGATGCGTACCGTCCAAGGCGACAGTTTCAATTGGGCTAGTTATTTTCCTCCGCCAAACTTAAGTCCATGCCGTTTCATTACGGCAGGTAGAATATCGATTGCCCCTCATTGGATTCGGTTTACACTGCCCGAGGAAAGCAAGAGCTTACGAGGAATCGGTATCAAAAGCGGACCTATGCAGGAAGCTATGTATGTATCTATATATTATGTATATAGTCAGGTCTATACCGACCAGAATGTATCCCAGGGCTAGTAACAATTACCCAAGGGACTATTGAGGATGATGTACAAAATAGTAATAAGTTGAATTAAGAAAATGGGTGTCAAGGTGTCACATAAGATAAATCATAGAGCCTTGACACTATCTAGGTAACTAGATTACTTGCTAAATTATATCTTAAGAATAACTTTGCCTGCAATATGATAATTCTTCATAGATCAGTAATTTGATTTACTGTGCCACTTTAAGTGTAGATAATATATCAGATACATATTTCATGTATTATTTTCACTAAGCAAATATTAAGACCATATAATTGGTACTGGTATAACACCAGTTCCTTGCGTTAGAATACAACAAGTTTAATATTCCAGATAGTAAGGATCTGGAAGGCACATTCTTACTCTTTAACATAATTCGGAATATAATATGTAATATGATTAAAGGAAAGGGAGGGATAATATATGCCCCACATTAAAGATGGGAGGGAACTGACTCACCCTGACCATAATGTATGCCCTGTAAAGCATATCAGATGTCTTAGACGTGCCACACAAGAAAGACTAGGTCCAGTCAGGCTGCTGACTAGCTGGATAATCTCTATAATAAGTGTGGGTAAACCAACCGCTACAAGGACTACAATAACTGGCTGTATTAAAATGATATTCGAGGAGCTTAATATTGATGCTCCCTCGAGAAGTATCAGGGCTGCAGTCACTTCTAGAAGTTACCTAGAAGGCAGCTTTTGGTTAAATAAAGAAAAAAATTATATACAAAGCCATGAAGCTTTTATACTGGCCCCAGGTAGATCTGATCATTCTCAGGAATGAATGAAGAAATTTCATGTTTTTTAATTATAATATTGTTATTGTTGTACTGCTATTTTTACAATATTGATATCATTTAAGATTTTAATGATAACCTAGTATTATTACTTTTACTTCTATCTCAATAGGAGCAGTTTGGCTCAGATTATCGTTTCTTTTGTTGAAAAGATATTAATTTCATCAAAGCATTATTCCATAAAATAAGTAAGAAGTTTTGCAAATAGCACAATACTTCAAGAGATCCTCTCTTGGTTGTTCTGTTTAACAGAGGATTTGAGTTTATCTCAATTTATTAATTTATCACATAGCGTCTACAATCAGATACTGATTCTCTTTCACCAGCAGATAACAAACAGGTCTTCAACCAACGCTGTGTGTTTTGGAGAACACATAATAGAACTGTTTTGCATTCCAACAAAACAGATATTATGTGTGCGAAGAAACACACAGCGTTGCAGCAAGGGCTTGCTGGTGGATATTGAAGACTTCTATGAGTGACAGTTGACACCGCGCTCCAGGATAGAGCAAATTTGGCGCGCGCTACTGCGAGTGAAAGAGAGAGAAGTATAAAAACATGGAAACTTGGTAAGTTATTCCATTTAATTTGGCAAAATGGCGAGATCTAGAGACAGCTTCTTCAACCAACGCTGTGTGTTTCTTCGCACACATAATATCTGTTTTGTTGGAATGCAAAACAGTTCTATTACATCAAAATAACAAACGTGACAAACTGTCTTTGCTGATAATAAATTCTTTAAACCTTAAAAAAAAAATAAGATAATTTCGCGATGTTATATCTAACCTACCTCAATTTCGAAGCCGTAATTGTATAAAAAGCGCGTATACGAAATACCATTTGCCTGTCATTCCGACATATGTTAGCCTCAATTATAAAAAGACCCCACTGAATGATAAAACCATAATTTTTTCTTCTAAGCAATAAAGGCTAAGAAGGATCCAAAGGTCTAACTAAATTGGCCGTTCACAGACCTTAAGCGCGGTAATTGTTTGTAAGGTGAACGGAACGATGAGCACAAAGCTTGAATTTCGTTTGAAGATACATCAATATGATGTTTTGGAGTAAGTATTTTTGATGACGTAACGTAATACGTACTTTTTTATTGTGGCAACATTTTAAGACCTTCATTGTTAAAAACAAAAATAAGTATCACTGCCCGGTTGGAGGTCAGTTTATGTCACCATATTACCAGATTAACGAGTTATATTTTCGAGTTAATAATAGTGAGGACATTTTCTTCAAGTACATCATCACACCGAGTCCCTAGTAGTAGGCAGAGGGAGTAGAGCGTCAGCTATCTCTCGACTTACATACCTCTTTCGCTTCGTCAACATTCATCAGTTTCTTCATACATGCTCGTCGGTATCGAGTACTCTTGACGTTCCCGTCCTTGAGTGTCCGATCGATTTGTTCTAAGTAGAGGGAACATGATCTTCCTTTGCCTCTTATTGCCCACACTTTCGCTTTGTATATCTTTCTTCACTCATCCTTTTTATATGTCCAAACCATTGTAACTTGCCTTGCTTCAGCTTTACAATCACACGCCAGGTATTTTGCGAACCTCTTTAATGCGGATTCGATCTGAAATCGTTACGTCGCATATTTTTCGAAGAGATCGCATCTCGACTGCACTTATTCTATCTTCATGCTTCCTCTGACATAGTCTGGATTCCCTTTCCACAATTAATTGGGCACCAATATCGCGATGTGGCCCCATTCACCTTATTACCGGCAGTTATCCTTCTTTCAATGTATTTTTCATACTTTCCATCTCGTGTGAACATGCTTCCTAGATATACAAATTCATTCACTTACTTCAAATATATTACGAACACAATTTAAACAAATACTCAATTTTAATCTGCGGAGTTTGTCCAAACTGGAATAATTCATATTAGAAGAAAAAAGAAATAAACCACTCAATAGCCTTGTATCCATCGCAATCCAATGATTCCATTCCATTTATAAAAATATGTTCATATATCATATACATCCGGGATGCATTCATCGTCACTCGGCAACTCATCCCGTTGGATTCAATAGCCACTTTGAACGTTAGCGCCGCTTAATTTGATTTACACACATAAATGCACATCCTATTAATAGCTTTTGTGGATACAGCGATTGGTCGGGTTCAGGTCGTGGGTGGTTATTTGGTCGACGCGTGCTAATTCGGTGGTTGGCGAGGTTAGACAAACTGTATTAGGATTTATGGTTCAGTGGCTATAGGCAAAATCCTTTTCTGTAAGCGTTCACGCATCTTATGTTTAACAATGACATTAGCCGTCATAATATTTTAGTTTCGTAAAATAGTTCGTAAAATTTAACAATCATAATAATAAATTATAGGAAACGATGTGATCAAATAATTATGTATGTAAATTCATGTATGTATGTAATAGTCGTGCTTGAGTAACGGCCCTCTGCCTACCCCTTCGGGGACCCTTATGGGAAGGCGTGAGGATATATATAATAATAAATCCTCATACCTTTCCACAAGGGTCCTCGGGGGTAGGCAGAGGTGTATAGGTAATACACACACACACACACCCACTTTCCGCCAGAGATATATTTTAGCTACCAACTTGACAGATGGCGAGTTTATTGCTGTTACTCAAGCACGACTATACGCCTTAGAATTGTGTATGCATGTTTTCACTCGATGTTTTCCATCGCTGTATATCTTGTGGTATGATTAATCACATTCTTAAATTAAGAAAACACTCATTGGTGCAGTGGGGTTGCAATTATTGCAGGCCATCTCAGCTCTTAAGAAATCTGAAATTACGAAAAAGTCTACATTACCTAAATACTTGCTAGCGAATCCGTAAGCTAAATTTAGTTCCCTATAAAGTTATACAAAAGGAGGAATGAAAATGTTGTGTTGGTTACAAAACGTCTTTTAAATGACTCAAGTGTGGTATGGACGACGTGTTGACGGTACGCCCACGCGAGGCCATGCTAGGAGTGCGGTAAGGTGGCCATACACTCATCTTACGTTTTACCTTAAATTTATTTTATTACTATTTTGTTTAAATAATCTATATTATGTATATAAAAATGAATGTTTGTCTGTATGTCCTTTATAGAACCGTAAACGGCCTGACCGATTTTGATGAAATTTTCTGTGTGGATTGGAGAATCGTTTAGATTCACAATTGGACCCGATAGGTGGCGCTGCGATCGTGTTTCAAGTAATTTTTTTTTCGCCCGGCGGGACCACTAGTACCTTATAAAAATATAAGTATTATTAAAAAAAATAAGTGTACGTCTGTCATATCAACATAACATAACAGTTTCTTCTTAACACATATTTTTATACGGTACTGATCACAAAACATAGTTTATAAAATGTACATATCTGTCTGACTGTTTGTTTATTCGTTGGGGCAATTGTTTAAAAAAGCCGTGGTGGCCGAGTGGTTCGAGCAGTTGCCTGCGACGAAAAGGTCGCAAGTTCGAATCCCGACTGTACCAATGAGTTTTTCTGAAATTAAGTACTTACAGTGTTTAGTCACACCACGAGCTTTACGGTGAAGGAAAACATCGAGAGGAACCCTGCATACATCTGAGAAGAAACTCAAAGGCGTATGTATAGTCGTGTTTTAGTAACGGCGATGGACTCGCCATCTGTCACGTTGGCACCTAATATACCTCTGGCGGAAAGTGAGTGTGTGGGTATTACTTATACACCTCTGCCTACCCCTTCGGGGACCCTTATGGGAAGGCGTGAGGATATATAGTACATCGACTAATTTTAACGGGACTTTAAAGCTCGTGATGGATACAGAGTGTCTCAGAATATATTCTGCTGTCGGACAGTTGCTCAAAATTTTTATTTATACTATGATAACCAGCAAATAAAAATAAATTTAAAGAACATTACATCCCTAGTTAATTATTTTTACTTTATTTTCAGTACAGTACAGTTTGCTGTAACGATAAAGTTAAAAGTGTAAATTCTGACGTTTTTTCTTTTTTAGAGTATTAATAGTTCCAGTTCCAAAAAACATGTTTCGGAGCGAGTATTATTACTTCTTTTGATAACGTTGATATTTGGTTATCTTTGGAGCCATTTTTTTATTGCATCGTCATGAGGATATATTTAATATTTACTTTAACTTCTAGATGACAACTGTTCTATTTTAGAGACATCCTGTATCTATAGGAATACATTTTACGCGAAAATTTGTGATCTCGTGACCAACAACAACGTAAAATTTACATCTTTTGGTTTTAACCTGCTACTCCGTACACTAAGCAGGCAGTCACAATACTATGGCTACACAGTCCGTTACATCCGACACATTCTGAAATAATGTGACAATTGACTTTTATCACCATATTTGTAAGGTATTATACATGGCGCATGAAGAATGTAGCGCCACCTTTATGCTCGCAATCAAAGTAACAACACACAAAGGGAAGCCCGCTTGGATTCGCAGCGTTCATTTATATCTTTACAGATGTTTACGTATAAATAATGAGAAAGGATGAAATAAAATCAAATCATATTTATTTACTACCAAGCAGAAAGCGAGAGGAAGTCTGCATTCATTTGGGAAGAAATTCAGGACTTGCCATCTTGCCAGGTTGGCACCTGAATAGTTCTCTAGCGAATATAGGGTTCGTTACTACACACCTACTGCCTACCCTTAGCAAGTTCCAATACCGGCTGTACCAACTTGAGAAGAAATTCTAAGAGGTATGTATAGTGCTTGAGAAACGGCAATGGACTTGCCAGCTGTGGCACATCTAACTATGGCAATTTGGCACGTAAGCCTATAGCGAGTAGAGTGTGAATTGCTTCACACCTCAGCCTACCCCTTTTGGGACCCTTGTGGAAAAGTGCGAAGAACCTACTGCAAGCTTATATGAACGTCATCGAATTCCTTTTCAAATATATTGATTTTGTGGTGTAACTAACCACCGGGATTTGAATCTGCAACATCGACTTACGCGTCTGCTTAAACCCCTCAGCCTAAACGGCTCTGACATACGGCTTTATTCAAATATACGCAATTATTATTATGGTAACATTAGAAAAAAACTAGTTTAACAGACCGGAGAAAATTATAGTGGTACCGGACGAGTATGTAATACTTCTAACTAACCAATTATTTTGCACGGAATTGTAAAACAAAATTGTCAGGTGAATGTACTCTCACATTGAATGGATACTATATCCACACGCCTTCCCACAAGGGTCCCCGAAGGGGTGGGCAGAGGTGTATAGGTAATACCCACACAACCACTTTCCGCCAGAGGTATATTAGGTGCCAACGTGACAGATGGCGAGTCCATCGCCGTTACTCAAGCACGACTATACATACGCCTTTGAATTTCTTCTCAGACGTATGCAGGTTTCCTCTCGATGTTTTCCTTCACCGTAAAGCTCGTGGTGTGACTAATCACTGTACTTAAGTTCAGAAAAAACTCATTGGTACAATCGGGATTCGAACTTGCGACCTTTGCGTCGCAGGCAACTGCTCGAACCACTCGGCCACCACGGCTTCTATATGACGATATTACAACGATGTTATAGTATTCAATGGATACTATAACATCGTTGTTACGAATTACTTCACGAATTATTGCGTTAAGGCAAGGTAGCGTCAAACTCGGAACATAGTGAAGAAATCTGCATACTGTTGAGGACAAATTCAAAGACGTATAGGCATTACAGTCATGCTTGAGAAACGGCCCATCCATCAAGCGTGCACCTAAATGTATCTCGGCAGCAGGTGTTGTGTTAAACAGGTCAAAAACAAACACAGTATAACTCTCCGAACACAAGAGTGGCAACGCGCGAACAGCCTGTGAAATGAGCTCCCCGTTGAGGTTTTCCCTGGCGTGTACAGCATGGAATTCTTCGTCGGCAGCACGCGAACAATACTCCTGGTGTTGCAAGCGTCCATATACGATGATAACCGCTTACCATCAGGCGGCCCGCATGCTAGTTGGCACCCGTGTGGTATAAAAAAAGGTGATACTTCGGTATCGTGAGGGTAAATAGGCTAGGGTAACCGTTTTCCATCAGGTGGGCCTTATGCTTGTTTGCCACTCTTTTTGTATGAAAGATCCAACTCAAAAGCTTTCAGATGCCTAACTGTCTATCTTTACATATCTCGACGCCTTGCCTCAAGGTACCCTGAATTAGTAGGCAGAGGTCGGTAAACAGAACTAAAATACCCACTTTACACCGGAGATTTAAGGTGTCATCGTGACAGATGGCAAGTTCATCGCTTTTTATCAAGCACGACTTGGAATTTCTTCTCAAACTTATGCAATTGCCATCTTTGTGTTGCAGGCAACTATTCGAACCACTCGGCTAGCATGGCTCTTCTTGATAACATTGTTTAATAATATGATAGTCACATCTAGAGTAATTTGTGTCACATTGTTGATATAACAGATAATGGGGAGCGGGAGCGAAATTTTTAAGTTCTCATGAAAATTCTTGTTTTATGAATGCTCTGCATAGCAACGACCTATTGTCGGGCCTACGTTGTTCCTCCATACTTGGGTACTATATACGAAAAATTTTTGTTATTGTATATGCCTAATGATTCGAAAAGAGTAACCATGGAGTTTCTTACCGGTTCTTCTCTATGGAAGCGACCAACGCGAACCGTGCTTCTTTTTCGACGTTTTATAAGTGCCCACTTGGGCCTATGTGAAATAAAAATATTTTGATTTTGTATTTGAATATAATAATTATAAGGTATATTTTACTAGCTATGCCCTGCGGTATCACTCGCTAAATTTGGTTATCCATATTGACTTTTAAACAATGCTCGATCCTTTGTGTTTTATGTACTATAACTATGTATAACTAAAACATATTCTATTCCTATCTCTGTGCTAAGTTTCATGCAATTCCGTTCAGCCGTTATGTCGTGATTGAGAAGATTTTTTTGGTGTTTGATTATCTCCTCAAACATGAAACATGAAACCTACATTAGGTTTCATTTCACCGTAAAGCTCGGGGTGTGATCAATCGTTGTACTTAAATTCAGAAAAACTAATTGCTACAGACCACCGGGGTTTTAACATGCAATCTTGACTTTGCAAATATTCACTTAAACCACACGGTTATTTATGGAACATATTTTATTGAATAAATTGAAATTCTCGAAATTATACGCGGTATTTATTTCCAATAAATTGTACGTGCGTTTCACAAGCAGATGCAAACATATTTAGTAGGCATTGCACCTAAAATAAAAACAACATTCATCTGTTAACGCGGGCCCAAAAACGACAGAAATTCGACCTTCGAAATATCGCACTTTATAGTGAAATAGAGATGTGCTATATCGACACACGCTCGGAAAGTTATCGATAACGCGTCGCGATTTTAGGCCGTATGTGCTGAACCGACCCCCCGCCTGTTGGTATAGTGTTTCTGTTTACCAGTCTGGCCGGTACACGCGGCGCCGATGCCCGTGCGCATCTGTACGTTCACCTCGACAATTCCGAACGTCATCTGTCAAATAACCACTCAAATATTTCACAATTGCACACAAAACTTATAGTTTAAACGTTATTTTTATGTAACAGTGTTAGTAATACACGAAATGCACCCAAATTGATGTGTTTTGGACAATATGCGATGGCGCGAGAATACTTTTTATGAATAATTCAACCGTTTTAAAGTGTTTTGAAGTTACGCCTCGCGGGCTATGTGCTAGTGATGTGATTGTTCTATTATATGTATATGTTGTGTGTGAGCTGTGTTGCTAATCAGTATTGTGCGATAACATGTTATAATAAATGTCTTTTGAAGCCGATATGTCTATAATAAGCGAGTTGAGATGGCTTCATGGCGAGGATTTCTTTGCACTGTCCTGGCAAAACGGTAAGCGCTTTTTATTTCTCGCTTGGAAGCTTGTAAAGGGCATAGAACTCATTCTTGAGTTTCATCAGAATTAATAGAATTTCGTCATTTGAATGAATTAATTTCAGAATGATTACACTCATCGATAAAATTGTTTCTAGGCAATATTATTTAAGACAACCTTCAATGATTGCAAAACTCTAATTACCTACACATTTTTTTTTAATTTTAAACACCGACGTTTTCTGTTGATAGATAATAATAGTAGGAGAAAAATCTTATGTATAGAATATAAACACGAATCAACTTCAATAGTAAATGATTTGTTAAACTTGGCTATAATTTAGTTACATACTCAATTGTTAGCCAAATGTCTATACGAAACCAGTTTGTATGTCTACTAGTTAAGCGTGATAAAATAAATAAATAAAAATAAATAAATAAACTTCAAGCTCATTCAAGATGTTCTTGGAAACATACACTATTAAGTATCCTAACGAATTGGCGTCTAATATGGCATTGCAGGTACATAATTGTGTAGGTATATCGAAGGTCACTCAGGTCGGTCAGGTTCAAAATTGCTGTGTAACTACGCCTTGTGGTCACGCATTTCTATGGCAACGGATATGATCCCACGGGATCAGTATTTGGTATAAAAGTATCCCAGACACTGGTGAGAAGCAATTCAAAGGCGTATGTATAGTCGTGCTTGAGTAACGGCGATAGACTCGCCATCTGTCACGTTGGCACCTAAATATATCTCTGGCGGAAAGTGGGTGTGTGGGTACTACCTATACACCTACGCCTACCCCTTCGGGGGCCCTTGTGGGAAGGCGTCCCGTTAGGGATAGCATGATGTATGCATCTATGTCCTGTACAACGTGTATGCTAAATTTCATGCCAAGGCTTCAAATCAAACAAACTCATTTATTTATCATATTTTTTTATTTCAAGGCCAAAATTTTTTTTTGTTGGCAATAAAAATAATACATACATACATATCATCACACCGAGTCTCTAACGGGGTAGGCAGAGATTATAGAGCGCCTAACTGGCGCTCTATACTCTACACTTACATACCTCTTTCGCTTCGTCCACATTCATCAGTCTCTTCATACATGCTCGTCGGTTTCGAGTACTCTTGACGTTCCCGTCCTTGAGCGTCCGATCGATTTGATTCAGGTAGCTGGTCTTCCTCTGCCTCTTCTTGCACACACTTTTGCTTTGTATATCTGTTTCGTCAATCTTTCTTAACTCAGCCGTTCTATATGTCCAAACCAATATTTATTTATCATAATTTTTTTCTATTCAAGGGATACCTAGTGTGGGGTACAAATACAAATTTTGCTGGCAATAAAAATAAAATCGCGAAATAAACATTGCTACATCGGTCTGTGTGCTTCTGGACAAACTTTGACATCCCTTTGCATCTCCTGAAGTTACATTTTGAAGAAAAAATAAACATATTCGCTCCGAAGTTCAATCTATCTAAATACCTACATTCATATAAATTAATTCAGTAAAATACGACATTAAAACGTAACAAACAGACACATTCAAAGGTACCTACAATATTATTATGTTAGTAGTATTACGTATATAATAATATATATAATATATCCTCACGCCTTCCCACAAGGGTCCCCGAAGGGGTAGGCAGAGGTGTATAGGTAATACCCACACACCCACTTTCCGCCAGAGGTATATAAGGTGCCAACCTAAGGTACTTAAAGTTTGTAGTATTACGTGTAGTAAGTATATACAATACAATTAGCGCAAAGCTAAAGCGCTACGTCCTAATATCGTTTAGCGTTAACAATTATCGCTAGATCCTTCAGATAAGCTATAACTAGTAAAAACAACACAAATTACACTGCATCACGTTATTTTTCATTCATACTTTTACTACAAATCATGAAACAATTTGTTGTCTCGTAGCGTGAGTTCCGGGTACTGTAGCTACTACCCGAACCGGTTGCCATTTTATTTAAAAATACACCTTCACGCCTTCCCACAGAGGTCCACGAAGGAGTAGGCAGAGGTTGTAACAAGCACAGAAAATTTAATTAAAATCGGTACAGCCGTTTACGATGCTATAAAGGAGATACAGACAAACATTAATTTTTATAATATATAATTTATAAAAGCAAAAGCAAAAGTGTGTGCAAGAAGAGGCAGAGGAAGGCCACGTTCCAACTACCTGGATCAAATAGATCGGACTCAAGGACGGGAACGTTAAGAGTACTCGAAACCGACGAGCATGTATGAAGGGACTGATGAATGTGGACGAAGCGAAAGAGGTATGTAAGTCTAGAGAGAACTGGCGCTCTATACTCTCTGCCTCTGCCCGTTAGGGACTTGGCTTGATGATATGTATGTATATAATTTATAGTTTTATAAAGAACTGCGCCCGTTCACAAATCATAAAATAAAAAAATCCGTTTTCAGTTTTCCATAATCAAGAAGGTTTTCTTGAAATGTATATAGGTATTTACAATATTATCTAGTATTGTATGTGAAGTGCATATTGTACGTGTGTGCTACTGTGCGCGTGCGCAGGTAGGCCGTTAAGCTAGAAGGAAATAATGTCCAAGGTAAACTAGATTCTTGTTCTCGACACGCCTGTTTATTCAACTTGAAGTCTTCATTAAAACAACACATTATTATTCAAAATGAGGGAAACAGCTGATTTTGTATATAAAAACAGAACAACATAGGTACAGCTGTAAAATTGTACGCAGTGGTGGCCAAATGGCTTGAGAAGTGAAACAAATATTGCAGGTTCGAACTCGCGATCTGTACCAACAAGTTTCTCTGAACTTAAGTTGAGTACGAGAGGAAACCTGCAACGGTTAATATGAAATGGTTGAAAGAAATTCAAAGGCGTAAGTATAGTCGTGCTGGAGTAACGGCGATGGACTCGCCATCTGTCACGTTGGCACCTTATATACCTCTGGCGGAAAGTGGGTGTGTGGGTATTACCTATACACCTCTGCCTACCCCTTCGGGGACCCTTGTGGGAAGGCGTGAGGATATATATATATATATATATATATATTATACATTAGGTCCCGCGGGACAAGTGCTTTGTTTAGTATCGTAGTTTAATTTAATCCAATTTAAATATATGTATCCTCAAGCCTTGCCATAAGAGTCCCCGAAGAGGTAGGCAGAGGTGCATGGGTAGTACTCATACACTTTCCGCCAGGGATTTATTTTAGGTGCCAACGTAACAGATTGCGAGTCCATCGCCGTTACTCAAGCACGACTATACATAAGCCTTTGAATTGCTTCTCAGACGTATGCAGGTTTCTTCTCGATGTTTTCCTTGACTGTTAAGCTCGTGGTGTGACTAATCACTGTACTTAAGTTCAGAAAAAGTCATTGGTACAGTCGGGATTAATCCTAATACAATTTTCTTTGGCAAATCTTATAACACATTAGAAAAAAAAAAGTTTTTAAGGATGGTTCTTACTCTGTTACTCAAAAACTACGAAACTTTATTAACGATATTAGCAGGGTAATAGTGGCAGCCGTATACTCAAGAATCTTTTCCGAAGCTATTCCCACTATTAGTAGGTACTTAAAGTTTGTTATGATGACAATTCTGTGACGTCCAAACTGGTGTAGAATCCAGTGTGGGTCACAAACCTTTGATAATCGCCGTATTGAAGCCCACGCAATACTCGCTTAGCTAAACATGCGTGTTTCACCCATCTTTACGAGTAAATAATTTGAGTTAGAGGCACTTAATCCATTTTGACGGGCGCATTTGTAATCGTAGGTGTAAAAGAAGCAATTTTTTGCAAATATATAATACATAGATACATATCATCACTCCGAGTCTCTAACGGGGTGGGCAGACGGTATAGAGCGCCAGCTCACTGTAGACTTAAGTACCTCTTTCGCTTCGTCCATATTCATCAGTCTCTGATATATAATAATAATAATAAATCTTTAATAACGGCGATGGACTCGCCATCTGTCACGTTGGCACCTATACACCTCTGCCTACCCCTTCGGGGACCCTTGTGGGAAGGCGTGAGGATATATTATTATTATTATTTTAAATCTTTATTTTCTGGCAAAGGATTTTCTTATACTTAATCTAGTAACCAGAGTCTTCGTTTAAGCAAGGGATGTCTGTGTTAGGGGACCTCACTCTTCTTTAACTACGAGGAAGTTACATTGCTATGCATTGTGCTTGTGGTGTGACTAATCACTGTTCAGAAAATTCATTGGTACAGTCGGGATTCGAACTTGCGATCTTTGTGTCGCAGGCAACTGCTACGATTCAAATAATGTAGCCATGCTAATTAAGGTAAACAAAAATATATACGTGTAAACAAATAATCATATACGTATGTAGAAGAAGCGGAGGAAACGGTACAAAGAGACAAAAAACATGATTGTTATTTTTCCGAGTCTGTGCATCAACCAGAAACAACCTTTGATACTAGGAGAAGGCAATTATAACGATGTCTACCTAACTGAGAAAAATGAGCGAAGTAACATACATACATATCATCACGCCAAGTCCCTAACGGGGTAGGCAGAGTGTATAGAGCGCCAGTTCTCTCTAGACTTACATACCTCTTTGGCTTCGTCCACATTCATCAGTCTCTACATACATGCTCGTCGGTTTCGAGTACTCTGAACGTTCCCGTCCTTGAGAGTCCGATCGATTTGATCCAGGTAGTTGGAACGTGGCCTTCCTCTGCCTCTTCTTGCACACACTTTTGCTTTGTATATCTGTTTCGTCAATCTTTCTTCACTCATCCTTTCTATGTGTCCAAACCAACGTAACATGCCTTTCTTCATCTTTACAATCACGCCCTCTTTCACGCCAGTTGATTTGCGAATCTCTTCATTGCGGATTCGATCTAAAATCGTTACTCCGCACATTTTTCGAAGAGATCGCATCTCAACTGCATTCAAGCTGTTTTCATACTTCCTCTGACATACCCATACCCAAGCGAAGTAACAATAAACGTATGATAAAATGTTGTATTTATCTCAAACTAGTGACCCTTCCCGAGTTCGGGTGGACGGCACAACAATTTAATAATCAATACATATAAAAAAGATCGCTGTCTGTACATTATAGATATATGGGAAAAAACCCAATTGGGGCAATTATCAGCGCAAATAGCACCCAAAAGAATGATTGTTAGAATTTTTGTCTGTGCGTTTGTGCGCGCCAAACACAGAAACTGCTTATCAGATTTAGATGTGGTTTTCACTAATATATTGCGGTAAGCTTCACTTAACATACATATATCCAAAATATACCAAAAGCCGTGGTGGCCGTGTGGTTCGAGCAGTTGCCTGCGACGCAAAGGTCGCAAGTTCGAATCCCGACTGTACCAATGAGTTTTTCTGAACTTAAGTACAGTGATTAGTCACACCACGAGCTTAACGGTGAAGGAAAACATCGAGAGGAAACCTGCATACGTCTGAGAAGAAATTCAAAGGCGTATGTATAGTCGTGCTGGAGAAACGGCGATGGACTCGCCATCTGTCACGATAGTACCTAAAATATATCTCCGACAGAAAGTAGGTTTGTGGGAACCTACAACCTGTACTTACCCTGTGTATAGGTAGCAAACACACCCACTCTCCGCCAGAGATATATTTATGTACACAGCTACAAATTGACTTCACATAATTAAACTTGGCAAATTCGAAATTTATTCTCAAATTTCAAAGTTCAAGGTTGAACAAAATCGAATCAATCTCTTGAACTCATAATATTCAAATCGCCAGCTCTCGATGATGTCACTACACGTTTATATGTTGTATGTAGGTACATCGTACCGTATGTGTGCGTACATTACTTTTGCTTAAATCTTATTATTAGCTTATTAAGCTTACTATAGAGAAGTAGAAGGCGTGAGGATATATTATTATTACTAGTGGTCCCGCCCAGCTTCGCTTGGGTGAAAAAAGTAAATGCCCTAAAACACGATCACAGCGCCACCTATCGGGTCCAATTGTGAATCTAAGCCATTCTCAAATCCATCTGAAGACACACAGAAAATTTCATTAAAATCGGTCCAGCCGTTTAGGAGGAGTTCAGTGACATACACACTCACAGAAGAATTATATATATAAAGATAGTTACCATAACACCGGCTTTGCTTAATTTGGAGCTGTGACAATTTGTGTTGAATTATCCCAAGGTAATTATTTAGGTATCTACCATACATATCATCACGCCAGGTCCTAACGGGGTAGGCAGAGAGTATAGAGCGCCAGTTCTCTCTAGACTTGCATACCTCTTTCGCTTCGTCCACATTCATCCGTCGCTTCATACATGCTCGTCGGTTTTTTTAGGTATGTAGGTATCAAGGTATTTATTAATATATGTTTTAGTCTAGAAAAAAACCAGATTGATTTAAGCCTTACGCGGGCGAAATCGCGGCCACAGCTAGTTTGCAAGTACGCTTCTAGGTAAGCTAAGCTGAGTGTTTACTCAAAAACGCCGTAAAAACCACTTCGGAGAATAATTATCGTTAGTAGATTTCCCGAGTGATCGTTAACTAGCGGACTATAACGATTAGCAAACGTTATAGATTTATCTAGTACTATTCTGCACTTGTAGTCTGCTTGTAGGCTCAACTTGTATCGTGATCAATGTCAACGTGATCGAAGGACCAATAAGAATCTGTAGATTTTATTTCTATTCTAAAACAGACTTTTTGTCAATACTATTAAGTTACAGTTTACGAAAAATATTAGGATATTTTTTAATGTGGTAAGTACATGTATAAAGTATATGTAAGAATATATAATTTATGTTTTTCTTTTTTTATGTGAGACTGTTTGTGTTCCTAAATAAAATAAAATAAAAAAATAAAATCTTTATCTATCACGTGAAGTTAGTTAAACTTAGTAATTTAAAATGATGGCGCTATAAAGAAGCAGGGGCTGCCAACATTGTTCATTAGTTATTTTCCGAGTTCTAGTCACCTTACTGATGTCATTGATGGCTCGGTGAGTCAGGCTACTAGAGCGATGATGGTTGTAATGTAGTTGGGAATGATCATTGAAATTCCATCATTGCGGGTGTTAATACAATTATCGTTATATTTCACGTCTGCTCTGGCAACCAGTTAAACAATATTGAATCATACGCTCATAAATTTAAATTGCATTATAGTTCGTATCAGTATTATTTTAGCAATTTCAAATTGCGAATTTGCCGCTTTATAAGCAGTATGCTTTTGTAGTTAGTTCAATAATGGAACTGAATTTGAGCGTGAGATGGACGTTCGAATTCCAAATTAGAATGGAATGTTTGAAACTGTCAAAGTGCAATTAGCATATATATGGCTGAATGCAAAATGTGAAATATTTTATGTTATATATTTATAAACCCGTATTGAAATCGCCCGTAGTGCCTTTAATAACACGAAAAAGGTACTTTGCAGTCGCAGCCTCAAAATATCTTTGCGCACTCGTCTCCTGCAATGCTATATATGGCCCATAATTCTATACAGATGTGAAGCCTGGACCCTTAAAGAGCAACTCCGAAAACGTATAGAAGCATTTGAAATGTGGGCATATAGACGCATGTTGGCCATAAGCTGGACGGACCGAGTGACCAATGTTGAAGTTCTGCGTCAAGTTGGGAGGTCAAGAGAATTAATGCAGACCATCAAAAGAAGAAAGGTTGCCTATCTTGGTCATGTGCTTAGGCACTCAAGATACGAACTCCTGCAATTGATAATCATGGGAAAAGTGGCTGGAAGACGAGCTGTCGGGCGCAGGAAGAAATCATGGCTGCGAAACATCCGGGAATGGACCGGAGTTACCAGTGCAGCGGAGCTTTTTAACCTCGCCAAAGACCGAGAGAAATATGCGGAGCTGACTGCCAACCTTCACTAGTTGGAGAGGCACTATAAGAAGAAGAATATATTTAGACTAGCTGTCCCGCCCAAATTCGCCCGGGTGATAAAGTTAAACTTCCTGAAACAGGATCGCAGCGCCACATATCGGGTCCAATTGTGAAGCTATCCTATCTTTTAAGTTTGATCAAACTGCACACGGTGTGCAAATTTGATTGAAATCGATTAAGTAGTTTAGGAGTCCATCGCGGACATATATAAACAACGTTATATATATATATATAAACAACGTGGACGTAATTTATATATATATTAAGATTTGTGATTAATGTGTAATTTATTTAAAAGAAAAGAATGTTATAGGTATGCCAGAGTGGAATTCGTACCACAGAATAAATTATAGTACCTACTACGGTCGTACGCAAACAGTTAATCGTAAATATACAGGGTTATAGAATTGACAAGATGAAAACGGATAAAGCTAGATCAAAATGAAATTAGTTATAATAGAAGGTACCTAATTAAAAAACACCTATATTATTATTATTATACTCTGTGAGACTTGTATTAAACCTTAATAACTTTTATTTATCGATTTTAGACTATTCAACTATTTCCACCATTTCCCTACTCCCATACTTTTTTTTAAGCCATAAGATTCAAATGATTAAATCGCGAATCAAGACAAGAAAATTATACATCAAAATCAAACCGCATTACAATCACATGTAAGAGAATTCAAGCAATAATACTAATAACCTTAATTTAAGATATAATGTATGCGTTTGCGCATAAACTGGTATGATATAAGCAAATTCAATTCGCCAAATGTGCGCAGAAAAAATACAAGTGTCGGTGTATGATATCATAGTAGGTACCTGCGCACGAGTTGATGTTTGTACGACTTTATAATTTGCAAGGCTGGATGCCATTTAATATTATAAATGCGACAGTTGGTGAGAATGTTCGTGTCTCATTCACGCAAAAACTATTGAACGGAATTACATGAAATTTGGCTCATGAAACAACGTTTGCAAGTTCGAATCCCGACTGTTCATACCAATAACTTTTTTTATCCTTAAGTACTAAGAGCTTTTCGGTAACGAAATTACAAGCCTGCTTTTTTGTTTCAATAGTGAACATTTTGTGATTTGTAACGGGTATTAAATTTCTTGAAATAATGCGGTTTTAATAATCATTAATTGTATGAAATTATCTTATCAATATTTTTCAGTTTTATATTCGAATTTGCTTTTGCCCCCTTAATTTCAAGGGCAATTTACATATTATTATTTTTTTAAACCGAAAGCATTATCATGGTACCAAGTACATGACAGTTGTCTCGGAGATTTTTTTAAAAGCGTTTCGTTTTACGTTACACTAAAGTACATTTTAATTTTATTGGTAATTTTTAATTATGCAATTATATATGTCACGTTTCTTCCTAACTTAATTTCCGTCCCTTCCATTACATAACAATCTCAGTAACTTTTATTATGTACTCTGTTATCAATCAAGCTCCAAGCTTGGAATGTGACCCGCTGATAACGAGCGCATCTGTTAAACGGAACGCACTAAATACACAATGACATAACACAAAATTACTATTACATTCATAATTATTGTTCTTGGATGCCTTGCGAACACAATTATATTTGAATTTGGAATGCCTTAAATTTGAATTTGAATTGAAATGTTCAAGCACGCAACATAACGCTTTATTAACGTACGTATGCAAATATGTGTAGAAGTTATAGTAAATTCTTTTACTAAATGTTGTCTTATTTTAATGTGAAACACGTGATTTGCTCTTGAGTTGACAAGCAACGATTGCCGTGTAAGATGACTTTACTTTGTTAATTTGATCAATGGTAGCAAATTCAATATTTAATAACAATAATTTGTAGAATGAAGAAATATCTATTTGATCCTTAATCAATGACTATCAATGCCTTCCTAATATATCGTACAGTAAAAATGTGCATTTTCAGTTTTTAACAGGGCAACATAAAACTTTACGACGCATAAAAAAGAAAAGTGCGTAGCTGCAAATTTCTAAACTGTAACGTGAATTAAAATGTTCAAGCCAGTAATTAAGCGGCGGTGAACAAAAGAGTGGGCAGGTCATTGCCCTCGCCTATGGAGGAGTTAACATATTGTGTAGACGTCTTATAAGAATGTCTTCACCATTGTTTACTTTGAAACGTTGTTGCTTTGGGAAACATATGATCTAGTGAACGCTACGTAAGTAAATACTTACAAATACACTAAATATATTCAAATTTTGTACATTAATCACGCCGCGAGCTTTACGGTGCAGGAAAACATTGTGAAGAAACCTGCATACGTTTAAAAATCAATTGAAAAACGATGTTAGCGTAATTTAGAAACAATGACGTACTCATCTCTGTTGGCACCTAAATAGGTAAGAATCAATCAAAATTGTTACACTCTTGCCTACCCCTATGGGGACCCCTGTGATGGGAAGATATGAAGATATATAACGTAGGTTGCACAAAATACGCTTACCACTTCCAATATTAGAATAATAGATGCGAAAGTTCGTCATGTTACTCAATCACGCCAGAACCGAACTGGATGAAATTTGGCATGTGATAGATTATTCTCTGGAGTAATTTATAGTATTCCATAAAGAAAAAACAATTGAAATCAACTTTACGGGGTGTGAATCTGTCGGGTATAGGAAGTGCTTAGTAAACTGTACCGGTACTCGTATGTAGGTGAATTTGCAAGAGCAAGATGCCTTGCTTTATTTGCCGACGTGACATATGGCATGCCTGTCAAGCACGACTGTATGAATACTGTGTTTGAATTCCTTCTCAGACATTATGGAGATTGTCTAAAGATGGTTTTCTGGCGTATGTATAGTCGTGCTTGAGTAACGACGATGGACTGGCCATCTGTCACGTTAGCACCATAAATATATCTCTGGCGAAAGTGGGTGTGTGGGGACTACCTATACACCTCTGCCTACCCCTTCGGGGACCCTTGTCGGAAGGCTGCCTTCCCGTGAAGGATTCGGTGTAATGATAGGTACGTATGTATGTAACAATATTTCTCAGCGTGGTGCATTGATAACGATTGATTTACTATATGACCTTTGGCATCGTACCGTACGCGTTGATAACATTAATTGAATTTCACGTACTTTTTTATACCACTTAAGTGACAAGCAAGCATTGATCGCGCGCTGCCGAGTCTGCAAAAATTTTAGGTATTACTTACATTATAATATTACTAACGATTCGTACCTTAATAGTCGCTAGTCCACTCAAGAGACAACGGATCTCTCTCATCATCTCTCTCGCGCTTCGTGCACGCCGCTTTAGAGTACTCTTGTCGTTCCTATCCTTGAATTATAGATCGATTTGATCTAGGTAGTTGGAGCGTGGTCTCTGCCTCTTTTACATACTTTCGCATTATATAACTTATTCGTCGACCTTTATTCGTGTCCTCTCTATATGTCCAAACCAACGAAATATGCCTTCCTTTATCTTTACAATGAAGCCTCGAGGGTTTCTGCGAATGCATGTTTCTGTGAATGCGAAGTGCGGTACGTATGTCATAGTCACTATATTCAAGGTACCTTCATGCTTCCTGGTCGTACATATCATGCATGTAATAAATGCATGTAAGCAAGCAAAATGCATGCATGTTGGTATTATTATATTTATTTGTCGGCAGTCCAGTCTAGTGGTTAGAACTCCTGACTGCGAAACTTGAGGTCACGGGTTCGCATCCCGCTGAGGGCAGATATTTGTGTGATGAACACGAAATTTGTACCTTAGTCTTGGATGTCCTATGTATTTATGTATATATCTATCTATATAAGTAAATATATCGTTGTCTAGTTACCATAACACAAGCTTTGCTTAATTTGGGTCTAGGTCAATTTGTGTGATGTCCCAAGGTATTATATTTATATTATAGCGTAGTCGTAGTAATTCTAGTTGTGTCTAGGATTGGTCTAATAATGTACCTTAAAACATACATAATCCAAAGTACGAGTACTTACGAGTACGATTAAAGTACGTGTACTTAATATTTTGTACTTACGTCTTTTTGTTAGTTACCGGTTCATTGACCTGAACATTTAATTAAACGAATGCGTGGAACATGTTAATTTTACCCTGTTTCGTAGGAAAGTGGCTTCAATTATAGGGGCCCTTAGATGACACTCTGTATGGGTCTGACATGAATTTAAAATACTGATAACATCGATGTTAGTTACGACGATACGTGACAAAGTAATATTATCTCCGGCGAAACATGTAATATACCTCTGCCTACCCCTTTGGTGACCCTTGTTTGAATATTATCGGTACACGTTGCTTACCTATGAGTGCACACGCACATAACAATTAATAGACTCTGGTCATACTCTCCGTATCCCGCGACCCCCTCTACTACAAATTGGTGGGGCGCGTCTTCGTGTATGGCGTATACCTTTCTTGTGATTTGATAAATTACTTAAACCATTAGGACTCGGCGATGGTGACTTGTTTACAATCTGACTAGACGGTAAACAAACCTTAAATTATCCTGAAAACTACGATCATATTTCCCTTGGGACGAGTAGTAAAGTCATAAAATACGCAATGCATAGAAACAGGTGAACCTCCTTGGGGCAGTCGTAAATTGTGGGTCATTAACAGACGGGTTTTATGGTGATAACGCGGTAGGAGCCACGTAGTTAATGAATATCTTCAAGTTTGATAAGCGTTGTTTTTCTTCATTTAAATAAAAACTTGAGAGGTGTCAAGGGACACCCGGATGGAACGAAGTTCAAGCAGCACACGTCACTCACACGGGGGTTATAAATATACAGCAAAAAAAAAAGTGTCGTGACAAAAAGTGTCGTGACAACTTGTCGTAAGAATGTTTTCCGTCTAGCCCCCTTTCACAACGCGCGATAAAGAACTTCGTTCCAAAAGTTAAATTATAAAATTCATTATTCACACCACGAGCTCACTGTGAAGGAAAACATCGAGATGAAAAAATCAAAGGCCGTATGCTGTAGTAGCGGCGATTTACCTTTATTCTTCTCTTCAAAATACATACATAGATAATCACCACGCTGTACCTAACGGGGTACAGAGAGTAAAATGAGTATAAAAAGTTTTAGATAGTAGTAGGTTTAGATAGATAAAATAACAATTTAACCTTGGTAAGTTTTTTCATTCATTATATATCTTCACGACACCCACAAGGTTCCCCGAAAAGGTAGGCAGAGGCGTAACAAAATATTGACACAGGGTTGTTTTTTATATATTATTTATGTCGCGCAATATTTTTTTTTATACCACAAGGATGGCAAACAAGCATGCGGTCCGCCTGATGGTAAGCGGTTACCGCCGCCTAACTAAATATTAGCTAACAGCACATCGTCGTTTTGCAAGTGCGCATTATTGAATTTCTTCAACGTTTACGTAGGGTTCCTTTCTATGTTTCCTTCACCGTTTGACTGTGGTGTGGATTAATCACTGTATTACTTCAGAAAACTTACTGGTGCAACCGGGATTCGATCTTGCAATCTGTGTTGCAAGCGACTGCTCGAACGACGGCTCAACCTCTGCAGATTAAAGAAATAATAAATAAAGTCATGCTTTTAGCTTTGTTAAAAGCCTTAAGCCTTAAGCCATCTGATCGTTGTACTAGAAAATATCTGAGCATAAAATGGAATAGCACCTAATTCCCGCAAGCCAATGTTAATAAAATAAACCCGCATTAAACTTCGCAAATACAGTAAGCATTATGGGCAAATCGTGATCCCCGTTGTCGCCATTGTATGGTACCTATTGTGACTATGTATGTACACATACAATTGTACTGTCCGTCGGTCTCATCGCGTTCTGAACAAGGCTATTTCTGAATTGTGAAAATTCAACCATCCATTTTCTGGTCGTGTTGCCATCATCATTATTATCATATTATGTTACCAAACAGTCTTGCTATTTACAAAAATGTTTGCTTGACCGCAAAGGTCGTGTTGCATCCCACAAAAAATATAAGCTGAAGTATTGTTATTTTTTTTGTTGCTTTTAATTAAAATACGTCATATATATGGTGATTCTATGCAGTATTCTGGACCAAACCGATCGAGTCCTTAAGGGTGGGAAAGTTAAGAGTACTCGAAATCGGCGAGTATGTATGGAAAGACTGATGAATGTGGATAAAGTGTAAGAGGCTTAGAGATAAGTGGCGCTCTACTCTCTTTTTCTACTCCGTGAGAGTCTCGGCGTAATTATATTCTCACGCATTCCTACAAGGGTCCCCAAAGGGACAGGCAGAGGTTTATAGGTAGTACCCACACACCCACTATCTGCCAGAGATATATTTTTGGTGCCAACGTGACAGATGGCGTTCCATCCATCCATCCATCGATCGATCGCCGTTTCTCAAGCAGAACTATACATACGCCTTTGAATTTCTTCTCAAGCGTATGCTGGTTTCCTCTCGATGTTTTCTTTCACCGTAAAGCTCGTGGTGTAACTAATCACTGTAAAATCTGTGTAAAATCTGCGGGCTATTTCTATAGACGAATATTTTTAAAATCCAATTTAAAACCATAAATTACACTAAAAAGATTTTAATAAGTGCAGAGAAAGTAAAAAGGTGTTTAAAAAACGAGTAAAGTGCCTATTACTTACCTAGAGTTACGAAAGAAAGGGTACAATAGAATTATTATGACATCACTCTGATAGTACCAGAGAAAATTTGTTAAAGTTTTAAGATGCTTAAAGATTTTACCTATGATTGCCAACGTGATATTTATTTAATAAATAAATAAATACCTTGGGACAATTCCACACAAACTGACCAAGTCCCATATTAAGCAAAACTTGTGTTTTGGTTACTAAACAACGATATATCTTTATATATATAATTATATAATTCTTCTGTGAGTGTGTATGTCACTGAACTCCTCCTAAACGGCTGGACCGATTTTAATGAAATTTTTCACAATTGAACCCGATAGGTGGCGCCACCATCTTTTTTTTTCCACCCGAGCGAAGCTGGGCGGGACAACTAGTTTACTTATATAGACAGATATATACATAAATGCATAGGATATCCAAGACTGAGGTACAAATACTCGTGTTCATATCTTTAATGTATTTTCACACTTCCCTACAAGGGTCCCTGAACGAGTAAGCAGAAGTTTCTAGAAGTTTCTATAACTTAACCTGGATGACACCGCGGGGCGTAGCTTGTTTACTAATTAAAGAAACGCCACAAATCCCTGTCACGCTTAAAGTTATTTCGACTTGGAGTTTGACACGTGACCAACGGCGGATATGTCAAAAAGATGCCAATCTTATGTCGCCGCTAGATACAAACTAAAGCGGTTCGAACGGGATAATGTTCAAGCCTGTCACTTCTGTCATAATATTAAATGCCTGTAGACTAAGTCACGGGCATTGCTTTACCATTTCTGTACCACGGTCAAAGGGGTCTGACATAACTGTAACTTCTTTTATGGCATTAGGATTGTTGTCTTCCTTATAAGGCCAGCTCGTTCGATTTTGGCCTTTCTGATCGTGTCCGTTATCACTTCGACAACTTTGACCTGTCCTGTCAGATATTTTCTTTAATTGCTCTTTATTCATGATATATATTGGATACTAGTCCTTTGAAATGTACCACCTTCTACCACCGCACCGCTCGCCATGGACGGGGAATTCATCCCCATACCTTGGAACCACAAAGGTCTCGCACTGTGCGCTTCGGCAACGCGCGAGTGATACCCCTGGGGTACCAAGCGTCCATAGGCGGCGGTAACCGCTTACCATCAGGCGGACCGCATTCCTGTTTGCCACCATTGTGGTATAAAAAAATATCTGACATATCTGTTACTCAATCCCGCCAGAACGGCTGAACGGTACTGGATGAAATTTGGCACAGATATAGATTATTTATCTGGATTAACATAGGATATGTTTTATTTAAAAAAACGTTGAGAGAGAGACGTTGTTGCATCAAATATGCGGTGTCACGTATTTCAATGTATCTCGGGGTTTCTGGAACCAATAATATTTTGTTAGTCATTCAGTCCATAATGTAAAGACTTGCTTCAAACAGCAATTGTATCTCGATATAACATTGTGCCAAGAAGATTTTATCTCTGGCTTAGTTTTTATGCATGCAAAAAAGATGGCGATTATTCGATATCAATTTGTAAAGCCAAGTCAAAATATTGACTGCAAGTTACCCTTATGGTCAGATACGCGAAAACAAATTAATCCACTACAAACTTTGCCTTCTAAGAATAAAAGTAGCCAAGTTACTCCTGGACATATTTTCACTAGCTAACTTAGCTATCTCTCAATGAAAGTCCAGTCAAAATGGATCTAGCCGTTTTGAAAATTTGCCGAAAAAACGGACAGACACACAAACAAAATTGTATAGATAGTGTTTTTTTATCAGTTTCGTATATTCTTTAGAATCTGAGGTATATTATGGGGTCTCACAGATGGCGTGTCCATCGCCGCTTCTCAAGCATGACTATACATATATATTGTTGAAATACTTCTCTTATGTAGTTCAAACCTAGGGTTCAAACTCACTTAATATTAGGTTTTCTCACAATGTTTTGTGGTGTATTTAATTTTCATGAAAAACAAAAATTAATAGATTTAAAGGTCAGAAAACTCAAGTCAAAAAAGACGGCTTAAGCCGGCAACCATGATTTTGCTAGTCTAAAATTTTTTTTTTAATACAAAGACCTTTAACACAATATAAACAAAACACCTGTACACAGTTAACAAATACTTCTGTTTCATCGTCATTAGGTATGTGCAGTCACTCATTGCTTGACATCGTTATTACCAGTGCAATTTTAGCTAACATGTTTAACCTTCGCGTAAACTTGTTTGCCAGCAGTTCATTCTCAGATCTAATCACGACACAGAGTCGTACTGTGCTAGCAAATTTGCTCACAACGCCAACAATAAGTGACCGCACTGTGTCCTTTGCAGCTTGTTGGAAAACAGCGTCGGTAGAATCAATTTGTTTGCAGGCACGCACATTTAAAATTTAAATTCTTCGTTGTTCTACGCGTAAATACGAATGATTTTCAATGAATATTTAAATATAGATTTACGTTTTCTCTTATGACTTGGGTGACAATTTAATTACCTAAACAGCTAGGATTGCTGAAGATTCACTTTAGTTTTGCGTAAAATATATGTCGGCGATGATCTATATACCTAGATAAGGCGTCAACAACAGCCTTTTTGTATTATTAACTAGTATTTGTAAAAATAGTAATAGTAGTAGTGGTATGTACCAAGTGATCTACAAGTTTATATCGACAATCTGTTCTACACTGCAACCTTCCATAACCTGTGTAATGTACACTTAAATAATGAGGTTAATATTACCTATTACACTAATAAATAAATATCGGCTCGCAGCAAGCACTCGCGTCTTCCGTCCACGCCGGTCGGGAGGGCAGTGCCCCCTCGCCGCGCAACCCCGCGCGTGCGATGCTCGAGACGACAGATTATACACAAATATATAAAAGTCTATACACTACATCCCTCCCTTATTATTATTTTTGATCAGGTTAACGTACAAATTGAACACATTCATAATCACCCGACTATATATAGTATTTTAATAAACATTTTTTATTTTTTTACATAAGTAGATCCGGCACAATCAGCAAGTCTTTATTTGAATTATGTTTTATCACTAATCATCAATTATTTTAGCTTCACTCGACACTCGAGTTGTGATTGATTAACATCCTAATGTCGTTGGTTTGAGCATCACTTGCATTATTCTCATCATCTAGCACCTTCCATGGTCCTTCCACTCGTTTTAGGTGTACGATGTTCCTTCTGATTCGCTGATCAGTTTCATAGTTCCGAAGACTCACGTTCCCTCCTTTGTTCGCTTCGACGGTATGTGGTTCGGGTTCATAGTTTAAGCTCTGTGTGTTTTGTTTAGTCATGTTCTTGACGTATACTTTATCTCCAACTTCCAATTCACCACTAGTAGCTCTTCTCTTCCTATCCGGATATTCCTTCTCTTTTTCCTTTAGTTCCTTATCTCCATCCCTCATTTCAAGGTCCTCTGTAAGGCTTTATACCTTTATACATATCCATTAGGTAAGGGGCCCATGTGGTATATTCCTATGTCAACCCATGCTTCAGAAGGTAAATCTCTTCTTTTTAATGGACTTGCAGTGTTGGGAGCAGATACCAGGATGCACCCTTTACAGGATTTGCATACGTTTCAGCATCTTTGTCACATTTAGGCCACCATACCTTGGTCTTTAATCTGACCTTCATCGCGACTATACCCAGGTGGCCTTCCTGTGCAACTTCCAGAACTCTTTTGCGTTATTTGGCTGGGGTAACAATTTTAGTCTCCCTGAGGAGAATATCGCCCTACCATACCACATTAACCGTTTCATCCCAGTTTCCATTGTAAAGGCCTTGTCGAACATTCTGTATCTCTGTATGCCCAAGAGAACTCACAGTGATCTCTTGCAATGGGATGGCTACTGGTCGTGCAGATTCGGTAACCGCTTGGACATGGTCTCCAAATAAAGCCATTGGGTTTGTTGCCACTTTACAGAGTCGTGATAGTGGATCGGCTATGTTGGTCTTCCGCGGGCTATCCATTGGGTTTGTTGCCACTTTACAGAGTCGTGATAGTGGATCGGCTATGTTGGTCTTCCGCGGGCTATATTTCACTTTGAAATTGTACGATTGCAGCCTTAACACCCACCTTTCAATGCGAGTGCATGGTTTTACTTTCGGACCAGATATCACCTCCAAGGCTTATGATCCGTTACCAAATCGAAATCCTTGCCGTACAGAAACATGTTGACATGTTCCACTACCCAAACCAGAGCTAAGGCCTCTTTTCTGTTTGGCTGTAACGACACGCAGCTGCTGAGGGTTTTATTCCCCAAATGCAATTATTCTCAGCCCGGTTTTATTGGTTTGCACTCGCACTGCCCTCAGGCAGGCTTGCATCTGCAATCACCACAGTCTTATCATGAGGATTGTAGTAACCTAAGTTTGGTACTTTCATAAGTGCCGCCTTCAGATCATTAAATGTTTTATTTTGGACATCTCCCCATTCATCTTGAATGTCCGTGTTTTTTCCCATTCTTTTCCGAAGCAGTAGCTTGAGGGGTTAAGTTAACGTTGCTAAGGGGGGGATTAATTTTCCCACGTAATTCACTAGGCCCATAACTCAGCAATCAAACGATATTCGTCGGGGCCCTGAATCCCTTTATAACCAAGACATACTTATCTAGTGGTTTAACTCCTGATAGTTTATGCCCCAGGAAGAAGTGGACTTTCTTCATTCTAAAAACGCATTTGGCTTTCCTTTAAGCACGTTATTTTCTTCTAGCACTGTCATTATTTTTCCAAGCCTTAAGTTAATGACTCCTTCGTAACCTAAAAGGATTCGTTCCAGCGTTACCTTGAAAATCTCTGGTGCACACGAGATTCCAAATATCCTTCTCCTTCCAATTTCCTATTTTGGGTTTGTCCTATTAGTTCCTGAAGATACCATTATTATTAAGATACCATATCTACTCTGTTGATTGTCTGACTTTCCACAGGTTTAGTACTGGTATTCTTAATTGACGATCTATGGCTTCCAGTGCATTCGCTTCTGCAACAATTCCTTCGAAAGTGGTCTTGTCTCCTGTTTACAATATCTTCTTTTGGAGTCCTCCTGTCTTACCCTTTTCAGTTATCTGGTCTATGATATCTTGGCCTGCAGTCGAAGTCTGATAAGAAATTTATTGAACTTCTCGTCCTGTACCTGTTTTAGGAGGCGAAATAGGTTTCGCTCATTCACTTTACTTTGTTTAGTTGCAAAGTAGTCTAATTTTCTGATTGCGATGTTAAAAAGTTCGCCTTCAGTTGCATTGGCTCCCGGGATGTTGTAGAAGACTTCTTGGAACTCGAGACCACCGAAATGTAAAAGTCTAGCTTTTTCCTTTGCCTCGGTGTCTATGCCTGTCGCCTCGAGGTAAATGTTTAGCCTCCATTTCCATCTTTCCCAACGGACAGAGACTGAACCAACCTCCCCAGCACCTTCAAACTTCTCTAAGGTGTACTGTGCCATTAGGGACTACCTGTTGACAAGGTGGTAACTATGTTGCATTTTTATGCATTTTAACACGCTATCGCAATCTAATGCTGGTAATAAAGCGTCTCCTGTAGGTAACTGTACCTATCCTATAGTTAGCATGGTACGTAGGTATTTATCTAGTAACTACATCCGCAGTACAAATTCGGCGCTTATAATGATACGGCATTTGCCAGGATACTATCCTGGCAAACACGTAGGTATGTCCGCAATTTAATGCCATACCAGTAAAATCCGCAATTTAATGCCATGTAGGTATGTCCGCAATTTAATGCCATACCAATTAATAACCGCAATTTAATGCCAAGTAGGTATGTCCGCAATTTAATGCCATACCAGTAAAATCCGCAATTTAATGCCATGTAGGTATGTCCGCAATTTAATGCCATACCAGTTAATAACCGCAATTTAATGCCAAGTAGGTATGTCCGCAATTTAATGCCATACCAGTAAAATCCGCAATTTAATGCCATGTAGGTATGTCCGCAATTTAATGCCATACCAGTTAATAACCGCAATTTAATGCCAAGTAGGTATGTCCGCAATTTAATGCCATACCAGTAAAATCCGCAATTTAATGCCATGTAGGTATGTCCGCAATTTAATGCCATACCATTTAATAACCGCAATTTAATGCCAAGTAGGTATGTCCGCAATTTTAATGCCATACCAATTAATAACCGCAATTTAATGCCAAGTAGGTATGTCCGCAATTTAATGCCATACCAGTAAAATCCGCAATTTAATGCCATGTAGGTATGTCCGCAATTTAATGCCATACCAGTTAATAACCGCAATTTAATGCCAAGTAGGTGTCCGCAATTTAATGCCATGCACAATGCTTTCGATGATTATCGAAGAACATTTCATTAGTAGTTAGGTATCCCCTGATGAACATCCATAGAAACCTACATACATACACACCATCCCTCCAAGTTCCCAACGGGGTAGGCAGAGAGTACAGAGCGCCAGCTCTCCCCAGACCCGCACACCTCCCTCGCCCCGCCCACATTCATCAGTCACCTCACACATGCCTGCTTCGAGCACTCTCGACGCTCCCGCCCTTGAGCGCCCGATCGATCCGATCCAGGTAGTTGAAACGTGGTCTTCCTCCGCCTCTTCTCGCACACACTCTTGCTTTGCATATCTGTTTCATCAATCTTTCTTCACTCATCCTTTCCATATGTCCAAACCAACGCAACATGCCTTTCTTCACGCCAGTTGATTTGCGAATCTCTTCATTGCGGATTCGATCTAAGATCGTTACTCCGCACATTTTCCGAAGAGATCGCATTTCAACTGCATTCGAGCTATTTTCACACTTCCTCTGACATACCCAGGACTCGCTGCCATACAATAAAGTAGGCATCAATATCGCATCGCGGACAGCAACTCGAGCATTCTTGCTGAGACTTTTGCTGCCCATCAACGCCGATATGGCCCCATTCAGCTTATTACCGGCAGTTATCCTTCTTTCAATATCTTTTCCATACTTTCCATCTCGTGTGAACGTGCTTCCTAGATATACAAATTCATTTAATTGGTCATAGAAACCTAGATACCTAAAACGCCACCAAACCAAAACCTACGCCACTCACGGCCAAGTGAATATCTAGTTACTTTACCTATACTTCTATTTTCCTTAGGCAGAATGTTATATACAGACAACATCACTTACTACAATAGTAACAGTAAATACACTTTATTGTATAAGTTAGTACCAAATTAATGTTGTGGACCAATTCATTAACTTTAGAGTAATAAATAATAAACATCTTTATTGATTGACGAAACTTGAGGCTCTGTAATATGTATATATATATTTTTTTCGTATTATGATTTCTTATACAGCGATATAAGTAATGAATACTGAGGCTCGAACTCAAGTAGGTAGGTAACTTGTAGGTTAGTACGACATAACCTAACCCTACAGCATAACCGAATGAAATAACATCTATGAAGAAATCCAGCGGGTATATTCAGTTTGCTAAAAACTAGTTTGTCATGCATGAATTTACAGCCAGTGCCTCGTGATCCGTAAATTTTATTTATTCGTTAGTATTCGGGTAGCAGTATTTTGTCCACGATGTTTTCTCCCTTGTTCTTTTGTTATTAAAATGTTAAAATACTTACAGTTTATCCTCGTCGCCACATGTAATGTACACTTAAATAATGAGGTTAATATTACCTATTACACTAATAAATAAATATCGGCTCGCAGCAAGCACTCGCGTCTTCCGTCCACGCCGGTCGGGAGGGCAGTGCCCCCTCGCCGCGCAACCCCGCGCGTGCGATGCTCGAGACGACAGATTATACACAAATATATAAAAGTCTATACACTACAACCTGATCCACTTTAAGAAAACTAGTTTGAACTAGTTGCGCAACCGGACAAAAAGTTTAGTCTCTGACACCTAGTAGGTGAGGCTATTTACACCTATTAATAAATAATAATAATAAGATGATGTATCCTCACGCCTTCCCTCTCAAGGGTCCCCGAAGGGGTAGGCAGAGGTGTATAGAGGTAGTATGAGTACTTTCCCACAGAGATATATTTCGGGTGCCAACGTGCCAGATGGCGAGTCCATCGCCGTTACTCAAGCACGACTATGCATGCGCCTTTGCATAGCTTCTCAGACGTATGCAGGTTTCCTCTCGATTTCCTTCACGGTAAAGCTCGTGGTTTGTTGTGTAATCACTGTATTTTAGTTCAAGTCGGGATGCGAAGCAAGGATGTCAATCCTTGACGAGGCGACTACTCTAACCACTTGGCCACCACGGCTCTATCGTATCATAATATAAAATTGTACGTGTAAAAACATGTTGATTGACGTGTATTCGAACGTCAATGTTTTTTATCGTTCTGACAGAGATTTTACACCTCACTGCTCGGTTTAATATGAGCAGGATTTAAGTTGAGGGTTAAGCAAATCATAGATCATGTTTAGACAAAAAATTGCTTAGGTATCACTTGCGCGTTTTACTCGTATGATATGTGAACGTGCGTGGAGATCCTGTGCTAGCAGTGTAAGTGCTAGCGGTTAATTATTCTGCCAGCACAAATGTTCCAGGTGATCACCTGGTAACGTTACTCACCACAGGTAACATACTGGGAAGCAGGTAAATTAAGCTGTGACCTTCTGCTTTTCTGTCGGTTTTATTATTCTATTTAAATACATACATATCATCACGCCGAGTCCCTAACGGGGTAGGCAGTGAGTATAGAGCGCCAGTTCTCTCTAGACTTACGTACCTCTTTCGCTTCGTCCACATTCATCAGTCTCTTCATACATGCTCGTCGGTTTCGAGTACTTTTGACGTTCCCGTCTTTGAGCGTCCGTTTTCTATTTATTTATACATATAAGTATGTAAGATACTATAATAATAGCTCTAGCCTAGACTCGTCATCTGTCACGTGATCACCTGCATATATCTCCGCCGAAAAGAGAGATAACATCTCACTGTACCCATCTGTGTACCCGTTCGGGGACACTTGTGTGAAGATATGACGACATATAAGAACGAAGTGTGAATATGTCTATTTCCCATAATACAAGCTCGGTTTGAGATCATATCAATTTGTTGGGAGGATTTTATTAATTATTATGTACTACCATAACTGTAAAATTGAAGGTGTCAAACCACGTCAAATAAGGTTGAAAATGCTGTAACAAGGAGTATTTTGTTGACTTTGTCAAAGGTCGTCGTGCGACATTCTGGCGGGACAGGTTTGTGGTATTACCACTATGAATTCATAATCTTTGAATAATTATGTCAAGCGTAATTTATGCTTCGCCGGTACTGGACTATCGTGTACTATGGTTATTACTTTACAGGTACTGGTAGCGTAAGTAATGCCTGTATATCTAAATATATCCTATCCTCGTGCGTTGCACCCTGCAGGAATCCCTTCACACCCTTCTTGAAGAACTTCGTGCTGTACTATCTAGGGAAAACCTCAACGGGAAGTGAATTCTTCTCTTCTTCTAACTTCAAGCCTGAGCGATTGCGGAAAGAAATTCTCTATTAAAAACTTGCGGTGTGAGACCTTTTTGCGGTTGAGACCGGCAATGTTGAAAGTGGCGGCAGTTATGAGCTTCATGTCGAATAATTCGTCTGAAAACTCTCTATCCAATAGGGGTGGGTATATGTGTGATAATCAAGCTATACCTTTGTCTTGGATGCTAGAATACATTCTATTCTATTCTATTCTTGGATGTTTCTGCCTATACAAAGTAGTAGTTGTCGCATGACATTCAAACCGTATTCTTTCAAATTGTTCTACTATGTCCCCAACTGACTAATTTAGGTTTGCGTCGAGATACATATAAAACACCTAGAAGCCACTCCGAGTGTTAATATAAGTTAGGGGTCATTATTATAGCTAAAATCTGAGTTAAAGTTAAGGTACTTACGTGAAGTGAGTTGCACTCAGCGCTGCCATAACCTAAACATTTCTAATGACCAGTCTTAAAATTAAAATGACGTAATTTCATTGACCTCTGCGTCACCTAAGTTCAATAATATACTGAATTAGTTATAAAATTATCCGAAACCATCTAGAAAATATTCACAGAATTTGGCAGTCTTCTCAATGGCCCACATAAGCCCACACCTCTTTAACCTCTGGTTACGACACCAATACATGGACGTCATCGACACGACTAGTTGTTGGCGTTAAGCAAAGCTAAAAAGAAAAGCTTTTTCACACGTTCGGAAATTTCACTATTTTCGTTCACTCCCATGTAAAGTATAAATACTTGAACTCACAGCGCAAGTTGTAGTGATGTTGAGCGATGATATTAATAAGCGAAACCGCAATAAGGAGGTTCACAATATAACTGCTGTGAATGTAAGTGAGATTGTACAGATGAAGAACGACATGCTAAGTTGGTTAGGACATAAAGATAAGACAAAAAGATAAGCGAAACAGACATATGTACCCACTCTGCGAAAGTGTCTGAAAGAAGAGACAGATGTAGCCTACGTTCTAACTACCTACATCAAATCGATCGAACACGTAAAGATAAGAACGTAAAGAGAACTGGAAAACGGCGAGAATGAATAAAAAGTAAATAAAAAACCTAAAAATAAGTATAGAGGCAACTGACGCCCTACTCTCTCCCCTTGGCCTGTGAGGGACTCAAACACTTGTCACACTTCTCAAACAGCCGTAAATGGTTCCAATTACTAATAAATAACCTATGATCGACACTTACTTTGGTTTGATAACCACCATTACCCAACATCGTTAATCGTTTAGCAAGCATAAACAAGACTTGTCACATCACATCACTACCAGTGTTTATCTAACGAAAGCGCGGTCAGTGGTCACACCGCGTCTATAATTCGATTATGCTTACCGACATTAGAAAGTGAGAATTTTACATTTTGCTTGTTCTTTGGCATGTTTACTTAAGAGTTACACCCACGTAATTGCTGGTGGAAATAGGCCAAGCTGGAAAGTGTAATGACTCAGGTCGTCTCCACTGCGTTTTGGCTTAATTGGTTTCATAATTGGACGTTCGTCTTTGATTATACTAATAAACTTGTGGGAATTATATCATTCTTGCCAACAAACAAGATTACTTTTGCCTTGCTTGCGTGGGCTCCTGGTAATTAATTGCAGACATTTAAGCAAGGTATCGATATTTGGACTTTATCTTGTCTTCGCGTCGCCTTATAAGATTTGTTACCTTGTGGGCTTTGCCATAATTATTGACAAACGTGAAAGGGAAAAATTTATATACGTCAATTCCTCTGTCAGTCCTATGGCATGTTCAGCATATCATAGCTCCTAACGGGTTTTTAACCACCTACGGTAATGGAAGCTGTGTTCCTTAAGCTGCCCACAAGGACTAGGCAGTTTGCTCTATTTAGCGCAAATATATTTGGGTGTCAACGTGACAGATCGAGTCACCCGTTTCTCAAGCACGACGGTTAATTTGTCTTTGTAATTCTTTCGAAACGTATGCAGGTTTTCTCACGATGTTATTTGACATCGAAGCTCGTGCTGTCGTGAATCACAATAACTTAAGATATAATTATTAATGGGGTTAGATTCTGCAACATTAACTTTGCAGACAGTCATAAACCACTCTGGTGCTATAGCTCAAAAATAAAATGTAAGAAAAAAGCGAAAGAGGTATGTAAGTCTAAAGGGAACTGGCGCTCTATACTCTCTGCCTATCCCATTAGGGACTAGGCGTGATATGTATGTATGTAAGAAAAACATTATAATAGAACCATCCATATATTACTCTCTGGCAAGATCTATGCACATTTCAAAAATCAATTGCATCAAGACATAAAACCAATACATATTTTTATCTCAATAAAAACATCAAGAGATATGTAATATTTCACAACGCAAGCTCACTGTTCACGTATATTTTTAGACTCGTACGCAGTCGGCAACTAAAATTAAATCAACTTCAAGTTTTCGACCACCCAAGAGAATCCTAATTGATAATAGTGAAATTTATGAAAGAGACTTTAATAGAAGCCGTGATGGCCGAGTGGTTCGAGTTGCCTGCGACACAAACATCGCAAGTTCGAAAGCCGACTGTACCAATAAGTTTTTCTGAACTTATGTACAGTGATTAGTCACACTATGAGCTTTACGGTGAAGGAAAACATCGAGAGGAAGCCTGCATAAGTCTGAGAAGCAATTCAAAGGCGTATGTATAGTCGTGCTGGAGTAACGGCGATGGTCTGGCCATCGCCGAAGTGGGTGTATGGGTATTACCTATACACCTGCCTATCTTTCGGGGACCCTTGTCCCTAGCTTTACACGTTCTAAACCTGCATGCGTGGTGCTACAGTGGTGCCTGAGAAATGGCTATGGTCACGTTGGCACTAAATAATCTATGGTGAAAAAAGTCACGGAGTAGGCAGAGAAAGAAGTCCTTTAGACATACCTGTATTGCTTAAACCACGTTAATCAGTATCTTACAAAGTTTTCAAACCACATTAACTTCATTGAACTCCACAGCTATATTTACAAGATCATTAATCTATAGAATTGAAAAGATTAAGTTTCTCTCTACTCTGGGTCAAGGTGTTTTTCTACGACCTTCGATGTTTTCTCAATTAATTTGGGTATTATTGTGTTCTGAACGTGTATCTAATCGATTCGCTGTGAATCGGCTGCTGTGTTTAGATCAAATTGAACGATTCTTAATCAGCCTGTATATTGAACGTAGTTAAAGCAGCCGAAGTAAGTACATGACTTCCATGGTACACATCTCATAACAAAATGAGTATTATCGTATTTTTCTCAATTGCGTTTCAATTAAATTTGATGTTTCGTTTTTGTACCTACTGCGTGATTAATACATATTATTTCAATAAATTTCAGCGTTCGTTTCTTTCACCACAGAATATAACTCAAATAAAAGTTTGTGTTACAAGTAGAACAAACTCTTCTTAACATACTTTATCATCTCATTACAGTCAAAGAGCTAAAACATTGGGATCATCACATGTCTCATTGTAGAGGAATTAGCGTCTCTGTGTCCACGAAACCAATGGACCGGTTCTGTTTATGCAAATCTGAAGCAGGCGGAGGATTTACTGTCAATTGGAATCTCATGATTCAAACTTGGTGTCCAAAACGTATGGAGAATTGAACTTAACGACCTATGCAATAAGTATGGCATTAGCGGTAAAAAAACATTTTAGTAGTGATTTATTAAGCGGCAGTCGTGATACAGTCAATTGTTTGCAGGTATCTTGATTTGGCTAATAATATTACATCATCCAAATATGATCTTTAAATCGACATTGATAGAGTTCCAATTGGAGTTCGTTAAGGTTGTTGAAAATAGTCCAGAAGTTCCTTTGACGAGGCCGTACATCGCAAATCCTTTAAGTCGTGCAAAAATCCTTTGTCTTCTTATTCAATGGAGGATGTTGTATCATTATTTACAAAAAATATACAACAAATCTCAGTAACGAGCTTATCAATATCGAATAAAATATTATAGATATTATATAAGTTATATTGATAAGTTATAAAGTTAAGCATAACTCTTGCTTCGTTTGTTCCAAATTGTCTGTTTCTTTTGACTGAATATTATGTTTATAAAAACCAACATTTGGGAATACTTTTCGGAAAAACCATACGAGGAATTAAACCAGAGCTTTGAATACGCTGCCCAAAAAAGGTCACACTAATAGGCCACAAAATTATTTCCTTCAAAAAGAAAAATACTTAAATAAAACCGTGGTGGCCGAGTGGTTCGAGCAGTTGCCTGCGACGCAAAGCTCGCAAGTTCGAATCCCGACTGTACCAATGAGTTTTTCTGAATCGCCATCTGTCACGTTGGCACCTAATATACCTTTGGCGGAAAGTGGGTGTGTGGGTATTACCTATACACCTCTGCCTACCCCTTCGGGGACCCTTGTGGGAAGGCGTGAGGATATATTTATATAGAAAAATACTTAATTTTCTTACTTTAAAAATCATCCCAGTCCGTTTAGACGTTTCGATCTAGAATAAACCATTGCAGCTCATGAACTTAAGTCGTATTTAGCGGAGTAATAAACTCTGTAATTTTATGTCAATGTCTACTTAAGTAGTTCAGAGAAGGCCGTGTCTTATACTTTCCATGCAAATGCTGTTGCAGGAAAACATACGTCATGCAGAGAATACCTAATAAAACAGCTTATAAGGCGATGGAATATTTGTCTGACCATTCTAAGTGTTGATTTATAAGGATTATACAAGTTTTCCTCACGAATTTCTAAGAAATAAGCATGTGGCTTACTGACTCATACGTCAGGTCCAAATAGTAATTACCAAATGGCATGATAAATAAGCAACATTTTCAATAATAACTATGCGTCTTCAGGGGTTCCCCGAATAAGGTAATAAAATTGTTAACAAAACCCTCTTTTCGCCTTAGAAAACTTAAAGTGATTGCGTAACATAAGGATTACGTAACATAATATAATAAACTTAAAGATGAAGTTGCTCATGATGTATATACTTAATGATTAAGATGTTCACATAACAACTCAACAGTATTCATATCAAGATAGTCTTAAACAGAGAACGTTACATTGTTTATTAAAGACAATAGCCAAAATAAGGATTTATATTCACGTACACACTACGACTTCATAATTATCTTATATCTTTGATTTAACTTAGCTTGGAAGCATCTGAAGTCAAGAAAACTTTGTAATGAAATGAATCAGAGTCAGTTTTTAATTTACAACACCGATACAGCAAAGGAAAAGATGTGTACCTTCCCATTTTAGCTTTACTTTATTGTACTTTACTTTACTTTATATGTGATGTGATTGAACGACTTGGGAGTTTAAAGCATTCTTAAATAATATAATAATATATCCTCACGCCTTCCCACAAGGGTCCCCGAAGGGGTAGGCAGAGGTGTATAGGTAATACCCACACACCTACTTTCCGCCAGAGGTATATTAGGTGCCAACGTGACAGATGGCGCGTCCATCGCCGTTACTCCAGCACAACTATACATACACCTTTGAATTTCTTCTCAGACGTATGCAGGTTTCCTCTCGATGTTTTCCTTCACCGTAAAGCTCGTGGTGTGACTAATCACTGTACTTAAGTTCAGAAAAAACTCATTGGTACAGTCGGGATTCGAACTTGCGACCTTTGCGTCGCAGGCAACTGCTCGAACCACTCGGCCACCACGGCTTTCTTAAATGTTCTGGATAAATGGAATCATCCAAAAACAATAGAATATTAAACGAAGAATATTATTATCTCAATGCTGAATTTCGCAAAGGAAGTCCAAAGGATGCCTTAAGTGTGTACAAAGTTAGAACAATGAAAACATTTACTTCTACAGTTATTCCCAACAAATTCCTAAGCCATGTCTGCCAGCCCACATACCGACCGATAGCACAAACAGAAATTCAATCGATTGAAATTTCAATGGAGATAATTTCAACATTGCGACATTCCGTTGTATTTGGCAATTGTTTGTGCTTTGTTTGTCTGGAAATTCCGATACACAAGATGCAAAACCGAAGATAATTATGTCATCTAGTTAAGACATTATGTACATATCATCTAGCCAAATGCCTCACGGGGTAGGCAGCGTGAGTAGAGCGTCAGTTCTCTATTTCAGTTCTATCTGTTTCGCCTCATCCACATTCATCAGTCTATTCATACATGCTCAACGGTTTCCAGTACTCTTGACGTTCCTATCCTTGATGAGATATTGTAGATACATTATCTCTATCTGTGGCAAAAGTGATATGTATTTATATAGTTGCAGGTTCGATCTTTTATGAGGACGGATATTTGTGAATCGTTTTCAATCTCCTATTATGCAAGCTCTGCTTAGATGGTGACTTTTTTTTTTATACAACAAGAGTGGCAAACAAGCAGACGGCCCATCTGATGGGAAACGCTTACCGCAGCCTATTTACGCTCACGATACCGAAGTATCACTTGCGTGTTGCCACTCTGTGTTCGGAGAGTTATAGTGTGTTGGCAGCATAATGGGTTTAATTCCTCTGCTTCCAACACAATGTATCAATCCTCCCCCCTCCCCAAGGAGCTCATTACTGGAAACCTTATTCACCGCGTAGGAACACAACACAAAAAATTGTGTTATTTGGCTACGGACTTCTATAAGGTGGAGGTCCTGCCCCAGTCGGGCAGCTCCAAATTCGAACGGGAAACCCGTTATGCCCTACCTCTCTTAAAACTGACTAGGCAATTTGAGTATAGACGTTCTTAATTTAAGTGTAATCGTTATCTTTGCTTGATCTCCGTTTAGATGACTTGATTACTCTTGCTTTCTGAACGTCGAAGGCATTTATCTCAACATTTTATTAAGAATTAATGTAAGCTTCCGCGTGTAATTCAAATCTTGTTTGACTAAACAACCTACCAAATAAACGTCCTTGGAATGTCAATAAGAAATCTGATACTTCCTGTTGGTGTCAGTGATCGCCATGCATATATGCATTGGTGAAAATTGCTCGATTCCAGTGAGTGAGTTGTACGCAATAATTAAGATTTACAGTTGACATTCTGGAAATTGTATATCCGTATTGATGAAATAAATCCTTTTAGATTCAATCGGCGCTTCAATGTAATCTAAGCAAAGGTAAGTTACGTCGCCTTAGCTTATTTGCTTGCAATGTCTATAATAGATAATTCTTGTCTTTCTTCTCTCCCTTGTGAATATTTGTCTGTCTGTCTTTCCTATAATTAAATACCTACCTGTCAAAATAGGGTCATTTTATGCTGAGAGATGAGAGAATTGGTGAGAATTCGGCGACGACACTAAATGCCAGCTGTATGTCTTGACGTGTCTTTTGTTTATTTTCAACATACCAGCTTCTGCTCGTGCCTTTGGTCGCAATAATTTTCTTTTCGAGATATTCAATATTGACATGGATGCCACTAGTCCATTTTATTTCTTAACTCCAAACACCGCGTAGAAATTTATTCTTTTTAATATGCCGTCTGATAATGGGCGATTGTCTATTAATTATAATTTGTTTTGATACTTTATATGTTTAGTCGTGCTAGAGTAACGGCGATGGACTCGCCATCTGTCACATTGGGGCCTAGAATATATTACGGAAAGTTGGTGTGGGTATTACCTATACACTTCTGTCTACCCCTTCGGGGACCCGTGGTTATGGTTAGGCGTGAGGATATATTATTTTATATACATTGGGTATAATTCCTACTATGTTCTGGATTTGACCATATTCTTATCGTTGCTCGTGATTACATTCAATGCTGATAAGTGGAGTAATTAAGACTTCAGAACGCTCTGACAAACAAACCAACAAACCCACGTTCGCATATACAATATTAGTTAAGATGTTTAAGCGCACGGTCCATGGTGACTCATTGGCGTGTTTGCATCGAGATAATGGTTGACGGTTCCGGCAGTGCTTGTGTCCACATACATCTGGGCGGTTAGTACTGTGCAGTTTCTCAAACACATGCTTATGTAGTAAAGGGTTCTTGTCTTTGTACTCCTTCAAGGAGTTCCTTATTTACTTAGGTTTTCGTCCTTTTCCTCATTTGAATACGACATCTTTTTGCATCTTTAGAATGTATAATTAATGCGGTTTTATCTTCAAAATCAGCACTTATGTTGATTTTTATAGTTCCCCGAACTTCTTACTGATCGTGTCTCATCGGTAAGTGATAAAACTTGTTGCCGAAAGTCGTGGAGGCCGAATGGTTTAAGTAGTCGAAATTGCAGGTTCATGCTCCGGTGGTCTGCCTCAAGGATTTTTTCATAAGTACGGTGATTTATCACATCGCGAGCTATACGATGAAGCATCGTAAAGAGCCTGCATACGTTTCTGAAGAGATTTAAATGAGAAATCAGAATCCGTAATCTGAGATATGGCGTCAGACTCGCCATCTATCACCTTGGCACCTGAATATAAATCTCTATAGAATGCTTAAGGTTTCTTACACCTCTGCGTTCGCTTTATCGTAAAAATGTTAATATAATGTATATATTTATAACGTAATAATGACTTAGTGACTGTGTTTTTCTGAACTTTTGCATAAAGTATTAAGCCATACCACGAGCTTTATGGTGAAAGGAAACATCGAGAGGAAACCTGCATATGTTATAGAAGACTCAACTTAAGTCAGGCTTAGTACTTAGTCGACTTAGTTAAGCTTAGTACCTACGTTGCTCATTCGCGAAACTAGTGAACTGTACTGGCGGATTTTGGGCTGGTATAATTGGTAGCCTGAAAGTGTAATTTATAAAACAGTTTAATTGTCTTTTATGAGGCAGTAAGTACAGATGTCATCTATTCGCTAACGATCCTTATGCGTGAGAACTAGACGCACATGCTAAATGCCAGTCGGAATACAACAATGCTGTTATATGTGATGAGCGTTAATTGTCATCTCTGTTCATTTCATTATGTCAGAAAACTAACCGAACATAGTGTAAATATAGTGCAAACAATTGAAAATGACATTAGTTAGCTTAGGAACGAAGAAAGAATGAGTTACTGAAATCTGTCGGGTATGATTTAGGTATGATGGACTATAATTTGACATGGTTTCATATTCATGATTGGCAAAACTATTGAATATGGTAATTTAAGTATTGTTCCCTTATTCCTAAATGATGGAACCGCGAGAGAACTCGAAACCGGCGAGCACGTAGATATAAAGCGACTGACGAATATGGATGAAGCGGAAGAGGTCTGTAAGTCTAGAAAAATTAACCGAAAACGAATAATGTAAAACTCGAAACCGGCGAGCACGTAGATATAAAGCGACTGACGAATATGGATGAAGCGGAAGAGGTCTGTAAGTCTAGAAAAATTAACCGAAAACGAATAATGTAAATAAAATACTAATTTATTTATAGAGTACTCGAAACCGACGAGCATGTATTAAGGGACTCATGAATGTGGACGAAGCGAAAGAGGTATGTAAGTCTAGAGAGAACTGGCGCTCTATACACTCTGCTTACCCCATTAGGGACTCGTCGTGATGTATGTATATTTATATTCCAACTATCAATATCGGCTTGATGTTTATCTTGTTATTGAAGTCGCGTCCGTATTGAGTACTGACAGCAAACGCCCCCGCCCCTACGTCCTACCACTCACATATGGCCCGGCCAACTAGGTCCCCGCGGGCTATAATAGAACTTCAGGTGCCTAATGCTTGCCATCATTTAGTGTCTTTAACTCCACGAAGGACATTAGTACAGATTTTTTCGAGTGTTGAGTCCGAAAGGCTTGGAGTCCAGGCACTTCTAGGTAATTGATGAATCTCACAGACATTTTTGTTACGAAATTCAGTGGTGCATATTCATCTAGTTATTCTCTCATCAATTCCATTTGATCATAAAGTGTACACACTCAATTACCTTTGTCTCGACTCAATGAATTTGAAAGCAAGTTATTTATAATTTGAGACTAGCCTAAAGCGAAACGTCTTTAATATTGATAGCGTCACAGTAATTCCATTAAGCGTCGCTCAGAAACCTATTACGTGATCTAGAGCTGCAGCGAGGTTTAGCTTGTGTGGAGAGGGTTTACCTCAAAATTAACCTGAAAGCTCTTGAACTAGTTGTTTCACTTGATATGGATCATACATTAAGAGCGTGTGTCTTCTCTTTAAGTTTAAAGGGTATTTGATGGCACTCGATGATCTTGACTTTGCAAACAAGTCTAGAAATGCGTTTCACGGGTGTTTTATTCCACGAACGCATAGGTGGGGGAAGGAACTGCGATACCCCCGGTATTACAAGCAGAACCGCATGGCTGTTGCCCTCTTGGTGGTATAAAACATATAGCAGCTACCATTGCAGGATGCAGCTAGCAATAATAAGGCTCGTACTTGGTTCAGCGTATTTCTTTAGCGATACAGCGTCAAAACGCGGCGGGCAATATAGGAACGTTTAAGCCGGGTATGGGTCCGATCGAAAATTGAGTTAGCAGTTAGTATTTTATGGCATGTGCTGATAACTTTTCTTTTTGACACGTGCGTAAGTTTTATGTTCAATCGACGAAACCTTCGACGTGGATTACATTTGTAGACTTTTTCTTAATCAATACTTTTAGACCATTTTACAGAAATAAATTTAATATTAACCTGCTAATAATGTAAGCCGATAAACCAGTGGTTATTAGAAGTATAAGCAACTTGCCCTTTGCCTCGCCAAATACCTAAAATAACCTATTTAAGGGTTGTTGACACTATCTGTCTCAGAAGGATTAACCTCAATCCCACTGATAGAGTTGTTTGGAGATATGTGACCTTTGAACTGCTTGAGGCGATTTTTGATAATAAATAGGCTTTATCGGATTTAGACCTTCATGTGGCTTTGGTCATGAAATCACATTTTCGGGAGTATTTCTTTCTTTGACAACAAGATTTCCGGTCCCTTATAGGCGGGTAGATAGAAGATTACAGGATTCATGATTAAAGATTTTTGTTTTGATCTTCTCTCGAGAAATGAAATTTATATTATACACCTGAAAGTTTGTGAGGGTGTTAGCTACTCGATTACGCCAAAACGACTGAACGGAATTTGATGTTATTTGGCATAGATATAGATTAATGGCTGGATTAACTCTGGATATGTCTTATTCCAGAAAATAATCTACCAATCAACTTTTATACGGGTGTAACCGCGAGGCACAACTAGTAATAAGTATGTGTGTATAGCGTTCTTTAGCTCTATACAATTCATCTGTGCATATGTATGTGACGGTATGAAAAAACAACGAGAAAACTACATACATACCTTTCATCAATTCAAAGACGTATGTTCCTATCTACAGTAGTACTTCAGAAACGGCGACGGACTCGCCATCTGTCACGTTAGTTGTTGAAGCGAGGGTGTTGGAGCACCTCTGCCTACCCTACCTAGAGCCCTTGTGAAACGTGTTACAATGAAAACTTTTTGAGTAAATGGTGGTTAATATTCCGACAACGACGACGGCAACTTAATATGATAATCATATTTCGCAGAGATACTAATTAGCATATTAATCGTTGTTTGTGTTATCTGATCCCGTTGCTTTATCGGAAATCTTTACGCTAATAATAACCATCTTTATCTTTATATATCTTCTTCTTAATATATATTATATTACGCGTCACGTTGTTTGTCCGCGATAGACTCCTAAACTACTTAACCGATTTTAATCAAATTTGCAAACCATGTGCTGTTTGATCCAACTTGAAATATAGTATAACTTACATCTCAATTTATAGTCGCAATATTATTTTATTGATAATTATTTTTCTAGTATTTGGCAGGTACAATTATTTGTTAGCTCCCAACGATCTTTATATATATATAATTCTTCTGTGAGTGTGTATGTCACTGAACTTCTCTCAAACGACTGGACCGATTTTGGTGAAATTTTTTGTGTGTGTTCAAGGGGATCTGGGAATGGTTTAGATTCGCAATTGGACCCGATAGGTGGCGCTGCGATCGTGTTTCAGGAAATTTAATTTTTCATCCAAGCGAAGCTGGGCGGGACCACTAGTATATATATATATATTTCTTCTGTGCGTGTGTTTGTCACTGAACTACTAACGGCTGGACCAATTTTAATAAAATTATCTTTGTGTCTTCAGGTTGATTCGAGAATGGTTTAGATTAATAATAGTTGGACCCGATAGGGGGCGCTGCGATTGTATTATGGGAAATTTATTTTTTTCACCCAAGCGAAGTTAGGTGGGACAGCTAGTTTTCTATGATTTTAAATACAAACGTTGAAAGAGCGTAAGTATATAAATCAGACCTCAAGTTGTTTGCAGATGTGCTGGGTTTTTTTTATGACTTTCTAACTGATGATTTCGTTGATTGACGGCTCTGTGTTTAGGAGATCACGTGGTTAAAACGGCTTTGCCATTTGCGAATAAAATAGTTGCCTGCAATACAATTAAAATTGCAAGTTAGAAACCTGAATGTATTGATGAGTTTTTCTGATCATAAGAACAGTGATTTAAGAGAGTAGAGTAGAGTTCTAGTTGTGACAAATCACTGTACTTATGATCAAATGATTTGTCACAACTAGAACCCGGAAGAAAACATCGAGAGGAAACTTGCATACGCTTGAGAAGAAATTCAATAAATATGTTATTATACATAGTCATTATACATAGGCGGCCGTGGTGGTCGAGTGGTTCGAGCAGTTGCCTGCGACGCAAAGGTCGCAAGTTCGAATCCCGACTGTACCAATGAGTTTTTCTGAACTTAAGTACAGTGATTAGTCACACCACGAGCTTTACGGTGAAGGAAAACATCGGGAGGAAACCTGCATACGTCTGAGAAGAAATTCAATGGCGTATGTATAGTCGTGCTTGAGTAACGGCGATGGACTCGCCATCTGTCACGTTAGCACCTAATATACCTCTGGCGGAAAGTGGGTGTGTGGGTATTACCCATACACCTCTGCCTACCCCTTCGGGGACCCTTGTGGGAAGGCGTGAGGATATTTATTTTATTTATTCATAGTCATGCTTGAGTATCGGCGACGGACTCGCCATTTGTCACGGTAGCACTTAAATATATCTGTGGTATCATACTATAAATGCCTAAGTTTGTGGGGACGTTTGTTCCTCTTTCACGCATTACGTCACGCAACTAGTCTTTCGTATGTCTCAACCATTAGCCTCCAGTGGGAGTAAAATGCGCGATTAGGTATGTAAAATATAATATTTTAATGTGTTTTTATCTCAGTTACCAACTAGTCTTAGTAGAGTAAGACCACGTCCAAATAGATATTGTAAGTTGCATACTTATTGTATAGTTGTATTTTCATAAGTGTCTCACATAGTAGGCAATGGTCTCACGACCCACATAGTTGTCTCAATTGACACCCGAGCAGTAACGTTTAGTCGCACTAACGCAGTCCAATGTCAACTAACGCACTATTCATAATTACTAACGATTAGTTAAGCTATTACAAAGGTAATTTTCGCTTTGAAACATATTTTTAAGACTCGCCATCTGTCACGTCGTATCCCATCCCATTAATGTTATTTAATGCGACAGTTGGTAAGGACGTTTTTCCTCCTTCACGCAAAAATTACAGAAATTAGGTAAGAAATTGCATGAAATTTGGCACAGAGAATAAATTATTAGCTTGATAAAAAAATTGAATTATGATTTATTCCAGAAAATAAATAAAATTTTGCACGAATTAAACCGCGGGTGACTGGTTATTTTTATACATCCTAATGCCTTCCCACAAGGGTCTCCGAAGGGATAGGCGGACGTGTATAGGTACTACCCACACACCCACTTTCCGCCAGTGATATAATTTAGGTGTAAACGTGACAGATGGTAGGTCCATCGCCGTAACTTAAGTACGACTTTGAATTGCTTCTCAGACGTATGCAGGTTTCCCCTCAATGTTATCCTACACCGTAAAGCTCGTGGTGTGACTTATCACTGTACTGACATACATTCAGAAAGACACATTGCTACGGTCGGGCTTCGACCTTGCAATCTTTGTGTTGTAGGCGACAACCGAACCACTCGGCCACCGCGGCTTTATATATTTCCACCTGCATTTAAAAAGAATTATTCTTAAGATAACCGGTAACCGTATATTGTTAACGATACCGAGAGAAGCTCATTAAATTAATGGCGTACATTCAATCATTAGGGCCACACACAAAGTTCAGTAACCAACACTGTTTGTAGGAATCGGTAAAATGTGTAGGTTTACCGTTAGCATTGTACCGGTAACCGATATTTTGGAGAATTGTGTGTTGTCTGTAGCTTCTTTGTGATCAACGTCGTAATATCTAAGCGTTGTCTGTCAAAGCTTACATTTGACAATATAAATGCACTTTTTACGTTTTTGATTCCACTGCCCTGAGTACCTAGCTGCTTAGTTTGAGGTCGTGGGTTCGATTGCCGCCTGGGTCTATTATTTATCCCTAAGTCTAGGACGCCCATACATACATCAACATGCCGAGTCTCTCACGGGGAAGCAGGGAGAATAGATCACCAGTTTTCTACACTTACAGACGTCTTTCGCTTCAACCACATTCATCAATCTCGTCATATATAATCGCGCCGGTCCAAGGTACTCTTGATGTCCCCATCCTTGAAAGTCCGATCGATGTCTTGGATTTCCTAATAAAGTACAAATATTTTTCTACGTTCATCCCTTATGCAGGCAACACAATAAGTCACCCATAACAGGATAAGCAACAAGAAAGTGTATGGCCCTGTCGGCCCTGTATTTGACGTGTCGCTTTTATTATTGTTATTTATTATTATTCTCATCATGTAAGCCGAGTACTTTTCGGCGGAGATATATTTCAGGGGCCAAAGTGAAAGATGGCGAGTCCATCGCCGTATCTCAAGCATGTCTATACATATGACTTTGTAGTTCTTAACGTATGCTTCCTCTCGATGTTTTCCTTTACCGTAAAGTTTGTAATCTTTATGTTACAATTGCAAGCCACTACTCGAACCATACGCCATATTTGAAGAATTATGTATTTTCTTACCACCTTTAAGAAATAACTTAAAGCAAGAGCAAGCAAGTATCCTTAAATTTACAATTGCGTCAGTTTGTTTGAAGCAAAAATCTACGAGGCGTGATAACTTCACAGTAGAAAGTAAATGTACAAAATTCAGAAGTAATAAGTCCTGTTTTGTAAGTAATGATAAATGGTTGAATAGGGAACTTGATCCATCCTTCTAAGTTAAGTAACTCTAAACAACAAAACAGCTGTATCTTTGCTTAGCGACCAAGTTTTACGAGCAATGTTTAATCATTGAAGTCGTTTCACATAAAGTACTTATTGAGTTCTATACGTAGGGCGTGAACCCTCACCGGGTAGGCAGAGAGTGTAAAGGCAATCTTTCTAGACTTACAGGTCTGTCAATACGTTAGTATAATTTATTTACTTACTCCTTACAATGGGACTTACACTGGCAGCTAATATTAGAAGAAGTTTAGGGTCCTTTACTTTGAAAATATATATGAATAATCAAATTTTTGTAAACATATATAAGAATGTAACGGTGAAACGGGGGTGGCAAAGCCAGTCAGATGCAGTACTTAATCCGCCCCGCGATTTTTCTCTCGTTGTTTGATTTAATATATTTATTTTTTATTCAATATAGCTGATGGTGGCAAAGTGGTCCGAGTAGCTGCCTGCAACATAAATATTGCAAGTTCGATTCCCGACTGTACCTATGAGTTTTCTTCACTTAAGTACAGTGATTAGTCAGACCGTGAGCTGTACGATATGAAGGAAAACATCGAAAGAAAACCTGCATATGCTTTAAAAGAAATTCAATGACGTATGAATAATCGTGCTTGAGTAAAGGCGATGGACTCGCCATCTGTCTCGTTAGCACCTACAATATATCTCAATTTCATTCCATTCCACTCCATCAGAGGGTGGAAAGAGGGTGTGTGGATAATGCCTACACACGACTGCCTAACCCTTCGAGGACCCTTGTGGGATTAATCTAGCTTTCAATAGACCAACTATTTTTCCAATCGCTACAAATAACAAACATCTTACTAATTTTATAAATGTGAAAGTTTGTAAGTTTGGATGTTTGGATGTTTGCGGTTCTTTCACGGCCAAACGGCTGAACCGATTTGGCTGAAAGTTGAAATGGTCATAGCTTATACCTAGGAATAGGACATAGGCTACCTTTTTTTTGTTAATCCTGAAAAATTCAAAGTTCTTATATTATAATGCTCTTTGACGGCATAGCGGCTGAACCGATTCAAGCAGGAAAATTTCTTAAGCTACTTTTTCGAACTCCACGCGGGCGAAGGCTCGGGCATAAGCTAGTTTGTACATATTTCTCTTTATAATAATAGTGTAGTAGATTAATAGAAAAGACAATACGCATAATGTATAGGACACAAGGTGTCATTAATATGAAACATTATTTAAACACCACTCTGAATGCCATGGCGTCAAATGCTGTTAGCACAGTTGGCCGCAGTTTGAAGGTCTTCGCTGTTGAATAATCATGAGCCACCACACCAACAATGCGAGGGAAAGAGACGGATGATCTAATTGTCAAAATGACTCATGGTGACCCGAGAATAGTTGGGACATACACTTGATGGTCTGTGACAAAGGATTGGAGTGAATTTGTCAGTGTGAAGTAGATAGTTTCCTAAAATAATTGGTTTACTTTTAACTATTCCAAAACCAGTGTAACTGTCGATTGTATGCCAGTAATTATAATACGTATTTTTCTTTTCCACAAAGGGGTAGGCAGATGTGTATTTCCGTCCCCTTTCAGCTTGGAATTAATTCAGTGCCCGTCACAGATGGCGAGTCTATTTCACGAGCATGAATATTCGTGCGTCCTTACATCTCTTGTCTGACGTAGTCAGTTTTCTTTCTGATGCTTTCTTTTAATAATATGGAGGTAATCGAACAATTCAATTATATTATTTGGGCTGAACATTGCTTCTTTTTTTATAATCCTCGTCGTCTCTATGTCCCACAGCTGGGCAGGGGCCACCATGCTCTCTTTTCAGTTCTCATTTGTTTATCATTAATAGAAACATATCATGTCCCCAAGATCCTCACGGGGTGGGCAGATTTTTCATCGATATATATATGGGTAGGTTTAATGACGAGTCCTAAAACCCCACTGATTCGGGCTTTGATTATGCAATCTTAAAGTTTCTTGTGACTGATACCACTTGAATCTCGTCAAAAAATCCCTGAAAATCCTTTATCTGAACATAATTGGCATATAACATCTGTTTTAACATTGTTTTAAATATATTCCAGAACTATTTAATCTTTGAAAGCTTTTTAAAGTTCCAAAAGCGTGATCACTTTCTATCAACGAAAGCTGAAATCAATCGAGTATGCTACAGTAATAGACTGGGTATCAACAACCCAGTTACTAGTAATTGGTAAAATCGATTTGTGCAATCATTCTATAACTCAAGGGTCAAGCCAGTAAGCAGAGAGTTAAATATATCGAAGGATAGATCGACCAAATGGTTCATTCATTCAGCAGTATTGTGGTCATTTGCCTTAAGCCTTCTAAAGCAAAGTGATGAAACTTGATTTATCAGCAAAATGTAAATAGCAGGTTCAAATTCCGATGTTACAGAAAAACTACGTTTTTTGAACTGTAATTAAGCTTAGCTTAATATAGTCGTGCATGAGAAACGGCGATGGACTTGCCATCTGACTATTAGGCAGCAAATAGTATCTCTGGCAAAAAGAGGTTGTTGCACCTTGTACCTCTGCCCACCCCAGTGTAGCATTTTATGTCTTTATGTTTAAAAAAAGATTGTCAATCATTTATAAGATGAGAACAGAATAATGATAATGAATAAATTCAAAGGCGTATGTATAGTCGTGCTTGAGCAACGGCGATCGACTCGCCATCCGTCACGTTGGCACCTAATATACCTCTGGCGGAAAGTGGGTGTGTGGATGTATGGGTATTATCCATACACCTTTGTGGGCAGGCGTGAGGATATATATCATATCAAAAGTTTTGAGAGGTCTGTAAGTCTAGAGGGAACTGGCGCTCTACTCTCTGTTAACTGTAAGGGACTCGGCATGATTATAAGACAATGATGATAATCATTATGAATTGAAGGTGACAAATCTGTGTGTTGGTGAGAGAGCATGTTGTCATATTTGAAGAAGCACTTATGTTCTAAAATAAAATGAGCAGAGCAGATGTTGAACTAAATTACGCCGGATGAGAACAGACCCATGAAAGCTAAAACTGTTTAACGACTAGTGTATTGTAACTTGCAAATCGCGTGCTCAAAGTAATATTATTTTGAATGCTGAATAAGTTCCAATTATAAACGGAGCTTCTGCATAGTTGAGTGACACCAACAGTTTTGTAATGTTGATTTTGATTGGTGTTTTCATATTCTAAGGAGAATTAGGTTTGATGGCATTTTTATTCCTTAACTGTGCCCGCAACGTCGTCCGCGTGAAATAAAAAATATATATTGTTCAGTTTCTAAAATAAAAGTAGCCTAAGTTACTGCTTATACAGCTATCTGCCAGTGCAAGTCCCGTCCAAATCGGTACTAGCCGTTTCAGAGATTAGCCGGAACAAAGAGACAGACAAAGAGACAAAAATAAAAAAAAGTAAAACGGTATTTGTACCGTGTATACATCCATATGCATTTAGTAAAAAGCGGTTATTTTAATATTACTAACAGACACTCCAATTTTATTTATATAATATAATATATGACGATGGTAAAGTTTGTTTGTACGAACGTATAATAATAAATTTCCGGCAAAATATTACTTAAAATTGTTAAAATATTACTCGGGCTATCTACCCGATTATGGATTCGCTTTATAAGTATATATTATCATGCTACCAAAGGACAATAAAGAGAAGAGACATTAAATTTTACACAGATGATCCCGTGGAACACAGTTAGCCATTAACCTATCAAATTATGAATTTCAAGACCTATGCTCTTGTCGACATCTCTGATGCGACTCTACATTTGCTTCTGTCCAGTAAACTCTATTTGATCTCTATCCATGGCTCACATTTTTTTCGATCTGACTCATAATTTTTTCATGGCCTCTTTTGCTTACCTCTTCCTTTCCTTCCTAGATATTTTGAAAGAAAAGTTTATATTTTATTAAGTCACTATCGTTTTCCTCATCTATTTTATTTAGCCCGCTTATTTAATCGACTCTGAAAAGAGTCGATCAAAAAAGCGTGCTTCTTCGCTCAATACGCCAACTTAACAGAGGCGAGTCCATCGTCGTTTCCCAATCACGACTACTACACACGCCTTGCAACTTATTTTGAAGATATCTAAGATACTGAACAGGACATCTACTTCCAAATCTTAGCCAGACCAATGGTATCATGCCTATAGTAGGGTAACAAATTGCCATAGAACCAAACATAACGAGCTCATGTCCCAAATTAATAATTTTCCGTTGAGAGTCTACAAGTCCAAAGCCCCTTGAAAGAGACTATTGTTGTACTAAACAATGAGAAATTGGTTTGGGCAACTGCTGGCACAAAGAAAAATTAGGCAAACCTACGTAACTTCACTCTAAATCTCCGACGAGTGATGCAACGCTAGTGATGTATTTGGCCATGTCGATAAAATTGGAAATATGTTTATGTATATTTCAAAACATTCCAGCTGTGTATTTTATACGACTTGGTCCTGTGGACGAATAATACGGAATAAATATAATGTATTATTTCAGTTACATATAGGTTTAGCTGGAATGTATTTAGTTTTTAGTATAATAACCCGTGTTTTTTATGCATAACATATTGAAGTAATTTTTATTGTCCACAGGTAAATATCAAACAAGAGGTTACGATGATGGCGCTAAAAGAAAAGTATTGTCAAATCTTAAGCTCTAAGCTCTAAACACAGAACAGAGCGAGCATGTATGAAGAGACTCATGAATGTAGATGAGTGGACTCTACCTACCCTGTAAGCCCTAATTATATCTAAAAGTAGGTACTAGCAATTGATAAGTCATCGACTGTTTGACGAACTTTGAAGTCGACAAGTGCATCGACAATGTCGCCGCACTATCGCCCTCTAAGTTGACCCATATCGTCAAAAAACACGCTTCCTCCTTGATTCACAATCGGCCTACTGTTCGAGTAGTGCTGCAACCGTGGTATTTAGGGCGATGATGTCGATGCACTCGACTTGAGTGTATTATGTAAAATAAATGTTGTCTTTTCATTTTTTACGATTATTTTTACATTGTAACGATTACGGTTTATATTTATTTGATTTGTAATCATGTTATTTTTAGGTTAAAGGGTAGTAATATGTACGTGTGTAGGATATTCTTCAAGAGTTCGGTACAAAGTTGCGTGAATAAAGTGTACATTTCTATTATTAACTTAAAAAATTATAAAATATTCTGTTCGGTACAGATGTTGTAGGCGACATCTATGGTAGGGCACAGTTACTAGTTATATTTTTTTTTTAGTAGGTTAACTAGTTTAATCTACATTTAAATATATTTGTACGCCTGGCATGGCAAAGCACTGAATTTTTATAATAATAATTGTATTTTGCTTACAAATAAATTGATTGATTGATTGGTAGTAGGTACCTGCACTTTACAGAAGCTTGCAGCCAAATGGTTGTGCTTTCGGCTGCTGTGCTATGTATCTGTAGCCTCTGCAGGGTCGGCAGCTCGCGAGTGATGCCCCTGGTGTTGCAAGCCTCCATAGGCGGCGGTAACCTCTTACGGACGCGGATAGCAAGGCACCCGTAAAAAAAAAAGAAAAAGAAAAAGGTGGTAAAAAAAAGAAAAGTATGTGCTCGCATTATAAATTCGAGATTAGTCCAATGAGGTTTTATCTATTTACATCAATGGATTAGTCCGTGTGTGTTTACGTACTTTTAAAAATGGCGGCGGCTATATAGTCAGTCACTCTTTTAAATGAAATCGTTTGTAATACAGTGGTTGGTTGGGGTACGATTAGTCACACTACGAGATTGACGGTGAAGGGAAAAAAACTTCGAGAGAAAACCTGCATACGTTTGAGAATAAATTCAAAGGTGTATAGTCGTGCTTGAGTAACGGCGATGGACTCGCCATCTGTCACGTTGGCACCTAAAATATGTCTCTGGCGGAAAGTTGGTGTGTGGGTACTACCTTTACACCTCTGCCTACCCCTTCGGGGACCCTTGTGAAAAGGCTTGAGAATATATCGTAGGTAATCATAATTCAATCATTGTGGTATATCAAAACCTCCTACGTCACAGCTGTCATTCACACCATATAACACCCATTTATCACCTAGACGTAAATATGAGTACTCAGAATGTAATTGATACATGAATGCTGTGCGCGTTACGAAATCTGTTCGGAAGAGGTTCAACATTGACGCGCTCGAGCGTGATGTGTCAAAATTGACGTCATATTGTGTTGAGTCGTCACTATTATCTGTGGGCGGTTTTTTTAAACTTTCCCGTAGTTTTTGCTAATAATCCAGCGGAGCCTTCTAGATTTTTAACCGATGTTGGAAGCAAGTGAACGGTGCATGGTCGTAAAAAATGCGACCTCAAAAACTGTTGCCTTTATTTCATAATTTTAGGGTTTTTTTGGATTCGATAATTTTATTTCGGAAGTTAGACAATGGTACACAAACTTTATGGAAAACAAATCGGGAATCGAACCCGTGACCTCAAGCTTGCTGAGCTCGGAACACTTACCAAGACGGTATCAACTTTTTTTTATTATGTAGCAATTCGATTCTTTAAGAAAAGCCGCGACTAGATGAACCTTAGAATAAAAATGCATTCAAATTAAGGTTGAATTATGTAGAATAAAACCGCCAGCGACTAGCGATACGAGCGATAGTGAATCTTACATCAAGGAGGCAAAGTTCATAATGCGTTGATTAGTTGACATAACATAGTTACCAAGCGGTAGCGGCTATTTCTTGGGCAGCTGTCGGCTAATTCCGTGTAATAACAGATGTCATTTCGTATCGAAGAACTGGGCTATTGTTACTAGTTTCTACATACTTCTCCGTAAAGAGGGTATTGTTACACTTCTGCCTACCCTTTCGGGAACCATCGTGGTGAAAGGAATAAATACTCCATATTATTATGTATAATGGTGGCCGTGGTGGCCGAGTGGTTCAAGTAGCCTACGACACAAAGATCGCAAGTTCGAGTCCCGACTGTACCAATGAGATTTTCTAAACTAAAGTACAGTGATTAGTTGCACCACGAGCTTTACGGTGAAGGAAAACATCGAGAGGAAACTTGCATACGTCTGAGAAGCAATTCAAAGACTTTGTATAGGTACTTGTGCTTGATAAACGGCGATGGTCTCGCCATCTGTTGTCCGAACGTTGGCACCAAAAATATACATCTCCGAAAGTGGATATTAGCGTACTACTGACACACCTCTGCCAGGCGTCAAGATATAATATACACACAAAAAATTCGCTGGAACTGTAAAATCCCAAACAAAAGAATCGCAAACCACACACCACACAATATAGTATTATTTCTTGCAATGCCCAGTGGTTATGTGAAATTGGCTTAAGTGGCGGTCTTGCTCAATAATTGGCGTAACTTCAGCTTAATGCGAGTTGGTGGTCTTCCTTACTGTACTTGGAAACACCCCAAATGTTGGTACCAACATTGTGTTACACCGCAGACAAACGGACAATACTAGGGCTACACAGCCGTAGAAGATGCTACGACAGGATTAAGCGAGTAACCTAAAGATCAAATCGATCGGACACTCAAGGTGTGGGACGTATGGAGTACTCGAAACCGGCGAACACGTATGAAGAGACAGCGGTCTGTGAGTCTAAAGAGAACTGGAGCTCTACTCTCTCTGCCTACCTTGTTAGTGATTTATATGTATGTGTGTGTAAGTAACCTAATGTGTATCTAACGTTTTCCTTTAAAAATCATCCTTGAGTAAGAAGATATCTGTATAAAAAATGTACAAACTGACCGAAGTGTAAAAAAATATTTTCAATTACCATTTTTCGTTAATTACTATAAATTTATAGCTTAATAGCATAAGTATCTTACACACTACAGAAAGATGAAAAGAATGATGAAAGAAAGATGAAAGAATACAGTAAGATGAAATCTACAAAAAATTTAGAAAAAATTCAAAGACAGTGATGGACTCGCCATCTTTAGCGATGGCACTTGAAATATATTTTCAGCGAAAAGTGGGTGTATTGATATTATACAATGGCTACCCCTTCGGAGACCACCTCTGTGGCACTCTGGCACCTAAATGTAACTCCTTAAGAATTTGTTGTCACCTATGTGAAGAATACAGATAGTTTTTTTCATTTATGTGTAACAATGGGGAATCCCCAACCCACGACGTTTTCTTGATCATAAAATTTTGGCAACGTTGAAAAATTTATTACTTCGTTAAAATCTCAGGCAATAATAACACGTCGTTTGGTTGCAAAATTATATAGCTTTATTGACAAATAAAAGCTACATTCGTATCAATTTACTGCCAAGTGAGATATAAAAAAAATTGTTACACATTAAAAAGGCATCGTACTAAAGGCCTACATGATATGAGAACGATCGATGTTTTGTTTTGCCAAAATAAACATATAATTCAATTGTGAGTAAAATTTACAGTTATTACCCCACAAGTTGTCAAATGAATTACGAAATGCGTTGAGATGTGCGCGTGCGCACACGATATGTTATGTCATTGTAGGTCTGTTACGTCATATAATTTGACATAATATATACCTTAATATGTCTTCAGATCCAAGTCGTATATTTGCTGTGTTTTTTATTTTAGCAGTACGGAAAGAAGTATTTTAATCAATGAAGAATATAATTCCGTTCTTCATACGTTTGTAGAAGAACTTATATTGTCATCAATCGGGCCTGCAGTCTTGAAGTTGCAGGCGACTACACTCGGCCACCACGGGTTTTATTTATCTATATATCTACATAGCAATACATATAAAACACACTGATCTAAAAAATCCGACCTTGAGCTCCCAGACCAGACCATGACCACTCAACTATCAGGTCGTCAAACATGTAAATTAGATTTGCCGTGGTTCATAAAAAGACGTCAGCAAACGTTTGCTCCACACTTATTTGCTTACTCCTAGAGCGAGCAAACAAGTTTAGGGTCCTTCAAAGGCTCTGGCCGCAACTTATAGGCAAGGTATGCAGTAACGCGCAAAATCGTTGCTATAAAATGCCTTGTCGGTGTGCATGCTTGGCCTTTTTAATTCTTATTGCTGCCTCGCTGCGGCATAGTATTATTCAATTAAGTTTTACACCCGCTTACTGGCAACACCGCATTCTGAATTGCAGCGTGATTTATGGTGCGGTTTATTCCCGCATTTTATTGTGGCAGCCTTACTGTTAAGCATTACGCAAAAAATAATATCTGAAGTGAGCTTCGGAGTTCCAAATGTTTGAATTTTATTTTAGAGGAATCTTTTAATATATTCAATAGCTGACCTCTTGTCGGCGTCTCTAAGGGCTCCCACACATAAACACGATACGACGTCGCGTCGTACAACGCTGCGGCGTCGTTTCACGATACGACGTCGTGACGTTAGAAACTCACGATGCAATCCTGCGCAGTTGTTATTCAAAATTCAAACTTCAATAACATCCGTCATCTTTGAATTTTGAATAACAACTGCGCAGGATTGCATCGTGAGTTTCTAACGTCACGACGTCGTATCGTGAAACGACGCCGCATCGTTGTACGACGCGACGTCGTATCGTGTTTATGTGTGGGAGCCCTAATGCCATTCCATTTGCTTTACTCCAGCGCAATCTCTTTGCTCTCCTAGTATGCCATAAAATACGCTTTCTTTGATCTGACTCACGTCTTCCTATTTTTCCTTTTCCCTTTACCTCTCTATACAACATGACTACTCTTTGTCCTTATAAAACGTGACAGCCTCTATAGGAATATCATAGAATGATATTCCTATAGACACCGATTCTGAAATTTCAGACATGCTTAGCAAAATTTGACAGGTCCCGAGGTTTCTAAGGATCCCAATCCCAAATATTTTCACGTAATTTGATTGCTAATTGATGGTTGCGATCCACGGTATTAATAAGGCTTTATGCTAAATTGAATTCTTTGGAATAATTTTTGTTGGATCTCCTTGAGGTTCAAACTTATTGAAATGTAATAAGGCTTCAGACATTTGAGGTCATCGATCTAGCTGGCAAGCGTCCCACGCTTCATTTATCAATACGTCATTATGTTCACTCTGGTCTCCTTACTTGCCTGCAATGAGTATTTAAATAGCTTTTGGAACAATAATCTTGTAGTTATAAATAATTTTAGCAAGCTCGTGGCAATCTTGCTGCTTCGGATGTTGATCTACGTAGTTAAATCAGCTTGTTTGAAAACTTGTACAAAAAATGTGAAGACATTTTTACACTGTATTGTTGGCCAACACTAGCATTGGACAGAAACACTTGGAAATCGTGGGGCCTTTGCCCAGCAGTAGGATGTACCAGGCTTACATCATCATCTTCATCATCAACATCATTGTTATATAAACTTTTTTTTATCTCCTCTTCTTTCTCATTCACCATCCTATTCCATTGTTTCTCCAACTCATGAAGAATTTCGCATAAGCTTTAGAATATTCAGTACGAAGTGTTCATCTGCGATTATATCTCAAGTCCTCGCTTGTCAAATGATCAGCATCAAGACGATGCTGATCATTTGCTAAGCATATCACAAAAATTCAGCAACGAACTCTTTCGTCCCAATCTTATTCCAATTAAACCCTCACGTTAGAGAAGCCACAAAGGTGAACGTTGAAACTACAACAATCCCGTTCAATCATAAAGGACAACTCAGATGATTTTCTTATGTACCAAAACGCCCTGCTAAGTTCTTCAACTACTTATTTTTATTGCAAAAAAATTGCGAACAGGATACCTGTCGCGGTTCATTTTTGTTTTTCGTTGCGTATTCTCGTCAATGTAGTTTTATTTTTAAGGTGCAGTTGTTTGAAGCTGAAGTGATATGAAGCGTGTACACGGTCAGAGCATTCAACAACCTTGTTACAAGAATATTAAAAGGGGTCTTATTTTCGGACTTGTATTTTGATGTTTGGTTCATGTGCGGTTTTGTTTGATGTTAAGAGGTTCGGTGGAATGTAACATGTAATATAAGATGATTTAAATTGACCTTTATTATAAAGGCTGGTATTGAATTTCATCTTATACCTATTTAAGTAAGATTATTATGATAAATCTCGACTAATTGACACGATGTTAAAAACAAATTAAAATTTCATGAAGGTTTTATGGTAAGGTCGTACGTTTTATCCATATTTATCTATATCTTCACAATATGTTCGTCGGTTTCCCTAGTGTTTAATCGATTTGATTTTGTTTTATTTAGAGCGTCTTCGTCTACTTCTCCGTTTGGACACTTTGCATCCCATGAAAAATAAGAAAGATTGTGACGATAATATATTTATTTTATTTAGAATTTTCACCAACAATTGCTTACTTAATACATAGGTAATAAGAGATAAACAGTGTAACAGCTAAGTTCACATGTCAACCTTTCTTAAGTGTACGTCTTCGTTTTGAGATCATAATAAAATGCTTATCAACATATATGTGCATCATTTGGAGCCACTGTAAAATCATTAGCGCCAACACTTCCGAAGACTGCCTCAGTAGTCCGAAGTGCGTTCTAAAACAATTCGTTTCACCATTGCCATCTGGCGGTCAAACGCCTACTTGCGTTACAACACTTTTTGATTGTAGCAACTTTGGACAGCTGTGCGCATGCGCTTTGTAATTCATTTCTAATTACGCTATTTACGTCGGTGTTTAACATTTCATTCATTTGACAATTTTATCGTAATTTACTATTTATCTTTAGTTCTTAGTCTAATTGTTACAAGTTCTTGCGTCTGTCTGTTTGTCTTGTCTCTTTGCCTAAATAAATATCACAAGCTATCAATAGTGAGTACATCTCACTTATACACGTTGGCACCTAAAATATAAATCTGGTGGAAAGTGGGTGTGTGAAAACCTATACACCTCTGCCTAACCCTTTCGGCGACCCTTGTGAGAAGGCGTGAGGATGTATTATATATGTACTTTATTATAAAATATCCACACGCAGACGTGTATAGGTTGTACCCACGTGATTCGTGACACGATTGTGGTGCCAACGTGACAAATGGTGAGTCCATCGCCGCTACCCAAGCACGACTATACGTACGCCTTTGAATAGCTTCTCGGACGTATGCAGGTTTCTTATCGATATTTTCCTTCATCGTTAAGCTCGTAGTGGGACTAATCACTTTATTTAAGTTCAGAAAAATTCATTGGTACAGTCGGGATTCGAACTTGCGATCTTTGTCTCGAACTTCTCGAACCACTCAACCTCCACGACAGGATATATATTCTACAGATATGGAATATTGATGGCGATATCACATCATTAGGTATACGAAGCATACAAAACCTTGTTTAATACTTAATGTATTATAGGTATGTATTTGTAACAGCAACATGTGTTTACTTTGCTCTGACATCAGTAAGATAATGTTTATTTAACATTGACGTGACTATTCGGAGGCCGGCGTCTGACTACGTTGGTCTGTACGTAGAGCACTATTGTAAACATCTAACCCCTTAAGCACAGTCGGCAGTAACCCAGGCGTATGTGTTCAAGTTCCATTCCTGTTTGCTGCAATAACTTAGCTGCTCAACGTGAGAAACCCACTTTTTGCCGGTGATACCAAAGTCTTAGATGCGTAGATCATGTGTTCCGTTTGATTCCAGCTTGCTGCAAACTTTTAGCATTTCAGTCAATGTTTCGATGTTGTTGTGGTATTGTAAAATCCAGTTTAGCTCAAGATATTACTTAGATGTGGTTGATTAAGTATTGCCACTCGGGTAAAATTTTTATATTTTATTTACTAAAATATTTATTTAATAACTTCGTCTAAATCGGTCGTGTCGATCTAAATTTTTTGGGATACTGACGAACGATCGATTTTAATATATGTGTATACAGATAGATATAAAGATATAAAACACCAAAAATTAAAAATATGAACACAAGTGTGTACACTCAGCTTCAAAAACAGCTGCATACATTTTATTATTAGTCGTTTAAATTAGTTAAAATGAAGACCAGTAACCACATGTTTTTTTAACTGTACAGACGGACCATAGTTTTGTCCACATGTGAACAAGCAATAAATCGTCGGTCATAGATAAACCGACAAACCTCCGCAGAGGAATGCGTGCGAGCGCTGAATGTAAATTGTCAACATTTAAGGCGAAGATACCGACCGTTTTATGGTGTTCTCGGTAATGTCATAAAACGTATTTTTTTTACATCTTATGACACACAGGCGCACTGGACGGGAAGTATATTCTTAAGTTAATTTTCACGTTACATCTGTCTAGAAGCATATTAATGGAGGCTATTGAAGAACTGCATGCAAAGATATTGTTGGTAGGTATATCGACGCTCTATTTATCATTTTGATAGTTAGAGCAAAATTAACCGTTCAGAATTCAGTTTCTATCTTCTGTAAGGGCTGAAGCTCTAAGGCAGTCCTCGCTAACCACAATTTTAAAGTTTTTGGTTTCTGCTAACTCCCCAACTGCTCGTTCCTAATAACATCCGGGAACTGTTATAGAAGGCGAGCTAGGAGTCAACTAGTATCAATAGCTAAAACATTATGATATCTTTACTAATATTATAAATGTGAAAGTTTATAGTTTTGGATTTATTATGTATTTGAACTCTATCGTGCAAAATAGGTTCGACTGGATTTTGATGAAAACACAAATAGTTTAGATAGATAACAGAACACTTAGAATATGTTTTATTCAAAAAATCTAATTAAACCATGAATGCTAAGCCTAATTTGATTTGATGTAGTATTTCTGCATTTGATAGCCTGTTTATTATTGAGGGAAGTTATTTATTATCATGCTACTTTTTTTTATTACTACTCAAGTCGCCTAAAACACCATGATTACAATTTCGCATCCCGACTGTACGAACTAATTTTTCAGAAGTTAATTACAATGATCAGTCACACCACGAGCTTTACGGTGAAGGAAAGCATCGAGAGGATACCTGCATACGTTTGAGAACAAATTACGCCATCTGTCACCTAAAATATAACTCCGGTGAAAGAGCTTCCCTTTAAGAGGTCAATTGTCAATCATGCCGTACATTCCAATGCTTGACATGCACGCGTTTTTCTATTCCAGTGGCTGACTTATAATGTGTTGCTGAGTCAGTTTCATTGACCGTAAGTAAGTATATTGTTTGTGTTGAATATACTTAAAAAATGTTGTTGTATGTATTGACAGAAACAAAAGAACTACGCTCCGGACTACATAATGCGAATGCGAAAATGCGAAAGTTTGTGTTCTCGGATTAGACGAATCCAACAACGTAGAAATCATTAAAATTCACCCGTTCTTGAGTTATAAATGGAGATGCAAAGTTTGTGTAGTTTGTTCCTCGGAATTGGATGCAATTAGGCAGGCAATGAGATAGATTATTAGCTAATGTAACACATAGTATTCTTTAGTCAAGAAAAAAACTATCTTTGAAATAAACAATGTATGCAGGCGAAACCACACACATTGTTTAATAAAAAAACAGACTAAACGTACTATATGCTAACGACACAGTATTTGAAACGCCACATAGTGTAGGTATTAAACAAATAAATGGTATAAAAAATAAAAAAATACACCCTTCGTGAATACCCCATTCTGCATTCGTTGCCTTACTTCCCTATTACAAAGCTTTGCTTAGTTTAATATTAGGTAAGTTTGTGAATATAAGCCGCGTCAGTCAAGCTCGCTCCCATCAAAAGTCATTCACTCACTGACTCACTCACTCAGTCAGCGCACAATGCATACTTCACATGAAAAGTGGCAAGATGTATTGCGACCAACATTTCAATCGATGAATAGGAAATACAAACCTACAAACTACGGTACCCAATTGTCCGTGGCGCATAACCGCGAATGGTCACACTAAGGTCGAACAAAGTTGACAACCATTTTTCTTGGCTAACTGTACACGTCAATGTGCATTGTTGCGGAGCTATTGCTCGCTTCGGAGACTTAGAGCGGTTCATACATTAGGCTTGTGCTGCAGCGGACTCTGAAATTGAAGTGTACTCAGAATGCCCGCGAGTTGTTTAAACATTCAAACGATGATACGTTGTGCAGTGTTATAACATACGGACCTACATATATATTATCTCAATCCATCACAGGCTATGCAGAGAGAGTAGATCGCCAGCTCTTGCTAGACTTACAGACATTTCTTCTTTCACATTCATCAGTCTCTTCATATTTGAATAATATGTAGTTCATACCTCGTCGGTTTCAAATCCGTTTCAAGTCCGATCGATTTAAAAGTGCTACAGCAATATCATGAAAACAGGTCCTCCGTAGCGTCTGTATTCTTAACAAATTTTGATACAGAGGCCATCATCCGTTTTAGTTTTTTCTTAATGAGGTTTATATGTACGTATATATATCCTGTCGTTTATATGTATAAAAACCGTGGTGATTGAGTTATTCGAGTAGTTACCAGCAGCACAAAGATTGCGAATTCAAATTCCGACTGTACCAATATTATTTTCTTAATTTAAGTCTGCGGATTAAAGAAAGAATTCGAAGACGTTCAATATATAGTATTGCTTGAGTAACGGCGATGGACTCGCCATCTGTAATGCTGCCACCTAAAATATATCTGTAGATAAAAGTGTGTGTGTGTGAATACTATACACATCTACTTATCCCTTCGGGCACCCCTTTGGAAAGGCGTGAAAAGAGTCCGATTGAAATCTTTATTTTATATTTGTTTTAATTAGATAAAACAAAGAGGTCGCAACATAATTTAAAAATTTATTTATTTATAACGTGATAACTTTATAACCCGTCCGTTTCCAAGCCGCTTGTCTGTAACACCTTTCCAATCATCAAGACATCGGTTCATTCTCGGTCCACCGCGAACGACTAACGGTAATCTCATTCATCAGTTACGCAACAAACTTTTTGCTGAACTAGGAACAATTTTTTTACTCAACCTTTGTCTGAGTCAAGTTCAAGTGATGCTTATCGTTGTTTGCGGTAGACAACAAAGGAATATAAATAGATGAAGGCTATTTTATGATTGTGATAGGTATTTCAAAGCCATCTCGCTGACAGTTACAGCATAGTATAAAGAGAGGGAGTAGGCTATCTCCGGCCCAATTCGCGATATAATTGCCTACTGTCTTAGGGTTGTCACTTTTAGCTAAATATTAGGCGCGGCTGTTCGCGCTTCGCTAGCAACCGCATGATGAAGCGACAAACCAATTGCCAGATCAAAAGTACCTAATACATTCTAGTAGGAAATTAGGCCTACCTACCTACTTCCTGTGTGATAGAAAACTAATACAAACAAAAAATATGTAAGTACGTAGGTATCTCATCATCAAGTAAAATTATATTATGCTAGAATAAGTGACTAACTTACCTTTCCTGTTCAATAGGTAATCTGAACAGAGACAGGTCTGGAATCGATCAATTATTAAGACACCCAAACACACAGCAATACGTTCTTCTGCGATTATCAGACATTTTGATGATGATATTGATGAATAAATCATTTAGCGGTGCCGAAAAGCCGTGACGCGCGCGCGAACCTTGTGCAGTGTTAGCCCCGACTGTCGCACTGAGAAACGGGTCGAGATTTTGTTAAAGTGTGCGTGCGTCGACACATAGATACAATAGCGCACACATACAAGCCGCGCGCGGTGCGTTTGTATGAAGATAACCTACTTCTCTTCTTTATACTATGGTTACAGTGAGATGAGAAAGAGGCGCATTAAGAGTCTGTGATCTAGTCAAGGGTACTCGAAACCGGCGAGCATGTATACAGTGCCTTTAAATGTAACTTGTATGTAATAATGTAAGGCCTGTAAAAGGCTTTATTAAGGCTATATTCGCAGCATTATATATGTCCATCAAATCACCTCATTTGTCAGATCGTGGGCGAACAATAGTACCCGTGGAGTGAGGTCAAACTTAATAGGTGTAATATACATTAAAATAAATGTAATTTACTATCGTAACATTATTTGAATGTACTTTTTACTACTCCAAAGTTTTGGAGTTTACTCCTTTAGAATCGATTTTCATATATAAGGCGCCCGGTATGAGAAAAATATGAGAGGTAAAATCTACTGATGAATGACAGCGTTACGTTTTTGGTGCTCTCGTACTCTCCATGGCAACGAGAATAACAGAATGGCGATGTAATTAATGTTAATATTTACTTTCAATTGCATATTGTATTAACCTGATATTAACCTACAAAAACTGTCAACTTGCGGAGGTTTTATCGTAAATTTTATATTTTATTTATAATTGATATAAATATAAATTTATATCAATTGATATTTATTTCAAAATTGAGAAAAAATTACTCAATGAATAAAAATCAATCTATAGATGTGTCATGCATACTCTAAGTAATATAAGAAATACATTAATTTACCCTTATTAACTAATCTATTTATTTTATAATCGTTCGTAAGGAGTAAACTCCAGTCGTGCGTCGGAGCTGACACACACTTTTTTTTTAGTCGCTTAAGCGTAGATTAAACGATTCCGATCTGTAATAATATTAATTATTAAAAAATTTACGGCGGTTTGGCCTAGCGGTCAGAGCTCCTGATTGCAAAGCTTGAGGTCGCCAGTTCGATTCCCGCTGAGGGCTGATATTTGTGTGATGAACTCGAGTATTTTGTACTTTAGTCTTAGATGTTCTCTGTATTTTTTTACAATTTATCTAAGTATCTATATGGTTTTCTAGTTTCTATAGAACAAGCTTTAGGTCAATTTGAGTGGAATTGTCCCGAAATAATCTTATCTTAGGAGTTAAAAGTCCGATTTGAGTATTCTTGCATTATTCAGACAGTTTATTGAGGAAGGAAATAAAACAGAGTACTAAGTTCGCAGCCGGCGAGCATGTATGAAGATAATGTAGATGAAGTGAGACTCTCTGCGCATCTCGTAATATGCATGTATATATAGTATGTATGTATGTACATGTATATACAGTATGTATTCAGTGCATTGCATATTAATGTTTTCAGTGCATTGAGACCGAGCCATTAACCCAGACACTATCTTACAAACAACTGACCGAATTCACTTAACTGTGCTATAGTTTCACATTTTTTCAGTGTTTCAGTGCTTATCGGACAAAAAGTTGCAACTTTCTAACTCATAATCATTACCACAATTTTCTAGGAGATTGATACATTAACTTAAATTACATCTTTCTCTTCGTTACTTTTCTAGAAAAACAGTGATATGTTTACATCTTGTGTCTGTGACGACATGATTTATATATTTTCGTTCGAGAGTTCGACAAGTCGCCTGAAACACAAAGATTTCAAAGTTCGAATCCCAACTGTACCAACGTTTTTAGTACAGTGTTTAGCCACACCACGAGCTTTACGGTAAAGGAAAACACCTTTACACAAAGGAAAACAAACAGAGGAAATTTAAAGACGTATGTTAAGGCATGATTGAGAAACGGCGATGAACTCGCCATCTCGCCATTTTGTATTGTCTCTCGTAGCTAGTAGTAGTCTAGTTCCGGGAACTTTTGCTACTTAACCGGGCAAAGAGCCATCTCACGTTTGTACCTACCTAAAATATAATTCTGACGAAAAATGTATGTAGGGGTAGGTTATAGTATGTTATCTATCTCTTTGAGGACACTTGTGGGAATTTATTTGTATGTATTTTTTTATTTATTTCAGAAGTCAGGTTGTGTGATTATATTAGAATTATAATTAGTAAAATGTTGCTCAGGGCGCGTGCACAATAACCGAACATTAATTTAATTGGACCCGAAAGCCCGTTCACCGGATAGCTTAAAAGCTTCCACGCGGGGTACGACGCATTATTGTAATGGCTTAAGCTAAGTGTAATATGTCAATGTGTATATATATATACCTTTATGTGCACGGTCGAGAACAATATGCCATTATTTTTACTCCGTGTCCTTCATGGGGTACGCAAAAGGAGGTAGATAGCCCGTTCTCTTTAGAATTATAGACCTCGTCAGTCTCTCAATCATGTTCGCCGATTTCGAATACCCTTGTCATTCCTCTCCTTGATTATCCGACCGATTTGATATATGTAGTTGTGAAGACTTCTTCCTTTGCCTCTTCTTGCACACATCTTTGCTTTGTATATCTGTTTCGTCAATCTTTCTTCACTCACCATTCATGTCCAAGCAGCGAATTTTTTGCCTTCAACACAGTGTGTATATTGCCACAACCAGAAATGTAATATTTAAGTTTAACCTTTTTGGCCGACCTACAAAATAGGGAGAGGTTTTCAATAATGTTTGACACCTCACAAGGGTTCTCGGACGTAGCAACACCATTATTTCGTCGTAGTTATATTTAGGTGTCAACGTGACAGATGACAATGTTATCGTTTCAAAAATCACGAGCTTTTCCATCAACGTAGCGTGCATAAATCACTTTACTTAGGTAAAAAAAAATTGGTAGGTAAAAACATATTGGTACAGTCTCGGTTTGCAACCTGCGATCTTAACTTTTCTGGAGACAACATAAACCACTCGATCTTCACGACCCACATGTTTATGTAATTTTATATTTAATATAAAAATCTCAGACATGTGTTAAGTAAATTATATAAACAGAGTATTTATTTCATTCAACACGAGTATTCAGAATTATATTTATACCATTTTTTTCCTTAACCTTAACAATACAGAAAACCTTTTCAAAATGGCATCAATCATTTAAAACAAATAAACAAGATCATCTTAGCCCTTTCGTTATTGATATTAATCCCGTTGAAAAACACTGATGTGGAGAACACAAACGTGAATAAACACAGAGGTTTAAATCTGTTTATTTGGTCTGTGTACTAAAATTAGCTATTATGAAGAGAAAATAACATACGCTGCACATATGTCCAGCGCGTGTGGTCGATATACTCTCACTATTCCTGTTTCGAGTATGGTTAAAGACGGGAAACCTAAGTAGCTTTATTATATAGTACATTCGTACACAAGAAGATATGCGAAAGTACATATATTGTAGCCATAGTACATATAAGAGCCGTGGTGGCCGAGTGGTTCGAGCAGTTGCCTGCGACACAAAGATCGCAAGTTCGAATCCCGACTGTACCAATGAGTTTTTCTGAACTTAAGTACAGTGATTAGTCACACTACGAGCTTTACGGTGAAGGAAAACATCGTGAGGAAACCTGCATACGTCTGAGAAGAAATTCAAAGGCGTTTGTATAGTCGTGCTGTAAGTAACGGCGACGGACTCGCCATCTGTCACGTTAGCACCTAATATACCTCTGGCGGAAAGTGGGTGTGTGGGTATTACCCATACACCTCTGCCTACCCCTTCGGGGACCCTTGTGGGAAGGCGTGAGGATATATATAGGTATACTAGCTGTGCCCCGCAGGTTCAACTTCCACTACGAGGTGATTTGGTGGTGTGTCTCTCTCTCAATCACTATGCTCCGAAAAAACACATCGGTACAGTCGGTATTCGAACTTCTAACCATTGTGTTGCAGGCGATTCGAGCCACTCGGCCGCCACGGCTCTTCTCTTCATAAATATCTATGTATACTAGCTGTCCCGCTTTGCTTAGGTGAAAAAATAAAATTTTCTGAAACACGATCGCAGCGTCACCAATCGGGTCCAATCTAAACTATTCTGGAATCCACATACACGCAGAAGAAATATATATAAAGATACCTACGTCTGCATAAGGGGTTGAGCAGAAAGGAATAAGCCCTAACCAATTAAAATACAACACGATAACTTCACAAAAAGTTATTAAATTAGGCGTCTTCAATTAGACTAGTCGTTGTATCCAGCAATCGCTTGCGTCATGACTCTGCGGGAGCCAGCCCTATGTATGCAGGGACACTGCTATAAAGAACGGGCAACATTGGGTATCATTATCACGTTTGGGACTTTGGCGCGATGTATAGGTAAACATACACACATATCATTACGCCGAGTCCCTAACAGAGTAGGCAGAGAGTATAGAGCGCCAGTTCTCTCTAGACTTTCATACCTCTTTCGCTTCGTCCACATTCATCAGTCTCTTCATACACGCTAGTCGGTTTCGAGTACTCTTGAAAATAAAACCATATAGGTAAACACATCGTTCGCAATCGTTACGCCGCTGTCCATCAACGCCGACATGGTCCCATTCATCATATTACCGGCAGTTATCCTTATTTCAATTATTTCAATCATGAACAAATTTGTCAAAAGAGAGCATCAAACAAATAGGCATATAATTATTCACGGCGACCTTACGGGGTAGGCAGAAAAACTAGAACGCCAGTCCTCTACACTTAGAAATCTTCACTTCATCTACATTCATCAGACTTCATACAACTAAAGAATTAAATAAACGATAAATTTTATTTTGATCCTCTACATCCGTGTGTGAGTCAAATGATATAAGGGTAACATTTTGTATTGTAACAATGTTGTTTGGAAATATTAATAATCCGGACGGTGTAAGTAATTATCGTCGGCCGTCTGGTCTAGTGGTTAGAGCTCCTGACTGCGTAACTTGAGGTCGCGGGTTCGAATCCCTCTGAGGGCAGATATTTGTGTGATGAACACGAGTATTCGTACCTTAGTCTTGGATGTGCTAATTGAATGAATACTTGAATACACCAGGGATGTTGCGAATATTCGCATCCGCATCCGCAAATGCGGAGCTTCCGCAACAATTTTGACATTCGCATCCGCATCCGCATCCGCAATAATCAATGCGGATTTTCATGCGGATGCGGATGTTATACAAGTTGCGACAATAAAGAAATTGGACGGGGCCGGCGAATGGCGCGTGCCGTTCGCATGTGATAATGACCAATAGGAGCGTTAAAAATGGTTGACGAGATCCGACGCGTTTTTCTTGTAAATAAATCATTACGTGTTTGTTTGCGCTGTGGATTACTTATCGTATAGACATATATTTTGAGTGTTATTGTGATCCAGTGATCATTGAGTGTAAATAATTGTTTATTGGGAAATCTTTATATTAGCCTTAGCTCAGCTTATTACTTTAAAATCGCCAGGTACATGCCATTATGTTATACCGGTAATACGTTTTATTGTAGGTAAACTTTATTGTTTTATAACAATATCCTTTATTTTTTCAGTGAGTTTCCCGTTATTGATTATCTAACAAGTTTATTAACAATATCACCACCGACACAAAGTAATATATGGAATAAGTATGACGAAAGATTTTGAACCTATAATGAAGTAATACACATTACTATTTACGAAAAAAAGCTTCTTTTTCCGTAATAAATTAAGGTTTAGCGTACTTTAAAGCCGTTTTTTATTTACTTTTTTAATAGTGCGCGAAAGCAGCTCGTAGGTATGACGTCATGCGCTGTGATTGGTGTTTCAGTCAAAAAGGCTGATTAATTATTATTTTTTTAAATTAAATCAACATTAAAATTAAAAAGAAATAAATTTTTAAATTCCATTTATTACGCATTTTCCTCTTAAAAATTTTACGTTTTGTCACGTCCATTGTAATGAACCGCCTTGAATTAGAAAAGGCGGCAATATTACTGTTTATTTAGTATAATGCGCCAATTTTTCACTTCACTTACTAATATGAAACTTAGTAAGTGAAGTTAAAAAAATATGGGCACTTTACATTACTATTTTGTTTAATAACAATTTTAATTATGATTGTTATAATTCTTCGTTCATATGTAATACTATATGTGCCCGCTACTTCGACCGCGAGGAATTTAACAAAATATTTTTTGATTGATTTCTAAAATAAAATTAGCCTAAGTTTTCTCCTTTTTACATCAGCTACCAGCCAGTGAAAGTCCCATCAAAATCGGTCCAGCCGTTTCAGAGATTAGCCGGAAAAACAGACAGACCGACAAACAGACAAAACTAAAAAAAAAAAATTTAATAGGTACCGTGTTACATCCATATGTGTTTAAAATTTTATTTATTTGTATAGATTTATATCAGATCTTAAACATCCGCATCCGCATTCGCATCCGCGGATGTGAGCCTTCATATATCCGCATGCGCATCCGCATCCGCGGATGTGAAAAAATCGGCATCCGCAACATCCCTGGTATACACGACTCATAAACATAACATAAATATTTTTTAAATTTTTGTCTGTCGGTCGGTCTGTCTTCCTGTTTGTTCCGGATAATCGCTGAAACGAATGGACTGATTTTAACGGGATTTTCACTGACAGATAGCTGATGTAAAAAGGAGTAACGTAGGCTACTTTTATTTTATAATTTGAACAATAACTTTTTTGTTAAATTCCACGCGGACGAAGTAGCAGGCACAGCTAGTCAATATATAAACTACTGCCTCAGCATCTGCGGCAACTGATTCGTCACCTGTCACCTAAACCTAAATATATAGAAAAGAGGGCGTGACTTCTACCCTACTATATTTTGAAGACCTTTACCCAAAAATGAACCAGTGGAACTCGGTACTTCCCTCCCTAACTTACTTGCATTAGAGATGCACACTCAAGCGGTTCCATTTATACATACTTTAACTTCAAGCCTCTCACAAGGGGTAGGCCAACGTGACAGACGGCAAGTCAATCGCCGTTTGACACGTCTATTAAATTTCTTTTCTAACGTATGCGAGTTTCCTTTCGACGTTTTCCTTAACCGTGGCGCGACTAATCACAGCATTTTGCATGCAACAACTACTCGGTTAACACGGTTCCTACTTAATCCTCCGTTTTCATTTAAACCACTTTTAAGTTCAACTTAGATATAACTTACACATAATTATCATTTAAGCAACCGCTTCATACAAGGTGTACCGCTTCACAGCGGGGAACTATACATTACGTGCTATTTATAATAATTATAAAATACTTAATGAGTTAACGAGGATTTATGTTTCAACCAGCCTAGTGGCTAAAGAATGTGCAAAACCATGAGTGTAAGTTCAAATTCCGGTTTGTACATATAAGTTATTATGAGTTTATTGTCGGTTTAACATGATTATGACTATACGAAAATCAGCACACCCCATACCTGTGTAAAATCGGGCTTGAGTAATCACGATGAATTCGTCATTTCGGTGCAAACGATCTTTACGGTGAAGGAAAACATTGAGAGGCAACGTGCACGTATGAGAAGACATTCAAACACGCGTGGATAGTCGTGCTTGGGTAACGGCGATGGACTCGCCATCTGTCACGTTGATACCTAAAATATATCTCCGGTGGAAAGTGAGTGTGTGGGTACTTCCTATGCATCTCTGCTTTCCCCCTCCGGGTCCCCACGGCTCTTTAACAAAACCTAATTAGATTCAGCCATTTATTTTGGATACCTTTACCACTGATTGCTCGACACATTTCTACAATTTACGTACCGGTTTTAATACATCTGCTATAAATTATATAATATATAGATAACTTTCTCGTGATTAATGCTCTTTTTACGATCAAATATTACCGTATCGAATTACAACAGGCCATGGCCGGGTGGTTAAAGCAGTCGCCTGCTAACAAAGATTGCCTGTTCGATCATAGAAGGTCTGTAGCAATGAGTTTTTAGCTTCAAGAGAAACAGATATATGTGAGGTAGGGCACAACGGAGTTTTCCGTTCGAATTTAGAGCTGCCCGACTGGGGCAGGACCTCCACCTTATAGAAGTCCGTGGCCAAATAACACAATGTTTTGTAAGCAGAAGTGTATAGAGATGTACCCACCCACACCCACTTTTCGCCAGAGATATTATATTTTGGTGCCAACGTGAAATATTATGACACTGATAACGACCGGAACGACTAAAATCGTTTAGTTTCTAACATGATTTATATCGACGGCACATCTGAGCGGATTAACGATGATATGCTAATTAACCATTTCATTGACGTTCATTTTGCCATTTGTCAAAATTATTACTGCGCTTACGCAACCATACTTTCTACGTAGAGGTTTAGTTACCTATGGAGAGGCGTTTTTCAAACACTAGTCGTCCGTCCCGTCTTCAGTCATCAGCTCATTTAAACGAAACTGTATCTAATTCCGCTCAGCAGCTTAGAATTTAAAACATGACAGACAAACACATTTGCGTTCTATATTTTTTAAATGGATATATTTTATTGCATTGTCCTAAATTAAGGAATGCTTGTGTTATGGATATCAATAAACCATAGACATTCGTATGTGACATTAAGTCCTGATACAAATATGTCCTCTAATAAGGATCAAACCCACGACACAACGTTCGCTGTCAGTTTGTCCTTATATGTATATATACTTAACTAGCTGTTTTAAAATATAAGTTTTCAGGTAGATATTTTCTTATATAAAACATATCCTTAATATTAATCCAGCTATCTATCTTTGTGGCAAATTTCATCTAATTTCCCTCAGCCGTTCCTGGCGTGATTAAGTAACAAATATCCACACAAACGATCATATTTCAATAATATTAGGATATATTTTTTATCCAAGAGATACATACATACATACATATCATCGCGCCGAGTCCCTAACGGGGTAGGCTGAGAGTATAGAGTTCTCTCTAAACTTACATACATCTTTCGCTTCGTTCACATTCATCAGTGCCTTCATACATGCTCGTCGGTTTCGAGTGCTCTTGACGTTCCCGTCCTTGAGCGTACGATCGCTTTGTAGTAATCCAGGTAGTTGGAACGTGGCCTTCCTCTGCCTCTTCTTGCACACACTTTTGCCTTGTATATCTGTTTCTTCATCTTTCTTCAATCAACCTTTCTATATGTCCAAACCAATCGAACCAAGAGATGCCTTGTTTATTCACTCAAGATCTTCAAGAAGGATGGTGAGAGGTTAATGCAGGGCTGCGGTAACCGCTTACCATCAGGCGGGTCGCGTGTTTATAGTGTTATAAACAACATATAATAGTGACTTGTTATATAACGTGGTATAATGTAATTTATCGCGTGTAATATTCTTCGAACACGCCTTAAATGAATGCTTTCATCAATAACTCAGATTTACGGAGGCGGCAACTGGTGGCAACTCTTTCAACAAATTGATCTCTCGATCGGATTACAAGATTCATGGCGCTGTCTCTTTTCCTCTCGGCAGTTTCATATGTGCATCTCTATTTCACATTCCCGAAACGGATATAAACTTCCTATATCTACAAATAAAGTACGTTGGTCTGCTGTGGATGAGATATGTGAATAATAATATTTTTAGTCTCTTTTTTATTTATTTATATTAAGATTTTGTTTTATACAATGAAAAAATAGACAGAGACTACCTATAAATGGAATAAATGTCCCAAGTCTGTGTCACGCGGAAGGGTGCCAAGAAGACTTGCAGCTTTGCCACGTTGTATGGCAACGCTAATTTGTGGAGCGAAATATTCGCCAGCCCTATTGTCACGGACGCAAAAAGTATCCTCGAGACATCCTTATAAAAATGAAGAGCTGGTCCGCACGGCCATAGAGTTTCGAACTCAAACGACACAAAAACATAAATTTTGTAAGAAACATTCGAATCTTTCGTATGTATAAACATGAAAATGAATGAATGATGAGGTATAAACAGACAAAAGAAGGTTCAGGAAATTCAGAACAAGAGAGATACGAACAATGTGAAGAGATTTTGGCAACACGGGATTCAACCCAATGATATTATCCGTAAAAATGTTGCGGTAACCGCTTCCCATAAGCCGGCCGCTTCCTTACCACCTTTGTAGTATAAAAATAACCCACCTGCCCCTACCCTACCAGCTCACCTACCTACCTAGGTATAAAAAAGTAAGATGAAAAACGCAGCTTGATTTAAACAAGTATGATATTGGTAAATACTAAGTATTTACATTTTGTTATAAGTGTTTTTCTAAGATAATGTAAAGATGGAAAATGGTAATACATAAAAGTATATTTTATCTGGAAAATGTGTTAAATATTGCATGTGTCTTGCGGTTTCCCCGCGTGATTATTGATTTATTTAGTTCGTAGTGTTTTTTCTTGAATAAAACATTATTCTTTGTCTTCACGACTCCCCGCAAGGATCCACGAAGGGGTAGGCTGTAGGGGTAGGATTGAACACCCTTTCTGAGACATATAGGTGACAACGTGACAGATGGCCAGTCCATACGCCTTTGAATTTTTTTAGGTTTCTCTGTTCCTTCACTCTAAAGCTCGTGGTGTGACTAATCATTGTACTTAAGTTCAGAAAATCTCATTGGTATTGTCAGAATTCGAGCTGACAATCTTCGTGTTGCAGGCTCTCAGACTCGAAACACTCGGCCACCGCCGCTTTGTGTTATTAATCCAGCTAAAATGAATCTCTGTGCCAAATTTTATCCAATTCCGTTGAGTAGTTATGCATTCACTATGTTAGTAGGACTTGTGCTTTATTTTCTTTTCTTCGCAATCTTTCGTTTTACTACACACCGAAATCCCCTCAAATCTCACTTAATGATAAAAATAAACAACCCTTTTTTCTTTTTCTTCCAGGTGAGTCCCGTATCCAGAAACCGGTTTGTGGTGAGATTTCATAGCTGTTATGGGGCTGACCTACAAATTACTACAATTTGGGCGAAAATGCGACCTTGGATAAAAAAAAGCCATAACATTATTCCAGTTTCAAAACGCGGTGGCCTTTTTGTCACATCCATGTTATGGACAATGGTCGTATCTACACTCGACTTGCGTTTGACTTTTGATCTTATTTACTGGCAGTATAGTTTATTTTACCTTAATAAGGTTGTGATCATACGTCATGTTGTATCAGTAGCTTTTTAGGCACGTGGGTAAAAGCATCTGCCTCCCAATTACGGCACCTTTTGTAATGTAGAGCGGTTTTTGTGTAGACCTTTCGTAAGCTCCATTTGTTTTCGAATTTTAAAATGTGAATGGTTTTTTTTTGGCCGGCGAGGGTAATTGAATTTTAATTTAATACGTTGGAAATAGAGTTGAATTTTGAATCTAAGCCCTGTATAGGGGCAAGGTCTCAGCGTTCGATGATCTTTGATCGTAGCAGATGCAATTTTTGCATTCTATGTAAAAGCCGTTTTATAGAATCAGCTGTTAGCTATACAGCTGTTTGTCCAGGGTGTAGCTTTCTTTCATACACATGGTGTAAAAAGCCGTGGTAGTCGTGTGGTTTGAGTAGTTGTCTGTGACACAAAGATCGCAAGTTCGAATGTCGACTGTACCAATGAGTTTTTCTGAACTTAAGTACAGTGATTAGTCACACCACGAGCTTTACGGTGAAGGAAAACATCGAGAGGAAACCTGCATACGACTGAGAAGCAATTCAAAGGCGTATGTATAGTCGTGCTGGAGTAACGGCGATGGACTCGCCATCTGTCACGTTGGCACCTAAATATATCACTGGCGGAAAGTGGGTGTGTAGGTATACCTATACACCTCTGCCTACCCCTTCAGGGACCCTTATGGGAAGGCGTGAGGATATATTATATTTTATTTAGGTGTATCTACAAGATATATCTTCGTTTATATATGTTTAAATATATCTTCACGACTACCCACAGGAGTCCCCGAAGGGTCGAGATATGCAGCAATACACACTGCGAATAGTGGTACTTTTATTGGTTTGAAACATCTCTGTGGAATATTAGGCAACGAACCCGCGACCTCACACTTCGCAGTCTGGAACCTGAGAGCACGGATATACGATACGAACTGTAGTCATGACATTGGGATCTCCCATTCAATAATGGAAGGTTTGGCCTATCTTTTCGTCTCTTCATACATGCTTGGTTTCAAAAACTCTTGACGTTCTCATCTGTATATAAAACGTGGTAGTGGTCGTAGGTATAGATATTGCCATGCACGAAGACACGCCCTACCAATTTCTACTCGAGGGTGGCGCGGGATGCGGTGAGTATGACCCGACTCTATTAATTGTAGTGTGCGCGTGCACTCATAGGTAATTAGAGTGTACGGATAATACTCAAACATTCGTGGAAGAATAGTGGGACGCGCCTTCGTGGATGGCACTATCTATAGATCTAGTGAAGTGGTGTTACGAACATTGCGGTGGATTTAATGTCGTTATATTTGACAAAGTATTACCTACTAAATCCTCATTGTCACTTATCGTCCCAGCATCAAGAGTTAATATGTTACGATTAAATTGATAAAAACATTTCCATTGAATGCTTCGTTAGGGTTGAATAATCACAGTTCGTTAAGAAACTTCAATGAATAATTTATTACAATTTATCAAGCAAACAACAAAACAATTTGATTTTGCTTCTCATGTCCCTTAAGGGCCTCGTTAAAGTTTTTTTAATGGTAAAAAACATAAACCGATTTGCCCGACCTGTGATGTTTAGAGCGGCAGTGGTCGAGTAGTTTGAGTAGTTGCTTGCCACATTAGGTGTACAGGTTTGAACCTCGAAGATGTGTATATATTAATTGCCAATATGACAGTCGGCGAGTCAGTTGCTGTTTCTAACAGTTTTTTTTTTCAAATCTTCTTAATCTTAAAGCTTAAAGTGTGGCTAATAACTGTACATAAATTCACCTGGCACCTAATATACCTCTGGCGAAAAGTGGGTGTGTGGGTATTACCTATACCACCCACTTTCCGCCAGTGATATATTTCTGCCTACCCCTTCGGGGACCCTTGTGGGAAGGCGTGAGGATATATATATATATATATTAATAAGTATATAAGTTCGCAAATCAACTGGCGTGAATGAGGGCGTGATTGTAAAGATGAAGAAAGGCATGTTACGTTGGTAACATGCCTCCTAACACGACACATAGAAAGGATGAGTGAAGAAAGATTGACGAAACAGATATACAAAGCAAAAGTGTGTGCAAGAAGAGGCAGAGGAAGGCCACGCTCCAACTACCTGGATCAAATAGATCGGACTCTCAAGGACGGGAACGTTAAGAGTACTCGAAACCGACGAGCATGTATGAAGAGACTGATGAATGTGGACGAAGCGAAAGAGGTATGTAAGTCTGGAGAGAACTGGCGCTCTATACTCTCTGCCTACCCCGTTAGGGACTTGGCGTGATGATATGTATGTATGTATGTAAGTATGTAAATTCAGAAAAACTAATTAGTACAGTAGGGATTCAAACGTGTAATCTTGTTGTGTAAACGTGTTGAAAAACAACTGGCGACCCCTAAACATACGATGACACGATTAACCGAGCTACTTTCGCATGTTACAATATTAGTATGGATAAAACATTTCATTGGTAATATCATCTAACACAAGCGTAACCATAATGCATATGTTGTGTTCAACATATAAAATTAACAGCGGGATAAGCTATTGTGCGAGGTGGCGTGGGTCGAGACAAAAGTGATCGTTGCTAGCGATGGCAAGACTCGACGATAATGCATCGATATTACTGAAACATTAACATTTTTATGGAACACTGAAGCTTCATAATTTTGTAAGTACAGCTTGCGTGAAACTTGATAAGAAGGAAAGTTTTTTATTTTTTTTGTATTGTCTCTCGTAGCGTGAGTTCCGGGAACTTTTGCTACTTAACCGGTCAATGGCGAGACCTAGGCCTCCAGCCAGGCACTTTAGTACTAAGCAACACAGCTATGGGCACCCCCTGTGGGGTACGAACCTCGGCTTAGGGCGTTGCTGGATCGCGAGCAAGGGAGCTGGGCTGGACTGGTAATTTTATTTAAATATTATTTGGGGGCGGGATTTACGCGTTTGGCTCGGCGCGGGCCGGAGTTTGCGGCGGAGGTCGGGGGGGAACATTACGGCTTATTCGCGTCGAGCCTCGCCAGCGAGGACGGAGCAGTGGTCGGTTGTGTGTAGTGTTGGTAGAAGGCAAGCAAATCTAAACCAGATTATATATATATGTGAAGATTTAGGTAGTCCCATCCAGCTTTGCTTAGTATAAAATGTTACAAACCGTTGCTACGGTAATAGTACTAAGGGATTGGTGAACCATTCTCTCATTGGTATGTTGATATCTAAAAATATGTATGTGCGTGTGTATGTCACTGAACTCCTCCCAAATTTTCTGTGTGACTTCAGGTGGATTCGATAATGGTTTAGATTCCCTAGAAATTTTTTCACCCGAGCGAAACTGGGCGGGACAACTAGTATCAATATAAATATGCAGTACAAAATGACGTGTATCTCATGATGGACTGTGCCCTCTGGGCAAGTAGTATTTTTACGGTAATGCTGAAGATATTTGTTATATTATTGAGTCTGAAACGTGTCAATAATCTGAAAAAAATATGTGTCATGATACTTATTTTACCAACTTAAAGAAAGGAGGATTAATGTATTTTTTTGTATGTAAAGTTTTTCCGTTTATTTGGTATTAATTTTAAAGATGCATCGATATCGATTAACTAGTAGTACCCATCACTAAAAGTTCAAAATCAAAATCAAAATCAAAATCATTTTATTTCACATAGGCCCAGGTGGGCACTTATAAAACGTCGAAAAAGAAGCACGGTTCGGGTTGGTCGTTTCCATGGAGAAGAACCGGCAAGAAACTCCATGGTTACTCTTTTCAGATCATTAGGCATATACAATATTTTTTTTTTTTCGTTACAGCAATAGTACCCAAGTATGGGAGAACAACGTAGGCCCGACAATAGGTCGTCGCTTACTATACAAAGCATACATAAAACAAGATAATTATAAAAATGTTAGCAAGATCTAAGAATCTACTAAGCCTACAATGTTCTCACATTCACAAATTAGACAAATTAAACAAGTGACACAAATATTGCCATCAGTACTGTAACTAATTCTGGTCAAGATATGGAATAAATTAAAATAATAAAAAAAAAGTAAAATTATTATTGTATAAAAATAAAAAACAACCCGAATTGAGAAAAGAAAAAGATTCAGAATAGTTAGAGACATCCACAAATTTGTGCCGTTTATGAGCTACCAGGGAAGCCGCATGCGCAGAAGGAACTAGAGCCAAACTTCTTTATCTTCAACGTAGTCCTTGATTTTATAATATGCTTTTTTAATCAGAACACGTTTGATAATTTTTTTGAACTTTACATCGGTCAGTTTCTATAACTGACTTTGGCAGCTTGTTGTAAAAGCGTATACTATTTATAATAAATGACTTGCTCGTTTTTGTTAATCTGTATTTCGGGATTACAATTTCATGTTTACTGCGGGTATTTTTATTATGGCAGTCGCTTTTAATTTTGTAAATCCCTCTATTTTTGCGGACATATAAAATACATTCAAAGATATAGAGTGAAGGCAAAGTTAGTATGTCGATCTCTTTAAATTTCTCCCTGAGAGACTCGCGAGGACCCATGTCATAGATCGCGCGGACCGCCCTCTTTTGAAGAATGAAAATTGAGTCAACGTCCGCCGCTGATCCCCACAGCAGAATGCCATAGGACATAATACTGTGGAAATAAGCATAGTATACTAGCCTAGCTGTGGCTACATCAGTTAAATGCTTTATTTTCCGTACTGCATATGCAGCTGAGCTTAACCGACCGGAAAGTGTTCTAATGTGCGGGCCCCATTGCAATTTTGAGTCGATGGTAATTCCTAGGAATACAGTTTCCGCTATAGCATCAAGTTTGTTGCCGTCAAGATTTAAATTCAGATCCCGTTGTGTTACATTTGGTAAAGAGAACTTAAGACATTTCGTTTTGTTTGGATTCAGTAAAAGATTATTAGCTGCGAACCATTTCGAGAGAACAGTTAAACTTTCGTTTACATGCAAGACATTCGTATTTTTCCTATCTATTTTAAAAATTAGCGAGGTGTCATCAGCAAAGAGAATAATATCCGATAATTTGGCCATCATATAAGGGAGATCATTGATGTAAACAAGAAATAGAAAAGGACCAAGAATTGAACCTTGGGGTACGCCCATCTTGACTAAAGACCCGGAGTACACAGTTAACAGTTCATTGTAGTTTACGCAGCAAAATTTAAGGTATAGTACTTATTCTTACGGGTTGCTTAGCCGACTTACAAAACAGTGTTATTGTATTTCCAATGCAATTGCCCACCTATGTTCTTCCAGTAATGCGTTAAAGTCCGTCCGCAGTTTGACAGCGGAATGTGTCATTTACCCCGTCGAACCATTAACAGGGCATTCGGTATATACGTTTGAAAGTAATTAATTTTAAATATTTATAATAATAATATAACCGAAGTGCGATTTGCACGCAACGTCGTGATGCAGGAAGTAATTACAGCTCCATTAGAATAACCACACGCGACTGACCACGTTTTGAGGTAGCCCTAATGCTTAAGGCTTGGGCTAAGTTAGGAGAGACTAACGAAAAAAGTTAGCAATTACTTATCGCCTTCGGAATTTCAAAACATTCTATCCCTTTCGAAATTTAAAAAATATTCTATCGCCTTCGAAATTTGAAAACATTCTATCCCTTTCGAAATTTAAAAAATATTCTATCGCCTTCGAAATTTGAAAATATTTTATCCCCTTAAAAATTTGCAAATACCTTATCACCTTCGAAACTTGATAGATATTATCTTCTCGCCTTGCCATAGATGCCGAAGGCTTAAACAGAAGCGTTAGCGTAGCAGATCGTGAGCCTTAAAAAAATACATACATATCATGACGCCGAGTCCCTAACGGGGTATCTCTAGACTTACATACCTCTTTCGCTTCGTCCACATTCATCAGTCTCTTCATACATTATCGCCGGTTTCGGGTAAACAAACACGTGTTTGTATATCTTTTTCAACGTGTTTCTTTTAAATTATGTTTTCTTCGCCGTTAAAATCACGGTCAATATAAGTTAGATTTATCCGCAACACAGCCACAGTACTTCTTTCAGCTGTACATATTTCTCAAATTTTCCATAAGAAATATTAATATGGATTCTTTTTTCAATTATGAAATCACGCCAATTGCTTTGCAAACCTTCTCATTATGCATTTCTTGTAATATCGTTATGCAGTACATTTTTGAAGGGAACGGATCTCAATTGAATTAATGCTATAATTATTCTTCTTTTGGCATACCCAGAATTCGCTGCCGTATAATAAAGTACGTAAACCAATATTAACACCAAGCGTGGTCAATGTACTTAATTGAATCTGTTGTTTCCTCGTTTAAAATTCGATACACGTGAAGCTTTGTTGTTAATTCAATGACAAAATCAAACGGCTGGATTTCAAAATTTAAACACACACCCAATAGCTTTCTGTTTGTGTTGTAATACACATTTGAACCTCTCAATTGAGTCTACGCGGCTAGTTTCTTGAGTGCGGTTACGAAATGTTTAATGGGATAGCTTCTTAGTGATTATTCTTTCAATAAAAAAAAAACAATATAGGATTTCTATTTTATACTCGTATTTAACCTAAACAAGTTAGATTGTCACTGTTAAAATATTTATTTAGTTATTTATGAACCAGTTGTAGGTTCACAAATAACAACCTTAACCTTGAAAAAAACCTTAAAAAGTATATAATAATATTATATCAATTTTTTTTTTAAAGAGGTCCCTTATTTTTCTTTGGGTTTATTCCTGGGTAAGTCAGAAGAAGCATGAAAATAGTATGAGGGCACTTAAGATGCGTAGCCGTGAAAAAAATTGCCGTGTCACGTATAACAAAAATACATAAGGTATGATGAAGTTATTTTAAATCGGATCTACAATGAAGAGATCCATATAAATATATAGATCTCTTAGATATTTGAAACTACGGGTGCATATGAGACAAAGATTGTCATTAGTTAATGACAGTATTCAGGTTTCTTCGTGGGATTTTCCTCCACCGCAAATATAGCAATGTGACTCATGCACATTTCATTAAGTTGAAACTAAAATACTTTTAGCAATCGGGTTGTGAACCTGTCCTGCGAAATATTGACTTTTTAAGCAGCACGGGGCTTTAAAGTAGGTAATAATAATAAAACCCACATAGCCACAATACAGCTACCCAAATTCACATATCTCTATCTACAAAAAGCAGAAATTCTTGATACCGAAAATGTATCACCCGAAAATTCCTTCAAATAGTCCGCACCTTTTTGATATCCGAAAAGATATCCGACAGTTAAATAATAACCGCTTGTCTTCGGCCCGTGGATATTTTTACAAGGCCAACAACAATGCCAAGCTATTTTAGCAATACATTTAAAATAACAACAATATATATTTTATTTGTAAGGACGGGAACGTTAAGAGTACTCGAAACCGACGAGCATGTATGAAGAGACTGATGAATGTGGACGAAGCGAAAGAGGTATGTAAGTGTAAAGAGAACTGGCGCTCTATACTCTCTGCCTACCCCGTTAGGGACTTGGCGTGATGATATGTATGTATGTATGTATTTTAGGTAAGTCTAGAGAGAACAACCGTGGGCATGATAAGCTTCTATATATTATTTTAAACTTTAATTATGGTCTTGCCTTCTGTTACTTGGACCATACAATAACGGAAACGGTTACGATCTATTGTTCGTATCAATTGATGTGTACTTCACGTAGTTGTTTTAGTGTTAAAATTAAAACATCCAGGCAAATTATTACTTTCAGTTGTTTCAGAATAATTTGCTTCAGTTAAGGCTTAGGTATATTGAAATACAGTCTTGACAGGCAACAATCGTGGGTTCAAAAATAGATGTACAATCTTTCCAGTAATGCCCACACTAGATATAGTATAGTCGTGCTGAAGTAACGGCGATGGACTCGCCATCTGTCACGTTGGCACCTAATATACCTCTGGCGGAAAGTGGGTGTGTGGGTATTACCTTTACACCTCTGCCTACCCCTTCGGGGACCCTTGTGGGGTACTTAAGTTCAGAAAAACTCATTGGTACAGTCGGGATTCGAACTTGCGACCTTTGCGTCGCAGGCAACTGCTCAAACCACTCGGCCACCACGGCTCCTATATAACCTCCTCCGAGGTTATATACACTTCACTATAAACGATAAGGAAGAATAGTGGGGCGCGTCTTCGAGGATGGCACTATCTTTAGCAGGTAACCGATTACCATGACCCGAGCCGCATGCTCGTTTTCCAATGCCTTAATTAAGAATTGATTTTGACCTGAATTGACCTGTATTTACATGAAATCCGTCTTGTAAGATGTTGAATAAATCAATTTATTTTCAATTCAAATGTATGCCTGGCTGTATACATATTGAGAAGGCTTTAATTGCGCATCCTTTATTAATGAGCTGTGTAAAGGTTTGGTTTGCGTTGTTGATTTCGTGATACGAATGGCGAGATTACTTTCCTCGCCGTCGACAGAAATGGTGGTTCGTGTCTGCAATGCAACAGTTGTAAATTTGAATCCCGATTGCACAAATGAGTTTTTTTAGTTTATCACGAGCTTTATATAGAGCAAAGGGGCCTACCCCAGAGGTGTATAGGTAATACTTACACACCCACTTTCCGCCAGAGATATATTTTAGGTGCTAACGTGACAGATGGCGAGTCCGTCGCCGTTACTCAAGCACGACTATACATACACCTTTGAATTACTTCTCAAACGTATGCAGGTTTTCACTCGATGTTTTCCTTCACCGTAAAGCTCGTGGTGTGACTAACCACTATACTTAAGATCAGAAAAACTCATTGGTGCAGTCGGGATTCGAACTTACAATCTTTGTGTCGCAGGCAACTGCTCGAACCACTCGGCCACCACGGCTACTAGCAGCTGGTAATAGACTATTATTGGCTTCGCCCCAAACGTCGGGCTTAATGCGGACATGCCTCAATGAGTAAACTTGTTTATGCATAGTGTTTTCTCTGTTGTGAATAACAGATTAACACCTTAGCCATTGCTTCTGTCACTTGACGACCGAATCACTGTAAAGTGTATTCTAGTCAGGATAGTACTTGAATGGATCGTAATTGAAAAGGTATACAGTCTTATCATGCACTAGCCGTGCCCGCGACTTCGTCCGCGCGGAAAAGTAATATTAAGCAGCATTTTTTTTACCCTCTTAAGGGTAACATTTTTACAAACTTTGAATGTAATATTAATTTATATGTAATCAAGAGCCTCAAAAATAAGTTTCAAGCTTGTAGCTTCAAAAATGACAAAACTTCCATACAAACTTTAAGCTCTAGGCTATATCTGTACCAAATTTCATTTAAATCGGTTCAGTAGCTTAGGCGTGAAAAGGTAACAGACAGACAGACAGAGTTACTTTCGCATTTATAATATTAGTAGGGATGAATTAGAATGACCTACTTGAAAAATGAATGGTCGAAATCCTATTTGTATTTTCGGAGGTAAACGTGGACAAACTAACAAACAAACACTCGTAAATTTTTTATATTTGCTCGAAGACCTGAATGGATACGTCTTTGACTTTCCTATCAAAAGCAAGTTTGCAAGTCTCGATGTTTTCCTTCATTGTAAAGCTCGTGGTGGCCTTGTCTATTAGTCAGAGATCATGACTGCGAAGCATGAGGTCGCGGGATCGATTCCCGCTGTGGAAACCTATTTGTGGGGTTTGTGTGGAATTGTCCCAAGATATTCTGAATTGAAGTCATGATTAGTCACACCACGAGCCTTACGGTGAAGGAAAACTTCGAGAGGAAACCTGCATACGTCTGAGAAGAATGTCGAAACGTAATTAAGTATGTATCATTATATATATATATCCTCACGCCTTCCCACAAGGGTCCCCGAAGGGGTAGGCAGAGGTGTATAGGTAATACCCATACACCCACTTTCCGCCGGAGGTATATTAGGTGCCAACGTGACAGATGGCGAGTCCATCGCCGTTACTCCAGCACGACTATACATACGCCTTTGAATTTCTATCATTTGTATCATTATTATATATATATATATATATATATAATTGTAAGTATATAAGTTCAAAGTAAACGAATGACACTGCGGCACACAACTAGTATCTTAATAAGAATAAACATCAAGAGCAGACCTTGATCAAAATATTGTTCTGTCAAAATTAATCATACACACTTTGTATAATCACTTCATTTTCAGAGGATGCGCTCAAGATGAGGAAGTCGTTTACCTCGTTATAGGTTATTGACGTCACTAAAGCCTCCGGCGCATTCCTGTACATCCCCGGAAATGGCGGCTTTCTAGCTAATTGGCAGCCGGTGCGTAAAAGCCTTGGAGAATCATAAGTTGCCACTTGACTCGCTGGTTTTTCTAAGATACCTCTTTAATGATATAATAGTTACTAGACTTATGTATAAGCTCAAGTTTATCTGTATTTAACCTGCAAAGTAAAAACAGGATAAAACGAGATCGATGCCTTACTTTTTCTTAATCATAATAATAATATATCCGCACACCTTCCCACAAGGGTCCCCGAAGGGGTAGGCAGAGGTGTATAGGTAGTACCCACACACCAACTTTCCGCCAGAGATATATTTTCTTTATTGAAAATTCAGAATATTACTGATTTGTTTAGGTAGATCAAAATTGTCTTTCAATCGTAGCATGCCCGCGTACAAATATAATACAGTATTATATAAGCCTTGAAAGAGGCCCAAGTAATTAAAATAACCTTTTGTTGTTTTAAAAGTTCAATTAAGTATACAAATAATTCAATAATAAAGCTGCGCAATTAACGACCCTTGAAGACCTAATGCCTTAGCAACAAGTGCCTTATTTTATAAACACAGCTTAATTAAAAACTTATCTTTAAACCCCACGCTGTTTTATGATAAACATTAAAGCACTACCATGTTTTTAAAGTATAAATAATAAAATAATTTCTACCTATGCGTTTTGCTAATTTAATAAAATCATGTATTTTCGTTTTTATTACTTTTATTAATTGTTTATAGCTCTAGTCTAGTCAAACCCTCACCCTCGCTAGTCCCAAGCCATCGGTCCAGACATCGTACTGAACAATACACATCAATATTTACGATACAACGAATGCAGACAAGGCTACGCTTACAATTCAGAGCCCTTTATACTGGCAATTTCCCAAGCATGATTAGCCAACCGATTGAGCTATTGGTAAATAGCGAATCGCCTTGACATGTGATAGTGCTATTAATGACTTAGACCCTTGAACGTGTGGTGGGCGTCAGAATTGTTTGCTATTAGATCACTGGGCCGTGGGATCTGCTTTGGTTTGGAAACTGAACTCTAATCTTAATTGTGGGCGTTTAGGTATTGAATAAACAAAGATCTCAACCTTAGTGGTTTAAGTAGTCACTGTACTTATACCACTGAACTTATATACATATCATCAAGCCCTCACGACGTAGCGTCTCTGTTTAAGTTATTTATAGATAATAGATACCTCCATGACTTATACAGTTATAAGTCTATATAAGATCTAAAAAAAACTTGTTAATAAATATCATTACGCCGGGGTGGGCAGAGAGCACTAGTTCTCTCGAGACTTACATTTACAGACTCATTTAGCTCCATCCACATATTTTGTGTATGCACGTATCTATAAGGGTTTCCAAACGGGTAGGCAGAGTTGTAACAATAGTTGTAGCAATAGTTTTCGCTATCTTTTAGGTTATCTGTTTGACAAGCCTTATTTACATATTTTAATTTATCCTGCAAAGTATGCAGGTTTCCTCTCAATGATTACGTACTCAACTTCAGAAGAAGCTGATTCGAACTTACAATATTAAATTTGCTGGTGAATATATTATTATCATAACGCCATTGCGGAGTCGTCTGCGAGTAATCACGTTGGTCCTAAAAGTTGGGTTTACATATTGGACAAATGTTTTAATAAGGTATCTGGTTAATATTGCTTAACAAAACGTTTGCCATTCTCGCTGGGCCAAAGCTTTCAGCTAGCCTTAGGCTAAATAATACTTGACGAAATTACGAGGAAAGGACGAAATTTAAACCCACCATTTATTTGGACGTTGGGATTGTTTTTTCTTTCTTGAATATAAATTAAGAAGTCTCTATGCGAACTAAAATCAAATGAAATTTATTCGAACTAATTATAAAATATGTATTCATTTTTAGGCAAATACGATGTTGACCGTGACAAAATTAGTTTGTTATCCCAAATTCAATCTATGTTATTTTATAATACAGGGTGTCTAATTGGACAGTTCTTCAAGACATCAAATATGTGACGCATGCGCATGCATATGTGAAAGGAAGCCAATAAAAATAAGAAGTCAAATAAAAAAAATAACATTCTAAGCTGATAATTTATTTACCTTATTTCCTAAAATATATAATTCGAAAATCTGCTGTAACGATAAAGCTTTACATGTAGAATAACTACGTTGTATATTTTCTTATGTTATTAATGGTTTCTGCAAAAAAAAGAAGCGATGTTCCGGAGTGAATAATGTTGTCACTTTTCCTTGGAGTTATTTGTTTTATTTCCTCGTCCTAAGGATATATTAACAATACCCGACAACTTCTAGAAAACAACTGATCTATTTTCTGAGTCATCCTGTATCACTGCAAATTTATTAAATACCGAAGTATTTTTAATTATTCTAGAATCAGCCCACGTGTTTGTAGCCGCACAAATTTCTTGATCCTTATCCGCAACTGGTTTCTCACTCTATCTAAATTGTGCATCGTTATTACAACATCTTCCTGTTATCACTATAATCGACGACAGATGGCGACTCTATCGCTTCACATAGGTCCTACCGTTTTCATCGATCTTGATTTAATATAAATAAAATAATATATCCTCACGCCTTCCCTCCCAATATAAAACAGTCCCACTATAAAACAGTTTTCGAAAAAACTGTCCAAACGTAATTTCGATTCTGCTGTAAATCACCCCAACCCCCCGCCGCCCGGCCGCCGATACACTCCTTCCCTTATCTCGAAGATAAGGCGTCCAAGACATGCCGTCATCGAACCGGATGACGACATAACGGTCCTCCAGGACGCCCGACAAAAACATACCAACACTACACAAAACCGACCACTGTTCCGTCCTCGCCGGCGAGGCTCGACGCGAATAAGCCGTAATGTTCCCCCCCGACCCCCGCCGCAAACGCCGGCCCGCGCCGAGCCAGACGCGCAAATTCCGCCCCCAAATAATATTTAAATAAAATTACCAGTCCAGCCCAACTCCCTTGCTCGCGATCCAGCAACGCCCTAAGCCGAGGTTCGTACCCCACAGGGGGTGCCCTTAGCTGTGTTGCTTAGAAATAAAGTGCCTGGTTGGAGGCCTAGGTGTCGCCATTGACCGGTTAAGTAGCAAAAGTTCCCGGAACTCACGCTACGAGAGACAATACAATAAAAAAAAAATCACGCCTTCCCACAAGGGTCCCCGAAGGGGTAGGCAGAGGTGTATAGGTAATACCCACACACCCACTTTCCGCCAGAGGTATATTAGGTGCCAACGTGACAGATGGCGAGTCCATCGCCGTTACTCAAGCACGACTATACATACGCCTTTTGAATTTCTTCTCAGACGTATGCAGGTTTCCTCTCGATGTTTTCCTTCACCGTATAGCTCGTGGTGTGACTGTACTTAAGTTCAGAAAAACTCATTGGTCATAGCATGCTTATATCCCCAATTGTTCTAAATCAGCTTCATCCGGCATTCTTGAGTCACCAAAGAGCTTCTTGAGCCAATTTTGATACACCAGAATTTACTCGCTATTACTATTAGCTTTACGGTAAAAAAAAATTCGAGATGAAAACTACATACCTACTTTGAACGTTGCTTTACCGTAGGTATAGCTCTAGGTCTTGATCACTATAGCTATGTTAAATATTGGTAAAATGTAGGTCGAACCTGCAATCGTTCCAATGAAGGCTACTACTCGAACCACTGCTCTCTTGCCGCTAAAACATGAAAACAGGAAAACATTCGCATTTCGTGACGTTATATTAGCTTTAGTCAACGTTATTTGATTACACAAATTCCAATGGATTTATTCAAATTGGCAAATGTCAAAATGTATTTACGAAAAATTTCACACAGTACTCTCGTACCGTGCTCATCCGAATTAACTATTTGCATATCTCCCGAGCATACCGTATGTATCCTGATTAAGTGCTTGCCCCGCAGCATCCAAGTAAAAAAAAATTGTTTGCCAAGGTCCGACCTGATTAGTTCTCGTAGCCAGAATTTATTCAGACCTCGTATAATAAAAATACCAAAACGTGTATATATATATATATATATATAGCCTCACGCCTCCCCATAAGGGTCCCCGGAGGGGAAGCGAAGGTGGTGTATAGATAGATAGCACCCACTTTCCGCCAGGGATATATTTTAGGAGCAAACGTGACAGATGGCGAGTCCATAATTCCGCAATTTAAGCACCATTAAGCACATACGCCTTTGTATTTCTTCTTTTTTTGTTCAGGTTTCCTCTCGATGATTCTCTTCACCGTAAAGCTCGTGGTGTGACTAATTTAAAGTTTAGTAAAACTCATTGGTACAGAAAAACTCATTGCAATAAATGAATAACCAAATTTACAGAAATGCGTCGTATTTCGTGAAATTGCGTCGTCTTTTATTTATTATGTATATAAAGATTCAAAGAGAAATTCATCACAGAAAATTCTTGAGGCACAAAAGGATTCTTTGATAAATAAATCAAATTACCTTACACGTGTTCTGACGAAGTTTTGAATACAGATAATGATATTTGTTGGAATCGTATTTTGTACATACAGACATGATCACGCTGCGGATAAAACTAGAGCGCTTGTTCTCTCTAGATTGAAGTTCTATAACAGTTCCAAACGACCAATTCTAGGATTGGGAACGGAGGTTTATTTATTTAAGGTTTTTACGTACTTTAAATTGTTTTAGCGTAACTGGTACGAGAAGCTCAGAGGCGAGAATAGAGGCTGGTGGTAGAATGAGAGTTGCTTAATCTTGCAATAAGTATATCCATAGACATATTCGATGATATGCCAGACATACTGGTATTAGGTAATTTGTATTTACATCCTTACGACAGGCTGAAGACAGGGCGCTATGGCGCTCATTAGGGGAGGCCTATGTCCAGTATTGAACTAATATAGGCTGATGATGATGAAATCATCACGCTAAGTCCCTTACGGGGTAGCTAGAGAGGGCAGAGCGCCAGTACACTCTACACTTGACTTCTTTCCTGCCTTGCTATTGTTGCCTGCGATATAAAGATTGTACGTTCGAAAGGCGACCAATGAGAATTTCTGAACTTTACCTAAGTTCAGAAATTCTCATTGGTACACCCCTACAGTGATTAGTCACACCACGAGCTTTACGGTGAAGGAAAACACCGAGAGGAAACCTGCATACGTCTGAGAATAATTTGAAAGCGTATGTATACTCGTGCTTGAGTTAAGACGATGACTCGCCATCTGTCACGTTGGCACCAAAAATATACCTTTGCCTACCTCTTCGGGGATACTTATGGGATGGTTTAAGTATACGTTGATTTAATATCACAAAAGGACACGATATGTGTAATGCCAAATTAAACATTGCATGGAGGGTATCATATTCAACTGTGGGATGCGAAATTAAAATTCGGAATCCAAAACCGTCAATTCGAATTAATGATTCGTCGATTTGTTGGTTGGTTGCCGAAGGTTCCCGCGGACTGTTATTAAGTATTTGACAGCCGTATTCTGAGAGATTGAACTCTTGAATTAAATAAATGTACCTACATGATACAATATGTTAATATTGTGTATAATATAATATATCCTCAAGCTTCACAAGGGTAGGCAGAGGTGTATAGGTAGTACACACTCACCCACTTTCCGCCAGCGATATATTTTAGGCGCTAACGTGTCAGATGGTGAGTCCGTCGCCGTTACTCAAGCACGACTATACATACGCCTTTGAATTTCTTCTCAAGCGTATGCAGGTTTCCTCTCGATGTTTTCCTTCGCTGCAAAGCTCGTGGCGTGATCAATCACTGTACTAAACTACTTATTCGGGTATCAACGTGACAGATACAGAGTCTGTCACCATTTCTAAAAGCGACTATAAATATATATGTCTTTAAATGTCTACTATCTAAACATATATTGTATCACAGGTTTATTCACGACATTTTCCATCACTCTGCTCGTAATGCTCGTGAAAGAATTAAATTAAATCGTAAACTTCGAATCGAATGAAACTTGCTCCTGTCAGAATCAGTAGTCGACTATAATGTAGCTAAATACAATATATTTTGGTATCATCGCCGACACAATCCTGTTATTAACTTTCAGTTAATCGTTCCGCCGACGTTATTTATAAGGACTGTGGAAGTATATGAATTGTTTTATACACGTATAAAAATGGTTTGGCGACTGTACAGATAGCGCCATCCACGAAGACGTGCCCCACCAATTTCTAGTCTAGGAGGTCGCTGGTTACGGGAGTATGACCCGATTCTATTAAATTGTAGTGTGCGTGTGCACTCATAGGTAATCAATGTGTACCGATAATACTCAACATTAGTGGAAGGTTGCACACGTATACTATAAACAATTTTAAAAGTAGAATAGTGGGACGCGTCTTCGTGGTTGGCACTATCTATACACAGTAACTATTCGATCTTCTTTGGTACAAAAATATCATCACGCCGTGTCCTTCATAAAGAGAAGAGCACTAAGTTGTCTCTAGACTTACAGACCTCTATCGTTTCATTTACAGTCGTCAATCTCTTCGAACATGCTCTCCGCAGATGGGGGAAGATTGACGAAACAGATATACAATGCTAAAGTGTCTGCTGGAAGCGGTAGAGAAAGACGGCGCACCTATAACCTAGATTCAATCGATCGACCTTTGTTTGCTGAGTTAATGCGATGAGAGATGAGAATCGACGATGGACTCGCCACCTGTCACCCTGGCACCTACATATATCTCGAGAAGAGGGTGTTCTCTGCGTACTTCTTCGAGGACCCTTTTGTGGAGGCGTGAGGATATATTTTTTGGTATAGTTAAATATTTTAACTGCTGACTCCCCTCTCTCCTCTCCCTCTGCACGATCCCCGTATAAGGTCTATAAAAGTGTGCCGGCATCGGTTCATTGTTGGGGTTTGTTCAAGCCTTATTAAGCGACGTCTGAAATGGTTAAGGCTTTGTTTTACGTAATTTGTTAAGAGAAAGCGAGTTGGATTTAATTCGAAATTAATTGCTTCGGGTAACTGTATACGCAGACAAATGAATTATGCTGGATTTAATATATTAATATATATAGTTGTAAGTTTAATAAATAAATACATACATACATATCATCACGCCAAGTCCCTAATGGGGTAGTTTAATAAATAATTATATATATATCACGCCTTCCCTCAAGAGTCCCCGAAGGGGTAGGCAGAGGTATATAGGTAATACCCACACACCCACATTCCGCCAGAGATATATTTTAGGTGCCAGTAAAGCTCTTGGTGTGACTAATCACTGTACTTAAGTTCAGAAAATCTCATTGGTGCAATCGGGATTCGAACTTGCGATCTTTGTGTCGCAGGCAACTACTCGAACCACTCTGCCACCATGGCTCTCGTGCATTGAAAAGCTTGTTATTTCTATAAGCACGATATTAGTAAAAGAAGTCTGTAAGTATATTGAAAGAAGGATAACTGCCGGAAATAAGGTGAATGGAGCCATGTCGGCGTTGATGGGCAGTAAAAGTCTGAGCAAGAATGCTCGAGTTGCTGTCCACAACGCGATATTGGTACCTACCTTATTGTATGGCAGCGAATCCTGGGTATGTCAGAGGAAGTATGAAAATAGCTTGAATGCAGTCGAGATGCGATCTCTTCGAAAAATGTGCGGCGTAACGATATTAGATCGAATCCGCAATGAAGAGATTCGCAAATCAACTGGCGTGAATGAGGGCGTGATTGTAAAGATGAAGAAAGGCATGTTACGTTGGTTTGGACACATAGAAAGGATGAGTGAAGAAAGATTGACGAAACAGATATACAAAGCAAAAGTGTGTGCAAGAAGAGGCAGAGGAAGGCCACGTTCCAACTACCTGGACCAAATAGATCGGACTCTCAAGGACGGGAACGTTAAGAGTACTCGAAACCGACGAGCATGTATGAAGAGACTGATGAATGTGGACGAAGCGAAAGAGGTATGTAAGTCTAGAGAGAACTGGCGCTCTATACTCTCTGCCTACCCCGTTAGGGACTCGGCGTGATGATATGTATGTAAGTCTGTAAGTCTAGAGAGAAATGTACCTATATGATACGGCCCTAAGCATGTTTGAAGGATGTTTCTGCAAGAAATACTTTTCATCAACAAAAAAATTATTCTCGAAAGCAACGAGCATGTCCTAATAGATTAATGAGTATGGATGAAGGTCTTTAAGTCTAAGATCAAAACAGAGAACTGGCGCTCTACTCTTATAATTTTTTATATCTATACTAATATTATAAAGAGGAAAGATTTGTTTGTTTGTTTGTTTGTTTGTTTGTAATGAATAGGCTCCGAAACTAGTGGACCGATTTCAAAAATTCTTTCACCTTTGGAAAGCTACATTATCCCTGAGTAACATAGGCTATATTAAATTGGACCCGATAGGTGGCGCTGCGATCGAGTTTTAGGAATTTTAACTTTTTCACCCGTGCGAAGCTATCCCTTTCTGTGTGTCTTAAGTTGGATTCGAGAATGGTTTAGATTTACAATTGGACCCGATAGGTGGCGCTGCGATCGTGTTACGGGCAATTTAACTTTTTCACCCGAGCAAAGCTGGGCGGGACAGCTAGTTAGTAATAATCATGACAATTATGTCAAAAATTATTCAAATGGTCAAACATAAAACTCTATTGCCATTGAATTGTAGTACGTAATAGGGTTTATTTGTTATTGTATGATATCATACAATCACTATAAACGTGAAAATTATTTTGTAACAATCACTATCATAGATAGTGTAGATTATTACGGGTCCAAGTTCAAGGTTAGTTCAAGATGGGACCTCAAAGGTCAAATTGCCATGATGGATATCTGAGAGATGGAGAGTTTGAATCTCTTCACGCAATTCGGGTTTATGGCTACTAAATCTCGTTTGTGTAGTTAAATTCCACGAAAGTTTAAGGCTATAATATGTTTTCGGAACATACAAACTTTGTAGCCGCGGTTAATTGAGTAGGTGCTTGCAACATACAGAATGCAAGTTCGAATCCCGACTATAACTATGAGTTAGTATTAGTCACACCACGAGCTTTACGGTGAAGGAAAACATCGAGAGGAAGCCTGCATACGTCTGAGAAGAAATTCAAAGGCGTATGTATAGTCGTGCTGGAGTAACTTTGCGAGAGGTAGGGCATAACGGATTCTCCGTTCGAATTTGGAGCTGCCCGACTGGGGCAGGACCTCCACCTTATAGAAGTCCGTAGCCAAATAACACAATTTATTGTGTTGTGTTCCTACATGGTGAATAAGGTTGCCAGTAATGAGCTCCTTGGGGAGGGAAGAGGATTGTTACACTGTGTTGGAAGCAGAGGGATAAAACCTTATGCTGCCAACACACTATAACTCTCCGAACACAGAGTAGCAATGCGCAAGTGATACTTTGGTATCGTGAGCGTAAATAGGCTACGGTAACCGTTTCCCATCAGGTGGGCCGTATGCTTGTTTGCCACACTTGTTGTATAAAAAAAAAAAAGTAACGGCAACGGACTCGCCATCTGTCACGTTGGCACCTAATATACCTCTGGCGGAAAGTGGGTGTGTGGGTATTACCTATACACCTCTGCCTACCCCTTCGGGGACCCTTGTGGGAAGGCGTGAGGATATATATTTTATTTATTTTTATTGCGACCAATTTTATAATTGAAGACGTTTATTGATAGCAATAGGAAACGTTATAACATTATTTCGTATTTTACTATTATCTTATATTATTCGAATGTTCGTTCGTAAATGCAATAAAACTCCTTTTCGAAGTTTGTCATTGCCATCAAGATTTAAGGTTTGAACACGTAATAGATCCCTGTCAAATAGTGTAGTGTACCCGAGCTTTCCTATAGCACTATCTTAATCTCCCAATTTAAATTTCGTAATAGCACATTTAAAAACGTATAAAGTAGATTTATCTCGTTGCGTAACGTAGAACCTTGAAACTCGGACACAAAGACGTATTTGGCTTTGAAATATTAATCGAATTTCTTAATGTATATTTGTCTGTCGTTCCATTGTGTATATCACTATATCAGTTCATTGTCAAGGTTATATTATATAGTTATTGTTATATTATATCCTCACGCCTTCCCACAAGGGTCTCCAAAGGGGTCGGCAGAGGTGTATAGGTAATACCCAAACACCCACTTTCCACCAGAGCTATATTTTAGGTGCCAACGTGACAGATGGTCAGTCCAACGCCGTTACTCAAGAACAACTACAAACGTATTGTAATAATAATAATTAAGCCGTGCTAATCGATTGATAATAGTCGCCTGCAAAATCAAGATTACGTACAGGTCTTTTTCTGTACTTAGTAAAAACATCGATAGGATATATAGGTCATTCGTCACGTTGGCACCGAGATATATCTTTGGTGAAGGCTTAAAGATAAAGTAAAGACTAATCCCAATACAATGAAGGCAACGCGGGAGTGATACTTCAGATATTACGTCAATACGGTACTAGTATAAAAAAGTACTTAATGAAACTTAGAGCAGTCTCCTTACGTGGAATGAATTCCCCTTTAAGGTTTTCGGCTACATCATGAAGATAGACGAAGGCTTTGAAAAGGTTTCTGCAGGTTTCCCGATACCCTGTTGTTGGCATTTATATGCAGCGGTAACTGCTTTCTATCAGGAAAGTCGTATTGAAGCGAGAATAAGTCTAGACAGAACTGACGCATCTCTACCTAACACGTGATATTTACGAGCCGCATAGTGACCTATCTCAATTGCATATAAAAAATAATCTCAGTGACTCACGGGTATTGATGTCACTGGTAGTGCTCAGTAGTGTTACCGCAACACTTCCTATTTCACAAGCCAGTCAATACTGTCTCTCCAAGGCAATATAGGCTGCGCATAGCTTGTAACACTTCATCATTTTATCGATGTTATCTCATGTTATTTGTTTGGCTATGGATTGCTGTCTGCGTTGCGTCACGGTGAGATGTAAAACTGTTATTTACTTCTGTTCACTTTGTTCTACCGTTTCGTAATGATTCGTAAGTAACGTGGTGGCCGAGTGGTCCGAGTAGTTGCCTGCAACAAAAAGATTCCAAGTTACAATTCCGAATGGACCAATGAGTTCTTTTAAACTTAGTACAGTGATTAGTCACACCACGAGCTTTACGGTGAAGGCAAACATCGAGAGGAAGCCTGCATACGTTCGAAGTGAAATTCAAAGACGTATGTTTATTCTTATTTGAGGTCAGTGGTAGACTCGCAATATGTCACGCTGTCATCTAAAATATATATATCCGGGTAAAAGTGGGGGTGTTGGTATTGCTGCTTCGAGGACCCTTGTGGGAAGACCCATTATAGAAAGGCTGGTAAAGATATGAAGTTTCAAGATATAAAATGTCGACGTGTTCGATCTTAGCTATTCCGTCAATCTCACGATGTCACTATTGACATAATGTGTCCAGCTGATGATAGATACAGTTTATGAATGGATTCAAACCCTCTTCACGGTCGTTAGGCAAGACCCTAAAGCGATCAAAGTGCCAGTCATAACAATATAACCTACAATAGTTATTATATTCTATGTAATATCTATACTTCTATTATATATTGATGACGGGTTTGTTTGTTGTAGTAGGGGAGCCCACGATGCTAAATGGGGATTTACTCGAGCGTCATAGAGACCTATTGAGTTGCAAAACTTAGATAATAAGAAGAAAAAAATATTAAATGTTATATACCTTTTCATCGGTGGGGAAAGCGGCAATAGATTTTTAAATATGTAAAAAAATCAATTAATCGAGCGCGTCAGATTTTCTAAGGGAGTGTTAAGTACACCAAAAAAAGCTTTCATTCACTAATCTGACGATTTCGATGTGACGAGTGTGCAAAAAAAACTCGCTATTTTGAATTTTGACATACCCAAGCGTGTCAGATTAAGGTAGGGTGAGTTAATTACATCCTACTATTGAGTCGTGGAAGATTGCAAGCTAAGAATTTTACATCTACCTTTAGGCAATCTACAGGCTTTTGGGAATAAATTCAAATCATGTACAGTGGTGCTTGAAAAAGGGCGATGGACTCATCATTTATTTATTTATTTCAATAAAAACATAAGTTAACAGCCCTGAGCCAAAACACTTACATTTTAGATATTTACATTTGCAGATACTTATTATATAATTATACTCGAAGAAAAAATAAAATTAAAAAAAACAATAAACTTATGTACTATTTAAAAATTTTAAAATGCAACAGCTAATTTTACTAGGGCGATCATGGAAGATATCCAGGTCCGTGTGCTGAGCGAGTAGCGAGTTGAGTAACGCCACTGCTCTAGGAGTAGGTGCAGCGCGAGCTGCCGCTGCATTTGCATGCACGCGTGCATCATCTATCACATTGACACCTAAATATATGTTAGATAAGAGGGTGACGGGAATTCGTAGTGTGTCTCTTGTGTGAATGTCATATCATATTACTAATAATAATACCATGAGATAATTCCACACAAAATTGGAATCTTGACGATAATAATTCATTATGTATTGAGATATAGGTATATATATATACAAATACATTATTATCTCACAAATATCTGCCCCCAACTGGAATCGAATTCCCGACCTCACGTTTCACACACAAAATAGCTTAAACCCAGCCTAATCTCTTGATTAGGCTACCTAAGTACCTACTTAATGTATGATTGTGATTAGCTTAATACAATATATTTTGACGACCGTCCGGTCTAGTGGTTTGAGCTCCTGACTGCGAAACTTGAGGTCGCGGGTTCGAATCTCGCTGAGGGCAGATATTTGTGTGATGAAAACGAGGATTTGTACCTTAGTCTTGGATGTCCTATGTATGTATGTATACATCAATCTATATAAGTAAATATATCGTTGTGTAGTTACCATAACACAAGCTTTGCTTAATTTGGGAATAGGTCAATTTGTGTGAAATTGTCCCAAGGTATTTCTTTATTATTTATTTCCTATAGCGAAGGAGATGTAACGCGTTAATATTCCTTACAAGTTGGTGCACTGGTCGGGAATCACCTCCGGGTGCCGTTCGGGAATGATATCCGCCAAGTGTTTCCTGCAGGCTCTATTAAAATTCTTAATGGGACCTCAACGAGTTGGATAATGTATCACCATGCAAGCCTTGATAAAGGACCGTGCCGTTTATGGGACCCGAATATATCTAAGAAATGCGTAAAGATATATATTTATTACGTCTTCGCCTTCGACTTCACGCCTTCCCAGTTTAAGAGTCCCTGAAGGAAAAATACGTTTATATCTAAATGTAAAATTAATTATCTCAGGCGAAAATGGCAGTGTGTGGTTTGCAAAGAAAAATTACAGACCTACGGAGGAAAGAAGCATTTAAATGTGATCGTTTAATCTCGGAGTTGTCAACGATATACCAAGATTAAGTTCAGTAATACTTGCATAATTAAATACCAGTGTAACCTGAGATATCTTTATTAATGTTTCACCGATTAATTTGGCAACATTGTTTGCGTTATTTTATTGACACAAACATTGTAGTGTGGCAAAACGTTAAGCAATCACAGTATAGGCTTACAACACTTAGAAACCAGAACGCAGTTTAAAACATTCCAAATAAAGTTTGTCTGATCTCAACACTCTGAATCCTTCACGGGGTAGGTAGAACAGCGCCAGTTCTCTCTAAGCTTACATACAGATTTATTTCGGTACATCCACTTTCATTAGTCTTTTCATACATGTCCGTTTCTAGTATTCACGTTTTCATCCTTGAGTCTGACAGCTTTGATCTAGGTAGTTGGTAACGATATGTCGCTGCCTAATTCTTCTTATAGTTCTTTTCTTCTTTTCTTATACTTTTTATTCTTATAGTTAATGTTCTTTATAATTCAGTAAAAAAATCATTAGCGGCAAATGTCAAAGAGCTATAGATTAGTGCTGGTTAATCATTAAATGTTTCTACGAATGCAACCAAGTTTGTGTTTGCACTACATGTAAGTGAACATTAGCCACACTGTCCCTCTACGTATGGTAGCGATGTAGTGCTCTAAATGTGTAACCTTACAATGCATTAGCGACTCTAAGAACCAAGAAACAAAGTTCATAATAAGATTGCATTGATGTTTGACCTCAAGTTTGTACCTATGCAATCAGATAGAACTCTTCAAATCGGGGCCAAGATTTCACGAGCAATTAAATGCATTATTTTTGTTATTTTCCCGTCATAACTGACAAACAGACAGAAGCATGCAATAAAACCACGGATTAGTAGAAATTGGAGTTGCTGTCGTAAAAAATAAATTATGGACTGCCTAGTCAGAATGCGGATTAATCGAATTTCATTTTGACTTAAGTGAAATTTGAGGAAAGTAAAATCTTAGGCTCGTGACATCGTAAATGGTAGTAAAGCGTCGTAGACTTATCAGTAGTGCCGCGTGTCGGGTGATAGCCGTCTTCTGTCCCCTATAGTCATAACTACTTACTTGGTTTGTGGTTGCCTGACCACACTACTACACTAAGAGACTTCTGGCGGCTGTGAGTGAAAAGTCATTATTTATTATTGTGAGGTCTGTAAGTCTTTAATGTATATTATTGTCTTTAGACATAATTTCTTCTTACAACCTAAGATAATATATTGAAGACCTCTGGCTGTTGAAACGGCTGGACCCTGGTGCTCGGAGGCAAAACAATTTGTGAAGGCTGTGGGCAGACGGTTGCGCGAAAGGGGATGCGAACCAAGATCGGGCTCGTACCTGGTTCAACGTATTTCATTAGCGATACAACGTGGAAATGCGGCGGGCATCATGGGAACGTTTGAGCCGGGTACGTGTCCGATCTAATATTTAGTTTAGTATAGGTAGTAGTATTTTATGACGAAGCATGTGCTGATAGCTTTTCTTTTTGTATGACGAAGCCTGTGGCGAATGCGTTTTATGTTCAACCGACGAAACCTGCATGTGGATAGCGTTTGTAGATTTTATTCTAAATATGTTCTTGTTGTAATAAACTTTTATCTACCTATTGAAGACTAATGTCTGACTTCATTACGAGTTTTCATATACGAATAACATATCTCATAGCCTTAGCAAGTTCTAGAGCTGTATGTTCTTATTTGGCTTGCTAGTAAAAACTAGCCATCGAACTAAGGACCCTCGATAACTGTTTTAGTAGATACTTAATTTCTTCCCAAACGTATTCAGGTTTCCTCTCGATGTTTTCCTTCACCGTAAAGCTCGTGGTGTGACTAATCACTGTACTTAAGCTGACTCATCATCAGGTACAGTCGGGATTCGAACTTGCAATCTTTGTGTCGCAGGTAATTACTCGAACCACTCGGCCACCACAGCTCGTTCCTCACAAACTTCCGCAATTTAATATCAGTAAAAAAAAGTTATTGAATTACAATTTCAAGTCTTTTTAAAAGAGAATAACGATTTCCACTGCCATTTGGAATAGTCCATTTTCGTCAAAGGCACATTTGAAAAGCACGTCGTTAGATTAACAAAACGTCCCCTAATTGTGTCACCTAATTCAGCCAACAATTCACGCTCCTAATTGTTTGGGCATTGGTGACAAGTGCCCATCCGTCATTGGTGACGTTAATGATCTGAGTTTGAATACCTTTGAAATGTTGTATTGTAGAATGGCCAATTTTATAGAAAACTAGCGACCCGCCCCGGCTTCGCATGGATGCAATGTACTCTACTATACTATATATATATCCTCACGCCTTCCCACAAGTCCCAGGAGGGGTAGGCAGAGGTGTACAGGTACCCACTTTCCGACAGAGATATATTTTAGGTTCTAACGTGACAGATGGCGAGTCCGTCGCCGATTATCGTCACTCATCTTTTCTATTTCTTGTAGACGTCTTCCTCTTACAATTTACATACGTTTAAGCTATAATTCGTGAAAAAATATTTAGAATAGCGTGTGATGCTTTGGTATATCAGTGATGGCCCCACACGAATACACCTTCGGTGAACGATTGCGGTGTGCTCTAAATATTTAAAATACCTCATCTAAATAGAATTCCTTGAGTAAATTTAGATACGGCTGAAATAAACATACGATTTAAAAGTTCAAGAAGGGACCGTTTGATCTAATAATATCATTAATTGGACATAAATCGCTTTAAATCGATTCGGCTCCTTTGAACTGTGGAATCGATTACTCGCTCCGTGTGCATCGATTACTTTTGTTACCGATGTTTTATTTTAAAGATAATTTAATTAAAGAGTACCCTTGAACGGAAAGTTCAAGGGTTCTTTTCCGTTTACTTTGTATGCCGTCCAACTCGGGCTGCAGTTAAGATACAATTTATGAATACCTATTTATTGCATCCTTATTTCCTCAATCTTAATTTTACCGCGTATGCTGACTAATCTTAGAGTTACACGTCGGCAAGATCCTCCCCGTGGTTTTATCCGTGCTATATTCGATTATACCTCTGCTCAGCTGTAAAGCTGTGGTGGCCGAGTGGTTCGAGCAGTTGCCTGCGACGCAAAGGTCGCAAGTTCGAATCCCGACTGTACCAATGAGTTTTTCTGAACTTAAGTACAGTGATTAGTCACACCACGAGCTTTACGGTGAAGGAAAACATCGAGAGGAAACCTGCACACGTCTGAGAAGAAATTCAAAGGCGTATGTATAGTCGTGCTTGAGTAACGGCGATGGACTCGCCATCTGGCACGTTGGCACCTAATATACCTCTGGCGGAAAGTGGGTGTGTGGGTATTACCTAAACACCTCTGCCTACCCCTTCGGGGACCCTTGTGGGAAGACGTGAGGATATATAACATAAATAAACAATTTTAATAAAGAACAGTTGAAACTAACTACTCACAGATAAAATATTTGACCCATATCAATATCCCGAACAAATCCTATGTGTAAATCCAGCTAATAATCTATCTCTGTGCGAAATTCCATCCTATTTTGTTTTAGAGTTTTGACTTCTATAAAGAACAAACATTCGCATTTGTAATGTTAGGGGGGTCTTTTCTTTTAATCTTACTAATATTATAAATATGAAGGTTTGTAAGTCTGGATGTTTGGATGTTTTCGGTTCTTTCACGGCCAAACGGCTGAACCGATTTGGCTGAAAGTTGAAATGGTGATAGCTTATACCTAGGAATAGGACATAGGCTACCACTTATTAATATTATAAAGGCTAAATGTTTGGATTTTTTTATGTTTCTTTCTCTGTCATGGCAAAAGGGCTGAACCGATTCTAGCAGGAAAATACATAAGCTACTTTTTCGAACTCCACGCGGGCAAAGCCGCGGGCATAAGCTAGTATATCTATAGATCGTCGTCCTATCTACAAAAATAGGTCAAAGCAATACAACATATTAGAACCACAATTGTGTAGCTCTATACGTCAGCCAAATGCCAAACAGAATTGTTCACACAATAAAGGCATATTTATCAGACAATCATTAACTGCTTGGTAGTGTTTCATTGTAACCCACTTGACACTATTGGACTGACACGAGAAAATAACAAACCTAATGCCATTTTTATTTACTACAAGACATGGTGGCCCAGTGGCTCTCGAGTATTCGCCTTCAATAAAAAGATTGGAAGTTCGAATGCCGACTGTGTCAATGAGTTTCAACATCGAGAGGAAATATACATACGCTTGAGCAGAAATTCAATGTCATATGTATAGTTCTGCTTGAGGAAACAGAGGTGTATGGATAGTTAGTGCACACACACACCTACTGTGATGTATGTTAGGCGCTAACGTGACAGACGGCGAGTCCGTCGCCGTTACTTAAGCACGACTATTACATACGCTTAGAATATTATATTTCTTCACAAATATAGAGTTTTCGCTCTCGGTCGTTAAGCTCGTGGTGTGATAAATCATTTTCCATTTATACTGTTGTGGTATCAATACTATTGACATTGCCACATATGTACATATCATCACACCGAGTCCCTGACGCGGAGAGAATAGAGCACCGTTTCTCTCTAGACTTGAATACCTCTTTCGATTCGTCCACATTAATCAGTCTTCTCATACATAATAATAAATAAATAAATAATAATAATAAATACCTTGGGACAATTCCACACAAATTGACAAAGTCCCAAATTAAGCAAAGATGTTATGGTAACTATATATCTTAATATATGGATGGACTCCTAAAATACTTAGCCGATTTCAATAAAATTTGAACACCTTGTACAGCTTTATCCAACTTGAAAGATAGGATAGCTTACATCTCAATTGTCTATTTGTCAATTGTTTGACAGTCACCATTATCTGTTAGCTCCAAACGATTCTAACAGATGGAGTCGAGAATGGCAGTATATAATTAAATAGTAGTCTTTGGCGAGTCGTTTAGATTTCACAATTAGACAAGATAGATGGCGCTGCGATCGTGTTACGAGCAATTTGACTTTTTCACCCAAGCGAAGCTGGGCTGGACAGCTAGTTTTCTTATATTATATATCGATATATACATAAATGCATAGGGCATCTAGGATCAAGGCACAAATACTCGTGTTTATCACACAAGTATCTGCCCTCAGCGGGATTCGAACCCGCAACCTCAAGTTTCGCAGTCAGGAGCTCTTACCAGTATGCATGCTCGCAATAAATTTCGTTTGATACAACACTTCTCACTGAATTCAAATGAGGTTGCTGACAATAATTTCTCAGAAACACTCAAGAAGTGACCTAAAAACTACTAAGACCTAGGCGTATTTTACAACACTGATGCGTGACCTGAATTTTTTAACGACTATATTGTAAGGAGCATACTGACTTATTAATATAAAATCAACATGTCGGACCACAATGATGGCCATTTAGATGGCAATCTATCCGGGCAAACGGTTGCGCGAAAGGGGTTGCGACCCAAGATCGGGCTCGTACTTGGTTCAGCGTATTTCTTTCGCGATACAGCGTCAAAGCGGGCATTATAGGAACGTTTAAGCCGGGTATGGGTCCGATCTAAAATTGCGTTAGCAGTTAGTATTTTATGACGAAGCTTGTGCTGATAACTTTTCCTTCAGTATGACGAAGCCTGTGACGTAGATGACATTTGTAGATTTATTCTGGATCAATACTTTTAGACCATTTTACAACAATAAATATAACGATAATACGATATAAATTTCAACTTAGCATCTATTTGAGCAACCGTCCTTTTTTCAGAGACATGTTCAGAGACACATATTATACGAGTGTCAATATGACCAATGCACCTGTTCATAAGATATGACGAGAATGTCAGCCATCGCACACGTATAGTATTGTATCGCCCTTTTAGGACAACTACTTGGCATCTTGAATAATTACAAAAGAAACAACAAATATGCGGTGAGAACGGCCACTTAATACGCTCTCATATGAATTACTCGAGCGTCGCACAAAAACGGAAAAGTACTTGCCACCGACCACCTAGGTTTAAACTCGTATCATACACACATGTCATCATGGCCACTTGGCCAGTCCTTAACGGATAAATAAAAAAATATAATTTATTCATCAAAGTTACCAATTTAAAACAAAATAAATGACACGCGGAAGGGTGCCAAGAAGACTAGCGGCATTGCCACGTTGTATAGCAATGCTGATTCGCTGAGCGAAATATTCGCCAGCCCTCTTGTCACGGGAGGCCCAAAAAGTTTCTCAAGATATCGTTATAAAAATGAAGAGCATAATTTCAAGTTTATGAACAAAACTGTGCTACCCTGTGTTATATTTAATTGTCTACTCTTTTGGGAAGTAGTGTAGTGGCGTGTAACCTAAAGCCTTTCTAAATAAACAATCCAACAGAAATATTTTTTTTTTTACATCAGGTTAGTAGAGTTTAGCAGCACGTTAAAAAATATACGAACCCTCTTTATGATATTGTTACATATTGACACTGATGGTTGAAGGATAGGTGCAACAAAATATTCAGCCAGCGAACGCCTCAAAGTCCAATGGTAATCACTCAGGTTTGTACGTATCTTTAAATGTAATTTCGCCTTATACGTTAAACATGATGGATTTTCTACGACATGTCTCAATTAGTACACGTTTTCGCACATTCGAAATACCATTTGATATCCTTGGACCAGTTTCACAATAAACTGCTTTTGCTTTAGATCTAAAAGTATTTATTACATGTTGTCAATAGTTCGTATGAGGAGTTGTTGTGACAGCAAAATCAAGATTACGGGTTTGAACCCCGACTGTAGCAATGTTATTTTCAATCTATACTATTAAATAACATTAATACTATTTTATAACTGTACTGTAATTAACTGATAATAAAAACCGAATTAATATATTTTTTACCTGTGTCTGTTTGTACCGGCTTGACCGATTTGATGAAATTTTCATCGGTACATAGTTAAAGTTATCAGAAGTAAGTTAGGCTTTTTTTAGACCAAATTTAACACAATTTACACAGCGGGGCCCAACTATTTCTGAACAAATACTATAATTAATCACGAGGTTTACAGTGAAGGAAAATATCGAAAGGAAACCTGCATACGCTTAAGTAGAAATCCAAAACGTAGAGACTCGCCATCTGTCACTCTGACACCTCATTATATCACCGTCGAAAAGAGGTTTTTTTGAGAGCGAACTATGAACAGAACATCCACTTTCAGCACCACTGGTATAAGATTATATTAGTACAGAAGCTTAAAAGTTATAACGGTATTCATTAGTGACTGGTTAAAATATTTTATAGGGATACTAGTGGTCCCGCCCAGCTTCGCTTGGGTGAAAAAAGTAAATGCCCTAAAACACGATCACAGCGCCACCTATCGGTCCAATTGTAAATCTAAGCCATTCTCAAATCCATCTGAAGATACACAAAAAATTCCATTAAAATCGGTCCAGCCGTTTAGGAGGAGTTCAGTGACACACACTCACAGAAGAATTATATATATAAAGATATTTCGAAACAATTTTAGCAGGTGTCTCAATTTATGTGCTCAGTGAAATTTGGTAGGCCATAAAAAGGTATATTTATTATTCAAGAAAATGAGGTAACGAAACTAAAAGAAAGTCGTTGAAAAATTATATACATAGGTATTATACTCTTTTGAGTTGTATTAATGAAATAATAATTAATAATTGAGCCGTGGTGGTCGATTGGTTTGAGTAAGCCACAACTCAAATACGTATCTAGTCGTGCTTGAGTAACGGCGATGGACTCGCCATCTGGCACGTAAGCACCTAAAATATTATATATCTGGCGGAAAGTGTGTGTCCCCCTCGACCTACCTCTACGGGACCCATGTCAACTTTAATAAAAGTCGTACCAAGCAACCGACAACTCACAACAAACTCGCGTCAAAATTCACACGCGCCGATAGTTTATAGTAGGGCTTAAACTGGCAACCGTTTCCTCTATCTAGATTAATGATTTAGATTAGATAGTTTATTATTGAGCTACACAATGGAATAATGAAAGCGAGGGTGAACTGTGAAACAATATCCATATGTGACGAGACAGCCAAGGTTATTAATGATTGTTGCGAAATGAGAGTAAAAGTTTAAGATCGCAATCAAATTGTTATACTTGAACGATTGAATGAATGTTAAATCAACAATAGTGTACAGATTTCGATCTACGTGATTGTGAACTTGCCTTACTGCAATCATGATTCAAGAATGGCTGTCGTTTATACATTATACATTGGCGCTTATTAAATAACAATAAAATTTACCTAGCCACAACTCAAGCAGAGCTTGTGTTATGGTAACTAGATAACGATATATTTACTTAAATAAATAGATGTATAAATAGATGCATAGGACATCCAATACTAACGTTCAAATGCCCGTGTTCATCACACAAATATCTGCCCTCCATTTTTAGTAACTAAGGATACTCAGGGACCTCCGTCTTTGAGTACCCGTTTGATCTGAGTAGTTAGGACGTGGTCTGCCTCTGCCTCTCCTTCCACACTTGCATTGTATATCTGTTTCTTCACTCATAGTCTTTAAATGTCCAAACCAACATAACATGCTTCTTTCTACATTTTTACAATTACATCCTTGTTCACGCCATTTTTGCTCTTCATGTCGAGGTCACATAATAGAACTATCGAAATCACTATTGTATTTATTTATGTATATTGTCTATTATTTATATATTATAATAATTGTTTCTATCTCATCCTCTCAACTGTCACACCTACCTTTTCTTTCTCTGTTTCTTATCTCTCTCTACACTGGTTGCCTGGGAGAAATCGCTTTTGCGATAAGGCCGCCTATTGTGCCTACTACATGTATTATTTGTCATTACTGTTTGTCTTTAAATGTGTGTGTTTGTACAATAAAGGATATATTATTATTATTATTGTACATCGTATTCCAAATTGTAATAGATTTCAAATGCAATGACCCGAAGGTAATAAAAATAACTGAAGTCTAGACAGAGTGATAGATCCAGACAACTATTATTACTGTCTGCCCTCAGGCACTCTTGTTCTAAGCCGGGTTGATGCTCGTGTATGTGTGTGTGATTTGGTGTATAAATTCGTGCGACTGGCAATGTGATCTCACCCCTACGTTCATTTATTTCTTTCGATTAGTTTGATTGCTCACATGCTACGAAAAGATTGCAAGTTCGAACCCCGACCGTACTGACTGTTTTCTGAACCTATCAACAGTGATCTTTACGGTGAAGGAAAACTTCGAGAGGAAAGCTGCATACGTCTGAGAAGCAATTCAAGGCATACGCCTTATAGTCGTGCTTGAGTAACGACGATCGACGCGCCATCTGTCTCGTTGGCACCTAAAATATATCTTTGGCGGAATGTGGGTGTGTGAGTAATACCTATTCACCTCTGCCTACCCCTTCGGGGAACCTTGAGGCGAGGCGTTAGGATATATATATATAGATATATATATATATATATATATATATATATATATATATATATATATATATATATATATATATATATATATATATATATATATATATATATATATATATATATATATATATATATTATATATTATATATTATTCTATAATATATATTATATTATATATTATTCTCTATTCTATCTTTTAAAAGTATCTCTATTCACGGAGTACCACGAATAATCTACCGAAAATCGAATATTCCATGAGATCTAAATAAACCCGACCTCTAATATTATCCTAAACGATCCTTTGAAAGCACAATTTATACCAAGTTTACCCAAAGGCTACCCCTTAACTGCCTTAGAAGCCTAACTCCTCTCCTGAAATAGATTTTGCTTACAACCTCATAGAGATTATGAGCTGCTATTGGATATATAGCCTACCTGAATATTATTTTCTTGATAAAAGTATATGTTCACGCCTTCCCAAAAGGGCTACTGTGGGGTAGGCAGGGGTGTACAGGTAGTAGTAGTAGGTATTTTAGAGTGTCAAGTGATAGACGGTGAGTCATACGCCTTTGAATTTCTTCCCAGAAAAAAACGTATGCAGGTTTGCTCTTTATTTTAGGGTACCGTGGCAGATAGCTAGTGCATCGCAGTTATTCTACTAGTTTACATACTTTACATACGCCGTTGAAAGCGCCTTTACTTTTCAATGAAATGAGTATCAGTAACACATATTATGTACATATTGCCGAGTTTCTTGATAGCCCAGGTCAAGAAGATAACGGTCTGTTCAAAGAATTACATTTCAAATATAATCAGGGTTATTATAATATTTAAATTCAAACTAGTTTATATTCTATTTTTAGATAAATAATAATAATAATAAATACCTGGGACAATTCCACACAAATTGACCTAGTCCCAAATTGAGCAAAGCTTGTGTTATGGTTACTAGACAACGATATATTTTCTTATATAGATAGATATATTGTACTTAAATACATAGGACATCCAAGACTAAGGTACAAATATTGCGGATAAAACGAATATTATTCCACAATTGTTTGTTGTACAGCGATTTCTCAAGTTGTATACATTTAAATTCATTCTGCTTTATCATATGACACGCACCTTAAAATTAAATTAAATTATTATGCAATGCGTAAAGTTAACCAAGAATTTTGTTTCAGGTAATTTATTATTAGCATTAAAGCAGCAGTACCAGAGTATTCTATAGAGAAGTTGCTCACTAATTAGCAAGAAGGGAAGCTTCCACCTAAAATCAAGGAAAGATATAACTGTAAGTACTTTACGGATGCAACATTAAAACTAATGGTCCCAAAATCGTTCCTTGGGTAACTCCTGGCAACCGGCATATGTCAATTGTCATTGAAAATATCCTCGGATTTCTGCTTTTGGAATTATACTATTGTTGCTCTTTTCAATCATATCTATCAATTTAAAACGTAATAAGTATTGACTTCAATTATAATTCCCATGTCTGACATTATCGAATGCTTTCATTACTTCAATCAACTTTTCCACAAAAGGAAACATCACAGGCCATTGCCAATAAAGGAACAGGATTTGAAAACTTTATTGCTTCAAGTTACCTTTAATATAATTCAGCGTAAACTTGCGATGATAATAGTCGAGCAAAGGAAACCATAACCATTAGAGCTCGCGCCGAGTAGAAGCCGGTGCGACTGCGTAGATTTCTGCGCAAATTCCGTGTGTATTGACTGTTTTATACGCAACTACAGGGAAGCAATGTTCTTTAAAGGTGTAGTGTATTTGTCAGTTGGTAATTTCGTTGTGTCGGTATCAGGTAGTTTATATAAACAAGTTAGAACACGCTGTAAACGTATGAGGAGTTGAAATATTTAAACTAATAAAAGCTAAGTAGTTGGTGACAGAATAGGTAGGTACAGGAACTTCTGGCAAGAAATTAATCGAATACTAGGTATTTCCCGCGGTTTCGTTAGATTTATACATGTATAAAAAACAAAAGTGGCCTAATTTACTCCTTATTACATTAGCTATCCACTAACGAAAGTTTCACCAAAATCGGGCCAGCCGTTTTGGAGACTAGCCGTAATACACACAAAAATACAAATTGTGTTTCATCTTCGGTACCTTTACATATATACCTTCATATCTTATTATGTGCATCTAGAAAAACTGTAAGGGGTAGGCAGAGGTGTATAGGTAATACCCACACACCCACTTTCCGCCAGAGGTATATTAGGTGCCAACGTGACAGATGGCGAGTCCATCGCCGTTACTCAAGCACGACTATACATACGCCTTTGAATTTCTTCACAGACGTATGCAGGTTTCCTCTCGATGTTTTCCTTCACCGTAAAGCTCGTGGTGTGACTAATCACTGTACTTAAGTTCAGAAAAAACTCATTGGTACAGTCGGGATTCGAACTTGCGACCTTTGCGTCGCAGGCAACTGCTCGAACCACTCGGCCACCAAAGCCTATACACCTCTGCCTACCCCTTCGGGGACCCTTGTGGGAAGGCGTGAGGATATATAAAAACAGTTATTTTGATATTATAAAGAGACACTGCGATTCTATTAATTAGTATAGTTAACGCAACACTCAAACGTAACGTAGAGTAAATTGAAACCCGAGTAACATCAAAAGCTATAGAGTGACCCATCAAAGTTTCTCTTAACGAAAGCACTAAATGATATTAAAGCTGGGATAGTTAATTATAAAATTGCGCTCCGGGCGGTCTTCAGTTACGCGAATTTGAGTAAAATGAAACCCTGTCTTATTGCGTCGGATTAAGCAGACAGCCGATGCCTTACAAACGATGGAGTCACGTTAGGAGATACATACTACATATATGTAAATACAATATCACGTATCCGATCGAATCCGCAATGAAGAGATTCGCAAATCAACTGGCGTGAATGAGGGCGTGATTGTAAAGATGAAGAAAGGCATGTTACGTTGGTTTGGACACATAGAAAGGATGAGTGAAGAAAGATTGACGAAACAGATATACAAAGCAAAAGTGTGTGCAAGAAGAGGCAGAGGAAGGCCACGTTCCAACTACCTGGATCAAATAGATCGGACTCTCAAGGACGGGAACGTTAAGAGTACTCGAAACCGACGAGCATGTATGAAGAGACTGATGAATGTGGACGAAGCGAAAGAGATATGTAAGTCTAGAGAGAACTGGCGCTCTATACTCTCTGCCTACCCCGCTAGGGACTTGGCGTGATGATATGTATGTATGTAATATCACGTAGTTTCTCAAAGTTTAGGCAGAGAGAATAGACCGCTAGTTCTCTCTGCACTTCTATACTTTTAGGATAGGCAACGCGTGCTAGTGTCCATTAGGTGACGGTAACCGCTTACCATCAGACGAACCACATATTTGTTTGTCATCTTAGTGGTATAAAAAGACCTCTTTCGTTTCATCCACACTCATAATTCTCATAATTTATGTTGGACATACGATTTTTATTTTTATATGGTTCATTAAAGGACTTCCCTTGACCTTAGGGAATTAATTTAAAGAGAATGTGTTAGAATGGTCATATTTCAAAATGTTTCCTTAACACGATAAATCTGTTAACGTTAACCAAATAAATCGATTGTGGTCCTACCATATTGACGCCCACATTCTTGACCGAACCTCTTAATACGTGAAAAAACTTGTCATTCCTATATTTGTACGTTTGTCATACTTAGCCGAGTTAATTGTTTGATCATTTTCGCTCTTGTGTCAATGGTGTAAGGTAGAAAGTGAAACAAGCCGTAATTGTACGGTGTGCAATACTTTTTGTGTATATTACAGCCGCCAGACAGACTGCATGACGCGAAGAACATGTGGTTTTTGCCGTTCTTGCAATCGAGACAGCAGCAAATTATAGAGTGCTGTTACTACGCTTGCTAGATTTTTGTATCGATGTCGATATTTTATAGTGGGATTATTTTATTCTTAGTGGATTAAGATTTAGTTTTATATGAAAATCATATTAATACTGTATAATTGGTATCTATACCAATGGTAAGGTAACGATATCGAGAATAATAATATTTTTATTAGACGATAGAATAAGCCAGTATACATGTGGAAATCTGGGATGATATGATAAGGAAAGGCACAGTTTTAAAAGCATAGCAGCATTGTCTCGAGATGGGCGAAAAAAAATTTCCTTCACATTCTAATACCAGCGGTCTGTACCTTATCTTCGGAAACTTAGCTTAGCGCGAAGTTCAAAGCGGTACAGTCGGGATTCAAATTTGCAATATTTGTGTTGCAGGCGACTACTCGAACCACTCGGCCACCACGGCTACTAATACTATATTGATTAATATACTATACATACATATAAATAACTACGTTAAGTAACACGATTAGTAAAGAAACAAGACAAGAAATAGTGTAGGGAAGTGCAAAGGTTATCGACTCGCTAGTGTGAATCGCACGATATCATGCATCAACGAACATGTTCATTGAAGATGTTCTATTAGATTAGTTCTTAACCACATTCATTTGGTAGTTTTTACGCGTCAAAAAATTTCGATTGACATATGAGGTCGCGCCGCTGTTCTTGAGAAGTTCGACAAAGTTACCGAAATAACTCGAGGACTTTAATTACAGTGACTCAAGGTCCAATTTACAATACGAAAACGGTAAACATGAGTTGTTCAAGTGCAATTTCGCAATACTTCACCCGTCAGTCCGGATATCTTACGCCATTATGTGTTGATATATAAATCGATTTGGCGTTTATAGCCGCTTTATAGTTTTACAATGCAAACTTTTACTCGTACTATGTCATTGATGAGAATGAATGGTAAAGTTTTATATGCATAGTCATTGAGATTTAATTATTAAAGTGTTCATTAATTTGCCTTAACTTTCTAATGCTCTACTGTGCGATAAATACAAATTAATTGCTTATTGCGTAACACTGGGAAATATTCAGCTATTGTATCGATACATTTTATATATGTATGTATAAGAAAGAATAACCCGAAAAAGCTTGTTTACATCTTGAAGGATAAAGGCGTAATTATTTAGCTAGCTGACCCACCCAGTTTCGATTGGGTGAAAAAATAAACGTCACAAATACCAATTGTATTTTCTAAACCCACTCAAATATACACACTAAATTTCATCCAAATCGGTCCAGTAATTTAGGAGGAGCTGACAGACATGTACAGGATAATTATATAATCCTATCCGTCCCGCGCTGCTTTCCTTGTGTGAAAGAATAAAAGTTTCTGAAATACGATCGCATCGCCACCTACCGGATCCAATCCAAACCATTCTCCACCAGCAGTCACACAACTTCATTGATTTTATTGAAATCGGTCCAGCCGTTTAGGAGTTCATTGACAAACACACGCAGAGAAGGAATATATATAAAGATGTATCAATATTTTATAGTTTATTACTACCGAAGGAAACCGCTTATTAAACTTACAAATAATGTATCATTATTAAGTTCATGCTTGTAATAAAGCTATTGGTTTTCTCAATTAAATAAAATAAAAATAGTAAAGTGCAGTTTCACAGGTACCTACATTTTTTTTTCTGGATTAAAATATATTCTATGCCTTGACATTGAGTAACTAGTATCCTGGTAAACAAGAACTACAATATTGGTAGAACAAATAATTTTGGCTTTACCGAAAAAAAAAACCGGTTGAAAAATCAATCGATCGCGGAACATCCCTAGCCTAATGTCGATGTGCTGAGGCCGCAGCTGCAAATAAAACGGTAAAGCGATGCTTTCAGGCTTTTTCCACATCCGTCCTAGTGTTTGCGTCTATTGCCTAGGCTTTTAGCAACGCGCGTGTCTGAGAATTGATGAGTTTTAGCTTGATAATAATAATTCAACCATTAAGCTCTGTTACACAGCTTTTCCTATTTTTTAACTTTGCTTTTCTTTCGAGTTTGCAATTATTAAACAAAACTATCATATAATAATAAACATGTATAGGATCGCTGTCTGTAAATGGAAGTTATATGAGAAAAAATATTGGGACCTTTATCAACGCAAATAGCACCTGAAACACTGATTGTTAGAATTTTTGTCTGTTTCTCTGTGCGTTATAATAATATATAATATCCTCACGCCTTCCCACAAGGGTCCCCGAAGGGGTAGGCAGAGGTGTATAGGTAATACCCACACACCCACTTGCCGCCAGAGGTATATTAGGTGCCAACGTGACAGATGGCGAGTCCATCGCCGTTACTCAAGCACGACTATACATACGCCTTTGTATTTCTTCTCAGACGTATGCAGGTTTCCTCTCGATGTTTTCCTTCAACGTAAAGCACGTGGTGTGACTAATCACTATACTTAAGTTCAGAAAAACTCATTGGTACAGTCGGGATTCGAACTTGCGACCTTTGCGTCGCAGGTAACTGCTCGAACCACTCGGCCACCACGGCTCTTTTAGAAGCGATTCCGTTTTATAATATACACTAGCGACCCGCCCCGGCTTCGGGGTGCAATGCTGATACTAAATATACCTACCTACTACAGAATGTCCTTATAAACAACGTTTACAGCTTTAGAAACCTCTAAATTTATCAGTGTTTCTCTACAATATTATGCATGTATTATACGTATAAACCTTCCTCTTGAATCACTCTATCTATTAAAAAAACCGCTTCAAAATCCGTTGCGTAGTTTTAAAGACATACAGTTACAGTTTATAAGCATACATAGGGACGGACAGCGCCAGCGACTTTGTTGTATACAATGTAGTGATAAGCCAAGGATATATATGAATTTTCGGAAGCTCAAGGACTGGAACGTTAAGAGTACTCGAAACCGACGAGTATGTATGAAGAGACTGATGAATGTGGACGAAGCGAAAGAGGTATGTAAGTCTAGAGAGAACTGGCGCTCTATACTCTCTACCTACCCCGTTAGGGACTTGGCGTGATGATATGTATATGTATGTATACATGAATTTTAGTATTAAAATAACCTCTAAGCAATTGTTAACGAGATTATACAAAAAATTCAAGCTTTATTTAATAAATTGCATCAGTTCTGAGGTTAAATGTCTCGCGTAAGCTAATTGTAATTATGATTGCACCTACCTTGCGCCCATTATAAGGCATATCTCCCATATCGGGGGTAGCAAACCTCTGGCACGTAGCTTCTCGTAAATAAATATATTAGCGTTTATATCTATACTATGATATTATAAAGAGGAACGATTTGTATTTATGTATATGTGTATGTTTGTTACGAATAAACTCAAAAACTACTATGACGATTTCAAAAATTCTTTCTCCATTGGATAGCTACATTCACCCTGAGTGACATATGTCATATTTATTGCTAGAAGAGATTATGAAATTATACGCTGGAGAAACCGCGGCTCACAGTTAGTTATATAGAAAGTCTGTGGAAGATAAAAACAAAGGAAGACCACGTCCTTAAATCGGTTGCCATGGTTACCATCGGTATGAAAATATTGCAATACGCGGTGTTTGAATTTGAGTTCACCTGTCAAAAAGAATATACCTACATATTTTTTACCTCCTTCAACATGACTTGTTTAATAAAAGTAACTGAGCGGCATAGACTGTCCGTTGTCTGACAGTCTGTTATTCAATGTATTGTATAATAACACCACGCCTTCCCAAAAGGCTCCCCGAAGGGGTAGGCAAAGACAGTAGACAGGTAGTAATCACACACTTTCCGCCAGAGATATGTTTTAGGTGTCAACGTGACAGATGGCGAGTCCTTGCAATCTATGTGTTGCAGACAACAACTCGAACTTCTCGGCCACCACGGCTTGAATGTAGCAAACATAACAAACTTCGTTTTAGAAACATTCGCGAAATAGAACCGTTTAAATGTAGCGCACAGTCATGTTATCTCTGCTAGCATTGCAAGCTTAACATTTTTCTGACAGCTTGTTTGCCAACTGTGTAATAACAAAAAGTCTGCCATGGAATACAAAAACCCTTTTTTGCTTTAATATTCAAGCGTGACTTTTGCAAACAATGAAAAATGTTCACGATCTCTGTGCGCGAGTCAGAGGCGAGTAATTATCCTCGGCGATGTTTACGAGCGACCTGCGCCAATGGTGGCTAGGGCCAATTAGTACCAATATCACTAAGCTGAGGCGGAGGTTAGCATTCATTATTTACTAGAATAGACCGCAGTTTCACTCGCAAAAATTTGATTTAATCTGAAGTTCAAAATTGGTCTTATATTTACAAATCCAGCTAATAACTATATTTGCCTTGGTAGTGGTAGTTGTGGTTTTAGTAGTTGTCTGCGACGCAAAGATCGCAAGTTCGAATCCTGACTGTATCAATGAGTTTTTCTGAACTTAAGTACAGTGTTAGTCACACCACGAGCTTTACAGTGAAGGAAAACATCGCGAGGAAACCTGCATACGTCTGAGAAGAAATTCAAAGACGTATGTATAGTCGTGCTTGAGTAACGGCGATGGACTCGCCATCTGTCACGTTGGCACTTAATATATCTCTGGCGGAAAGTAGGTGTGTGGGTATTACCTATACACCTCTGCCTACCCCTTCCGGGACCTTTGTGGGAAGGCGTGAGGATATATTATTAATATTTGCACGAAATTTCATCCAATTTCGTTCAGTATTTTATGCTTGTGAGGAACATAAATTTTCACGAAGTTTCGCATTTATAAAGTAGAGATGGCGGTCTGCTCTCTGCCTACAGTCTACTCGACGTGTTGATAGCTACCTAAGTTTGTATGTAACTCGTCACTATAGAGCTACTGTGTAATTTATAGAATAGGTATATACATAAAATAAAATAACTTATTCATATGTCATAACACAAGAGGATTTTTGTCACGTTTCAACTCCGTGTAAATTTATTTTGTGATTAAACTTTCCATTTCGGTATGAAACGTGATACGCTAAATATAAGTCATTTGGTAGCTCATTTATCCAACCATGGGATAGTTACTTTGAGATAAAATTCCTGCACGGTCGACAACGCGCGAGTGATAGATAGTCCTGCTGTTGCATGCTTCCATAGGCGGTGGTAACCGCTTGCCATCAGGCGGACTGCACGCCTGTTTGCCACCCTAGTGGTATAAACAAAACCTTGCTTATCAGGATAAAGGTCGAACTTCTTCCCTGCTCACGCTATTCTTCGATGCAACTCTTCACGTAGGGTGTTACGAGATTCCTACAGGGTTTTGCAATTGACCATCAGTGGCGGTAACCGCTTATCGACGACTGCAAGCGACTGCAAGAATGTCTAGTGGTTACAGCTACTGACAGCAAAACTTGAGGTCGCGGGTTCGAATCCCGCTGAGGGCAGATATTTATGTAATGAACACGAGTATTTGTACCTTAGTCTTGGATGTCCTATGTATATATCTATATAAGTAAATATATCGTTGACTAGATTCCATAACACAAGCTTTGCCTAATTTGGCACTAGGTCAATTTGTGTGGAATTGTGCCAGGTATTTATTATTATTATTATTTACGCGTTACGCGTTACTCTTTGTTCGGAGAGTTATACTGTCCTGGCGGCATAGTGGGACCAATCCCTCAGCTGCCAATAAAATATAACAATCCTACCTCTTCACCAAGCTCATTATTAGAAACCTTATTTATCGCGCAGGGACTCAATATAAAAATAGTTATATTTGGCTACGGACTTCTATTAGGGCGACGTTCTGGCCCAGTTCCCCAGAACGGGGAACCCCTTATGCCCTCCTCCCATAGTGTTAAGTAAACTTTCAACGACACTCGCGTGAACTAGTCTAAATGGTATATTCTTATTCAGTTCTCGTTCCAATGTCATTGAGTACAAGTAAGTAAAATAAATAACATATAAATTTAAAGTTTTCCAAACATATTGTCAACCCAACCACGTGCGGTGGAAATGAGTTCGCATTTCGAACGATAATTTATCGTACCATCAGTTTTCACCACACTAACGCATCGACACATTTAGTGTTGGTCGGCTTGAGATCAATTATATCGATAAACGGGTTGTGGACAACACTCGATTCGATTATATTGTTAATTGAAGAATTCTATTGTGAAGAGATAGATATTCCGAATTGGAATTTATGTGATATTAAGCTCGATTAATAAATAAATAATATCTTCACGCGTTCCCACATGGCTTTCCAAAGTTCCAAAGAGGTAGGCAAAGGTAGTAACTACATACCCACTTTTCATCGGAGATATATTTTTGATTACAAATGGCGAGTCCAACGCATTTTTACAAGCACGTGTACGTTATTGAATTTCTTCTCAAACGTATTCAAGTTTCCTCTCGATTATTTCCTTCACCGTTAAGCTTGTGGTGTGGCTAATTAAGGCACTAAACTCAGTTCAGATAAACTCATTGTTTCAGTCGGGATTCGAACTTGCAATAATGGTGTTACAGGCGACTATTCGAACCGGTCGGCCATCGCGGCTCCTGGATATAAAGTAAAGAATCTATAAAATAATCCCTCTAGCATTTTCATTCAAAAGTCAATCAAAAGGTCCTCGGTCCGTCAATTAAACAATGATTCATTATAAGAATCAATTATATTAGAACCCGGTTCTATTAAAACAGGTCTTATAAAGAACACTAGAATGTAACACAAGGTCTGAATCAAAGAATTGATTTTCCTTATCGATAAAATCGTAACAAGGTGGTGATTGAAGATCCAATATACATCACTTGCTGAACTAGTTAAGTTAGCAAACCACAGTTACAGTAGTACAAAAACGTTCTTCGATTATAAATTCATTCTTTAAAAAGTGTCTTAAAGCCTTTTGAAACTATAGAGCTAACCAGATAACTGCATTTATAACTAAAATTACTGAATACGCCGTGGTGGCCGACTGGTTTATCCCTACTCTACCAATGAGTTTTCTGAGCTTAAGTACAGTGATTAATCACACCACGAGCTTTACGGTGAAGGCAAACATCGAGAGGAAACCTGCATACGTCTGAGAAGAAATTCAAAGGCGTACGTATAGTCGTGCTGGAGTAACGGCGATGGACTCGCCATTAGTCACGTTGGCACCTAAAATATATCTCTGGCGGAAAGTGGTTGTGTGGTCTACCTATACACCTCTGCCTACCTCTTCGGGGACCCTTGTGGGGAGGCGTGAGGATATATTATTATTATTTATATTTTATATAATATTCTCTCGTGAAGTACGAGTTTGGACTGCATTTTTCACGACAGAGGCGTTTTGGCCGAGTGGTGAGTAATCGCTGCAACGTATGAATTGGAAGACTACACACAAGATCTTTTTGGTTCCAATGTTCCATGTGCGTTGGTAGAAGGTAGAATGGCAACTTGTCGAAAAATTCTTCGGAACAGTCAACGTTATACAAGCGGTAGAACACATGGGGAGGCAATCTCCTCAGACTTAATAGTTCCAAGTTGCCTGTTAAATGTGTCAATTTCACGCGGGTAAAAACGCAGGGCACAACTAGTATACACGTATAAAATTAAATCAACCATGTCTTCACATAAAGGTGCGTCCACACGCCACAAATCATCTGCGCACGAGCAGATTGCGATCGAGTCGCCTAACGATCGGATAGCAGAAGATGCTATCCGAGAGATCTGTCGACGATTGGCACAAGGCTTTGTTGTTTTATTTCGTGGTGTAAGTTAAAAGCGGAAGCGATTAAATACACGTTTTAATCTGCACCAATATACTTAATTACGAATACAGTTAAAAATAAATTTAAGTGTCTGTTTACCTAATAACAATAAAATGTAACGAAGAGCCGTGGTGGCCGAGTGGTTCGAGCAGTTGCCTGCGACGCAAAGGTCGCAAGTTCGAATCCCGAATGTACCAATGAGTTTTTCTGAACTTATGTACAGTGATTAGTCACACCACGAGCTTTACGGTGAAGGAAAACATCGAGAGGAAACCTGCATTCGTCTGAGAAGAAATTCAAAGGCGTATGTATAGTCGTGCTTGAGCAACGGCGATGGACTCGCCATCTGTCACGTTGGCACCTAATATACCTCTGGCGGAAAGTGGGTGTGTGGGTATTACCTAGACACCTCTGCCTACCCCTTCGGGGACCCTTGTGGGAAGGCGTGAGGATATATGTAACGTGATAACAAATTCAAGTGCAAAAATCACTTTATTACTTTATTTGCGCGCTGAGGTAAGTACCAACTATTTAGTTGGCCGCGCCTTATGTGGGAACGAAGGTGAGGCAGCGGGTTGCCTAGTGCTCGCAACACACGTATGTCTAAAGAGACTGACGTATGTGTATGAAGCCAAAGAATGTGTGTAAGTCTTGAGAGTACGTGCGCTCTACTCTCTGTTTATCCCTGGACTTGACGCGATGAAAATATTGAATATTTTAAACTAACGACCTCTTTTAACTTACACCATTCGTATCTACAAAGGGAAACCTTCCTTTACAAAGGTGTGAAATTATGAGCCAGTGCGAATTCTCTCTGCCAATTATATCCGGTTGTCGCCGCTTATCCTAAGTCGTGGCCGAAATTATTACCAAGAGGGCCACGACTCTATATGGAAATACTATTGCTATTATTATTACTCTTGGACATTTACCTACTTTGTGAACCTATTTTGCAACTAGTAATTTTAGTTTTAAATCACTTAGCTTCGACATTTATCGGGATTTGGAAAACATCAGCCATGATTACAATTGTTCCTTCTATAAAACGCAATAAACTCAATATGAGCCATAATGGCTGAGTGGTTTAAGTAGTCCTATCCAAATTGTACTAATGAGCTTTTTCGAAATGTATGTAATAATATATCCTTCCCACAAGGGTCCCCTGAAAGGGTAGGCGTATGCGTGTACACCCTTTTTCAGCCAGAGATATATTTTAGGTGCTAAGGTGACGGATGGCGAGTCCATCGCCGTTACTCAAGCAATTTTATACATACGCCTTCGATCTTCACAAGCATATGTAGGTTTCCTCTCGATATTTTCCTTCACCTTTAAGCTCGTGGTGTGACTAATCACTGTACATGAGTTCAGAAAGTCATTGGTACAGTCTGAATTCGAACTCGCAATCTTTGTGTTGCAGGCAACTACTCGAACCACTCGGCCACCACGGCTTAATAGAAACTTAGCTCTTCATTATACTAAGTCCAAACAATGGATAGTACAGACGGTCACGATCGTATCACGTGTCACATTGCAAAGGCCAACATCGATTATAATCGAGGCGGCTTCACGACAACGATTATTCGAATACCAGTGGCAGATAGAAACGACTCCTGTATCGATACAGCAATCGAATTGTCATTCGTGCAAACATATCAATATTATTGACTAAGCCGATTCACGATTTGCTTATAATAATGTTTGTAATGTAATTGTAATGTATTGTTATGTCTAGAAACGTCCGCCTAGGTCTACCCCTTCCAACACTTTCATTCACACTCGCCTTATACACTTTTTTCGCCAATCGTTCATTCATTCTCTCGACATGGCCAAACCATCTCAGCATACCTTACTCAATTTTTGTCACTTCATCTTATTTTTTTTTTTTTTTTTTTATACCACTTGGTTGGCAAACAAGCATGCGGTCCGCCTGATGGTAAGCGGTTACCGCCGCCTATGGACGCTTACAACACCAGGGGTATCACTCGCGCGTTGCCGACCCTGCAGGAATCTTTTCACACCCTTCTTGAAGAACTCCATGCTGTACTCTCCAGGGAAAACCTCAACGGGGAGCTCATTCCACAGCCTGAGCGTTCGCGGAAGGAAACTCCTTTGGAACCGCGCAGTGCGAGACCTTTGTGGTTCCAAGGTATGGGGATGAATTCCCCGTCGATGACGAGCGGTGCGGTGGTAGAAGGTGGAAGTGGGCATCATGTTGAACAATTCTGCAGAACACTCAACCCATTATACAAGCGGTAGAACACACACAGGGAGGCAAAGTCTCTCCTCAAACTTAGTGATTCCAAGCCGCCTGTGAGCATGGGATCATCGACTATTCTAGCGGCGCGTTTCTGAACCGCGTCAAAAGGCCCAAGCTGGTATCCAGGGGCTCCAGCCCACAGGTGGCAGCAGTACTCCATATGTGGCCGAACTTGCGACTTATAAAGTTGCAGCCTTTGTTGCGGTGTGAAGTACTGCTTAGCTCTGTTGAGCACACCGAGCTTCCTCGACGCCAGCTTAGCCTTGTCCTCTAAATGACCACGGAACTGAACGTCGCTAGAAATATCGACCCCAAGGATCCTAATGCTTTCCGAGATGTTTAGGGGAGTGTTCTGGAATTGTGGAGCCACAGCGAATGGAGTTTTTTTAGCGGTGAACGCGCATACTTGTGTCTTAGTGGGGTTGAAGTGGACTAGGTTTAGTCGACCCCAATCGGAGACACTGCGAAGTGTACTCTCGATTTCAGACACAAGTCGTTCGCGACTTTCCTCCACAGTGGAACGAGGGAGATTAGCACGGCCCGTGTAGTAAGTGTCCCCAGTGCTGTCGTCTGCATAACAATGAATGCCTTCAATAGAAAACATGTCATTAATATGCAGAAGAAACAGAGTCGGGGACAACACAGAGCCTTGCGGGACGCCAGCATTAATGTCCATGCTTTCGGAGCAGCTACCGTCAACGACGGCTCTTATGCGTCTGCTGGACAGAAAGCTGGCGACCCATTTGCATAATCCCTCTGGCAGTCCGTAGGATGGAAGCTTCGATAGAAGACCGCGATGCCAGACCCGATCGAACGCTTTCGCCACATCCAAGCTAACAGCTAATGCCTCACCTTGACTCTCAATGGCGAGTGACCAACGGTGCGTGAGATATACTAGAAGGTCACCCGTTGAGCGACTGTGGCGGAAGCCATACTGTTGGTCACTCAACAAACTGTGACCCTCTAGATATCGCAGGAGTTGCGTGTTAATCACTCGCTCCATAATTCTTCAGACCACAACGTTTCATACATACAAACATATAGAAATATATATATGTATATTTGCCATGAAAAATACGAAATCAATCCAGTCGTTACGTAGATTTGCGGAACATGCATACAAACAAACATACAAAAATTATACAAATTGTGTATTTGTTATCACTTAAGCATAAACAGTTTCCTGTTCTGATTAGCATATGTATATCTTATAAGATTTCGTGTGACTAATCACTGTACTTAAGTTCGGAAAAACTCATTGATGCAGTCGGGATTCAAACTTGCGATCTTTTCAATTATCTTATAAGATCTCGTGGTGTGAATAATCACTGTACTTAAGTTCGGAAAAACTCTTTGGTGCAGTCAGGATTCGAACTTGCGATCTTTGCATAATAATTATCAACAATCGCGCGCGTACGGCACACGGTATACTAATGAAATAAAATTGTATGCAGGTGAAACCGTGGGTAACCGTAGCTGGTAGTAACATATATATTCTTTAAGACATGTACAATTCCGTTGAAATCCAATGACATACATTCTTAAGCTTAACGGATTAGTTCAGCAACACACAGACAAATTGAATTAAATACTGGAACACTAATCAATAATTAATACCAATAGAAAAATTTGCAATCCATCAAATCGTGCGTGAGCAGCTAGTGATGCGAACATTTGTCGATAACCAACGGTAGCGGTTAACGAATCGATCAATCGATTTGGCTTCAGGCGACACACGATCGATTTGAATCGATAGACTGTCTCTATGCGGATGTTTATGGTGAAATTTATTGAATTGAGAAAGGGGCTCACCGTTGTCAATAGCTAACGATGAGAAGATGGAGTTGCTAGTGGCTGCCTCGAGCACGCGATTTCACACGATAATGGTGGGAGTTTAAACAGTAGCAGATTAATTACATGTGGCAAAAGTAGCTTCGGGGCTTACGAATTGGGGATGCTTACTGGTCGAAAAAGTATCAATTTTTATTTAATAAGTTTAACTCTTTTATTTATTACCAAGGGCCATTGACAGAATTTGCTACAGGCTATGCGCTGACTTAATCTTAGCTTATCTTAAAATCCGGCACTGAGTTTCACTATAATTATTAACATAGTTATTTTACTGTTAGAGCAGTTGCCTGCGACACAAAGATCGCAAGTTCGAATCCCGACTGTACCAATGAGTTTTTCTGAACTTAAGTACAGTGATTAGTCACACCACGAGCTATACGGTGAAGGAAAACATCGAGAGGAAACCTGCATACGTCTGAGAAGATATTCAAAGCTGTATGTATAGTCGTGCTTGAGTAACGGCGATGGACTCGCCATCTGTCACGTTGGCACCTAATATAACTCTGGCGGAAAGTGGGTGTGTGGGTATTACTTATACACCTCTGCCTACCCCTTCGGCGACCCTTGTGGAAAGGCGCGAGGATATATATATATATTTTACTGTTTGATTTACTGCAAACAAACACGACTGCAGCTCCTTTCTTATGCAGCAGAGCAACTATCATAAAACGTAGTTAGGAAGAACAATAGGCAGTATTTTCTGGAGATACATTTTTTTAACAATATAAATCTATAGTTATGTAATAATAATAATAATAAATAATTAGGTATAGATAAATACAACAATTTCATTGTTTGGTTCTTCGTTGCTTCCACGTCTTCACTTCAACTAATATTCATTAAAGTTTTCATACATATTGTCAGGAATACTGAAACGGACTCACTATTATTTTTATCCAGAAAGAGTATACGTCATCGGATGGCTTTTAGATAAATAGCTTTTAGACTCCGGCACGAAGACTAACAATCTGTGTATGAAAATATACCAACATAAAAAGCAAATTCACCGAAAACTACTTAAAAAAAATCTATACGGAAATCCTGAACGTACTACTAAGATCCCTAAAAAAAAGAACTTTGATATGCAGAAAACAAAACGAATATCTCGTAAAAACCGAACGTTAACGCGAGCATAGCTACGGGTAAGAGCTAGTAAATAAATAACATAACGTCCCAACATAAAAAGCGAATTCACCGAAAATTATTAAAAAAAAGTAAATCTATACGGAAATCCTGAACAATTAAGATCCCAAAAAGAGGTCGGTGACTTTAACGCGAACATAGCTACGGGCAGGAGCTAGTAATGAAATAACATAACGTGTGAAATTTTAATCCCAACGAGAATTAAACGGAAGCCGAACAGCGAGAAAATTGTTTCAATCACGCAACGCGAGTCAACTAATCCCAACCGAATCTAAAAACGAGTTGAAACTCGCTAGAAGACGTAATAGATGCATTGACGGCGTCGTGTCATGAGAATGGAACATTTGGAATTCACTGAATCGAATTGAAATCGGCTATATGTAAATCCAATGAGCTTGTATGGGTATGGTCGCAAGTGATTTACAATAGTGCCGTGCTGAAGTCTCCATTTCCTTTACACTCCTTTTAAGCCTAAGATATCAGAGTGTCTTCAACAAGATGTTTCTCGCTTCGAAATGTTTATTACACATACAGCTACGCTTCAATGGTTTTCATCTGGTTCGTTTGGTTTGGAGTTTCGTTATTAGCTGTGATGATGGCGAATTCCTTTTTGCGAAAGTTATTTTGTTTCTAAATATGCTTAGAAATGGTGTTCGAGTGGATCGAGCAATTGCCTGCAACACAAAGATATCAATTTTGAACCTCCACTGCACCAAAGAGTTTTTCTTGACTTAAGTACAGTGATTAGTCACACCACCTTTTATGCTGAAGGAAAACATCAAGAGGAAATTGCTCACATTTGAGAAGAGATTTAAAGACGTCTAGTTGTTCTTGAGAAACGACGTCTCGCTATCTTTTATGTTGGCACCGAAAATATATCTCCGGAGAAAAGTGGTGTTACCTACACAGCTCTGAATAGCGCTTCGAGAATCCGAAGCAAGGCGTGAAGATGATTTTAGGAATAGGAATAAATCTCCGGTGGGCTTTGAGGCCGCATCTGAGCTTACTAGTAGTCCCATTTATTGAATTTGCGCATCCCCTAATGGCGTCCTTGGGATCGTCCCTATACATAGTAATCTATAGATAATTCTATCCACGAAGACGCGCCCCACTATTCTTCTTTATACATAGTTTATAGTGTAAGTGTGCAACCTTCCTCTAATGTTTGAGTACTATCGATACACACTGATTACATATGAGTGCACACGCACACTACAATTCATACCTCAGGTCAAACTCAAGACCCTCTCGACTAGAAATTGGTGGGGCGCGTCTTCGTGAATAGAACTATATTATTTCTTTGGTTATTGTGTTTTAAAATCAGCAACGGTAGAGAATATATTTTTTTCGTTGCAAATTCATACCGTGGATTTAAGCCGACTTGAAGATGAAGACCAAGAACCAAAAAGTGTCAATTCATCATTATAAAACTTCCGAAAAGTACGACAACTATTTTGGTGTCAACACTAACATTTAGGTTAACGACCCAACTAATAAACTACGCGATGTTATCCACAATTGAATAGGGTATGCAGACATTAAATTAGGAAGTTACCATTTGCAGGGTGCACACATTCGTTAATTTAAATTATGTTTCATTATACTAGTTGATTGTGTCAGGGTAAACGCAGCTTGTTATCGGCCAAATGAATAACTGCTTCCTCGTACACATTGTCATTGCGTTTGTTCCCACAATAGGAAATGGTACAAGTAACGATACCAGAATAAATATTATCAAGATTACGGCTAAGGATGTCCTCAATATCCGTTTTTATATTATTTACGTTTTTATGGTTTATTTTTCTAGGAAAACTGTAGGCAGATTTTATTTACTTGTATGTATGTGTATTAGTTAACGAACATTCATAATTCTTGCAAGACTATACCCACTGATGGAGGGCAGAACTGTAGTGGCTGATCTGAGAGGTCCCAAAACAATTACTAAGTATTATATGCAAGAAATCTATAGTAGTCCATAGTTTATACCAGGGGATCCCAACCTTTTCTTGATCAGGGACCACTTTTATGATATTTTTGTTAGCAAGAACCTCTGTGAAGGGAAAATTAAAATAATGTGAAATAATCAAACCGAAACTTTAATTAAAAATGCAACAGCTAGTTACATAAAACAAATAATAGTATTTTTTGGATAAAGCTACGCGCAAATCATCACTAAGATCCACGGACCACTGGTTGGGAACTCCTGGTTTATACTAATCAGTTTTTTGTTCATGGCTGCAGCCTGCACACAACAAAGGGTTTATTTGTGATATATGTAGCGAGCATGTCAAGATAAAAATTGATGATATCAATGCTAACACGCGAGCCCGCATGTGGTGGCGTTAGGGATGAGAATTTCGCCCGTTATAGTTATCCTACTAATGTATATTTTTATATATGACCGGCAGGTGTTACTAAAACTCTTCTTACTCTTTTCATTTTACTTTTATATGAGCTAAGAGCAAACATCCTCACAAACTGTCACATTTATAAAACCTGTCACTTTGACATCTACTCAACACTGTTGTGGCTCAAACCGATGTCTTCTCATACTCACTGAACGAATTCACGAAGGCCACTTACAGCTAATTGTGTGTGAAGGAATAACTTAAGTTTTAAGATTAATAAATATAAACTAACTATAAATAGAATAAATGACCCAAATCTGTGTCACGCGGAAGGGTGCTAAGAAAACTAGCGGCATTGCCACGTTGTATGGCAATGCTGATTCGCTGAGCGAAATATTCGCCAGCCCTCTTGTCACGGGAGGCCTCAAAGAGTTTCCTCGAGACATCCCTATAAAAATGAAGAGCATCCGGTCCCCACGGCCGTAGAGTTTCGACTCCAAACGCCACAAAAACGTAGTCTTGGCTCAAGGTAGCATAGTTGCGATGTTTGAGGCACTCCTGCCGAGCAGCCGCTGCGCCGGCAGTCACCGACGTCTCCGGGAGGTGAGACGGAGTCAGAGTGTCGACGCAGGTTGCACCCCACATTAAGGGCCGTCCCAGCCGCCAGGGCACCAGTGTCAGACCATCGGGCCGCTGCTCGATTCCATCTTCTCGAGCGAGTTTTAGGATTAAATATATATATACATTTTAGGTATTAGGTATATTGTATTTGTATTAGGTTAACCTGTAAGGATAGTTGTAAGCATAATAATAAATAAATAATTAAATAAATTAATAAAATATGTCTTTGAATGTCTCCCCTAACGTTAGGATTTCACGATGTTTACCTAAAGTTTGTAGCATTATCATTCAGCTGCCTAAAAAATATTTGTTAAATATCGGATTAGAACTTGAATCGTGACTTTGCAGGTGAGATCTTAAACCACCACACCACTTAGCCACCGCGGTTATTCTTCAATTTGGCGAATACTGAGTCACTATCGAAGACTTCAAGGAAAGTTAATTAATTTCACAATCATTACTTGCAAATTTCATCGATAAAAACCTCCCCCTCACTCACCTATTTATCCGCACAGTGGGAACATCTATTATTGGCTAACTATAAATAAAATAATAGTAGATAAAATTAGAAATAATTATTACTCCGCTCCGTACAAGCTACCGTGAGACTAGCACGAATTTACTGGAAGCACTACGGGCTTATCAAAACTATATAGCCTATGAATACATTGTAGTAAGTCAAACTCCTGTGTTTACGTTATATTTACTTTTTATACTACTAAGTGGGTAAACTAAGAAAGATAAATTTTGTTTCCATAAAGTAAAATAAAATAAAAAAAGCTGATGGTAAGCGGTTACCGCCGCCTATGGACACTTGCAACACCAGGGGTATCGCTTGCGCGTTGCCGCCCTTCGGGTGACTTTTGAATTGTTCTTGACTAATGTGCCCGGGGATCCACCCGCGTAAATTGTATTTCTTTAGAATGTGATTTTCCGGAATTATACTGTGGCGAAATAAATTATTATTGTTATTATTAATACCTCTATAAAGTTTCCTCATGCCTTACTACAAGGGTCTCCGAAGGGCTAGGCAGAGGTGTATAGGTAGCACCGCCACACCCACTATCTGCCAGGAATATATTGCCAATGCGATGTCGATGACAGATCACTAGAAAACCTCATTGGTTCAGGCAGGCAGAATTGGAAATCTTTTTGCTGCAAGCAACTGCTCGAGCCCCTCGGCCACCACGGCTATTATGAGAAATTACACCGATCAAACCAGTGCTTTATTACTCGAATTTGTACTATGTTTGACCGTACTCATCATGCGAAAGAAGCTTTTGATAGCGCGATTTACAAAATGGACAACGCCATCTCTTGGCAAAAAAAAGTCAAAACTAAAATGCATGTAAAAAAAGAACTACAAGACATGAATAATAAATGGTAATACAACATTTCGTGTAATTAAAACTCTTTGTATCTACAAATGACTTAAATTGTACAGCTTACCAATTATTAATTTATATGCGTAATTAACAACCCACTTTGATGTGCTCCATTTGAATGAGTCCAGTTGTTAAAGAAAGTAAAAGTTCAGATTAAACTTACTCATTTATTTTCCCTTTTAAAAGAGATTATTTACGCTACTTTAAGTAAGTTCGTAAAAGTCACTTAATAGTTTAAAGCAATAAACTTTGGAGCTTACCCTTTTTTATTAGTCTGAAAAGTGCAGTATACCATCATCTTAAGTGTAATGATAATTATAAACCTCCTTGTGACTGTATCGTTGTGTGCTGAGTGATTTACGTAGCCACATTTAAATTGCGCAGGTTCGAAGCCCGACAGCTTGAACCATAGAGGTTGAGGAACAATGAATCTATCATACCTCGAGCTTTAAGTAAAACTTACAGTAAAGAAAAAGGCTAAACGCTGTCTGGATTGTTGCCACCTAAACCTGAGTACTTTCGCCTACCCCTTCAGGAACACTTATAGGAGGGATTAAAGATACATACATATATACTCTTCTTTCTTTCTTAGGATTCTTGAAAATCCTATCGATTTCATCTAGGTAGTTGGAACGTGGTCTTTCTGTACCACTTCTACACATTTTCGCATTGTATAGTTTCACATATATATAAAGATACATACGTAAGTTTGTACATCATTTTTATAATACCAATATAACCAGAGTAAGGACAGCTTAAGTAGCTTAACTCCGAATCAACAACTTCCATTAGAGATCTAAGAATACTCCGCTCAAGTAATTGTAGCCCAAACAGATTCATATTGTATGTAGTTACAAGCGAGATTCAGGTTGCCCCAAATTGCTAAATTAATATTCTAAGATACCTTTCTATTTCAGCGAAATCCTTCAATGGCTTATTCAATGATCTTCTAACGTAGCTACTGAATCTGAACTAATATTCTGAATATTCTTTTATATCTCACACCGTCATTAGTTCCCATATTCAGTGGCCCTGATTGATACATTTCAATGTCTGTCTTGACTAATTGCTTCGGTGTTGAGTCTTTGTTATCAATTGAGTTAATTTGTGCATGTCTTACATTTATTATCTATCATCATTCAGGCTTTGTCTACCTTGTACAATTTCACATTCAAATTTGGATCGGCTCAAATTTAAATTTGTATTTTTTTTTCAGATTTATCTATATTATTTCGCAATTGTGGATCAGCCGCTAGTCGAAATTTATAATGAGTGTTAATAATGGCAAATGTATCCTTATTGAATGTTGAATACGTCATCAATTAAAATGGTTTTCTATTACACGTCTTGCCGTCGATGAAGGCATCGGATCCACAAAGGTATTGCGCGGTTTCAAAACAGTTTCCTTCCGTGAGTTCTCTGATAATGGATACTGCCAGGCTTTGTCTAGAGCTGTACTCTCTAGGAGTTCTGCACGGACAGTGTGGAAAGTTATTGCAGGTACCTAAAAGCCCTTGGTATTGCAAATATTAATTTGCGGCGGTAGCAGCTTGCATCTACGATTCTTACGGATGGTGGGAATATTGTATCGTATTGTATTATTTAAGCCATAATTACATACCTATTGTCTTACTGTCACTACCATGCCAGTGGAGTATTCGTAAGTTAATTATTTAAACATAGGGTTATTGCTTGTAGCTTGGTTCAAGAATGCATATAAATATGCCGAATAAGTGCTGGGTCAGTTTGGGATCACGGATTGGAATTAGACACATGTCATATAAGTAATAATAATATATGAGTTAATAATTTGTGACTAAACGAACTTACCTGTGTAAGTAAGTGAAAGAAAAAATTATACGAGTTTAGAATTTAGATTAGACGGTTCTTCCGAAGAGACAGATTTCGACGACGAAGATAAAAATCTCGACGATGAAGCACGTAGTATAATAATTATTATAATATTGATATTTTATGCTTTGCTTAATTTTTTTTTAAACAAGAATCAGGTATCTTTTTCAAATCAAAATTTTGCATTGGAAAGTTTTGTCCTGCAATTACGTATACCTTGCGTGGGCGCAACAATTTAGTTTTTTACCTATTCCATTGTCAACACTTATCCGATCGGTTGAAAATCGATTCTAACTGTATATTAAATTCAAATAGAAAGTTGTTTTCGTGCTTTTTATAATAGCCTATGAAGGTGCCTTTTGATTATTTTAATTATGCCTTTTAAGGCAAAAAATAATTTTCGCTTCTTATAATCTAATGATGCCATACGACTATATTTACCTCAATTTGAAATATGACGTTAATAAAAGCGGTATTAGGTTCCTTTTTGTGTTTGAATTTTTGAAGGTTTTAGCATGTCTCAAGAATGTATGATAATATAACAGATGGCGAGTCGAACGCTATGTTTCATTGGAAACGTTTCTAGCTTTCCTCCCGATATTTTCCTCAACAATAAAGTTAGTTCTCAATTACAATTTTTAAATTATTTTTAAAGATATTCACTAGTAATCGTTATGGGATTAAGAACTTTATTTAAGTTTAAAAAAAAATTACTTAACCTAAATCATATAACAGAAACAGACGAGGATTAGAACCTACACTGATTTTACACTTGTTTAATGTTAATTACCACAAAACGTCACGGACTGATTTTGGAGGACCTATTTAATTTATAAGCAGTTCTCGTATTTACCATGCAAACCATTTGAATGGCACACTAGACACTTGGACCATCACTAGCAACTGCTAGGTATATGTTACAGAATAAATAATAACGTGCATTTCAAATAAAACAAAAGCAGTGTGAGAACAAGATCTTGATTGAATCTGATTACTCTGCGATATTGTGGGTATTTGTTTGGCGTCGCCCCATTGATGGATATGCGATTGTTCATACGATACTCATTGTTAACGTATGATCTATTGTAAGGTATTATAGTGAAATTGATTCTGTCAATGAGTGTATTAAAATTAATTTGATATACTCAAGTTTCAAAGGTCATACGGGGAGTGTATGAGTATCGTATTTCAAGCGAAAGAGTGGAACACCTCGCTCTATTCTTCTACACATATTGATCTGACAATTTATTTATACTAATATTATAAAGGTAAAAGATTTATTCAGAAAAAAATATTTGCAGACACAACAATTAACAATGTACAAAAAACACTTGTATTGTAAGCGTAAATAGGTTGCTGTAACCGTTTTCCATCGCGTGGGCCGTATGCTTGTCTGGCACTCTTGCTGTATAAAAAAAAACAACCAAAATAATTCCGGAGTTAAAGAGAGTAGAGCGCTAGTTTCCCTGGACTGATCATATAAGCTTATAATTAAAGCTTGCTACGTAATATTGCAATATTTGCAATCCTTAATTAAAATTGCTTTCCTTACAATAAGGATAAAAGCGTTATAATGAGTTGCTGGTGTACTTTGTGTGAGATATTCAGAATATATTGAATGATAACGAATTTTAAGTCGCCTGAATACATAATATTCAGGCGACTTAAAAATCGTTTGTGCCGCTCAGAAAAGATTGTCATAATAACAAAGTGTTTTATCCCGAATGTCATATAAAACATGAGCCAAATAATTGTGGTCATCAATTACATTCGACGTGCCTAGTAATAAAACGATTTCTAAATTGTTCATAGCAACAGACGTAGGTACTTCGTCTACCACATCAGTGTAATTGATTTTCTTGTGCATCAATATGAATTATGTATCAATCAAAATATCATTACGTGGTGTGTGGCACAAGTGTAAAGAATATTTTCCGCCGTTTGGGCAACACAAAGGTTGCATGTTTGAAACACGTCTGTAACAATGAATTTCTGAATTTATGTACAGTGATTAAGCACACTTCAAACTTTACGGTGAAGGAAAACATCGAGTGGAAACCTGCAGCCTGTAACCTGCAATGTTGAATTTCTTGTCAAACGTATCGTCGTGATTGAGAATCAGCGATGGACTCGCCATCTGTCATGTTGTCACATGAATATAGCTCGAAACCGGCGACGAGCCAATGAATCGGGAGGAATAGTATGCAAGTCTAGAGAGAATTAGCGCTCAATGCTCTCCGCCAACCTCGTTAGGGTCTCGGTGTGATGATATATATTTATTTACTAGCTGTCCCGCCCAGCTTCGCTCGGGTGAAAAAGTTAAATTGCTCGTAACACGATCGCAGCGCCACCTATTGGGTCCAATTGTAAATCTAAACCATTCTCGAATCTAGCTTAAGACACACAGAAACACACAGAAAGCTTCGCCCGGGTAAAAAGGTAAAATTCTTGAAACTCGATCGCAGCGCCACCTATCGGGTCCAATTTAATATAGCCTATGTTACTCGGGGATAATGTAGCTTTCCAAAGGTGAAAGAATTTTTGAAATCGGTCCAGTAATTTCGGAGCCTATTCATTACAAACAAACAAACAAACAAACAAATCTTTCCTCTTTATAATCTTAATATATATATTTCTTGTGTGCGTGTGTGTGTCACTGAACTCCTCCTAAACGACTGGACCGATTTTGATGAAATTTTTTGTGTGTCTTCAGATGGATTTGAGAATGGTTTAGATTCACAATTGGACCCGATAGGTGGCGCTGTGATCGGGTTTTAGGGCATTTACTTTTTTCACCCAAGCGAAGCTGGGCGGGACCACTAGTATTAGTATAGATGTCGCCGCTTTCATCCTCTGTCTTGTACCACACCGTTATTTGCATAGAACCGTCGCTACAATGGAACACTTCCTGTGTCTGAGCTGGAACATTACTTCGACCGGAGATTCCGAACGATCAATTTGCTTAATTGACTCGGCGAGGTGCGTGTATATATAAAAAAGAACCTCCTTTGGACTTGACTCGTACATAATGGGCGTTTGGCACTTCCGGCCATTAAGCTAGGGTCCTATTTTATTTTTCTTTCAATTTAGGCGTGATCTACACCGTGTTTTCTTTATTGTATTTTAATCTTAAGCTGTAAAGATATAAAGATATTAAGGCGATAGTAAGCGGTTTAAGCATAAAGGCGCTTAAAATAAAAATAAAACACTCGCGCTTCATCAGTCTTTATTTAGTTGAGTTCCCTGTAACACAAGCATCGCAAGTCGAATCCCGACTGTACCAATGAGTTTTTCTGAACTTAAGTACAGTGATTAGTCACATCATGAGCAATACTGTGAAGGAAAACATCGGGAAGAAACCTATATACGCCTTGAGAAGAAATTCAAAGGCGTATGCATAGTCGTGCTTGAGTAACGGCGGCGGACTGTCATGTTGGCGCTTAATATGTCTGTGGGTGGGTAATACCTCTGCCTAACCCTTCGGGGACACTTGAGGGAAGGCGAGACGATATCTTTACATATATATTTCACAGAACTCCTTCTAAACGGCTGGACCGAGTTTAATGAAACATTCTGTGCGTTTTCAGGTGGAAACAAAAATGGTTTAGATTCACAATTGAACCCGATAGGTGTCCTCGCGCTGCGATCGTGTTTCAGGAAATGTATTTTTTACACCCGAGCGAAGCTGGGAGGGACAACTATACTATACTATACTATAATACATACACAAATATCATCACGCCAGGTCCTAACGGGGTAGGCAGAGAGTATAGAGCGCCAGTTCTCTCTAGACTTACATACCTCTTTCGCTTCGTCCACATTCATCTGTCTCTACATACATGCTTGTCGGTTTCGAGTACTCTTAACGTTCCCGTCCTTGAGAGTCCGATCTATTTGATCCAGGTAGTTGGAACGTGGCCTTCCTCTGCCTCTTCTTGCACACACTTTTGCTTTGTATATCTGTTTCGTCAGTCTATACTATAATATGTGCATATATATATATTAGAACTTAAGTATCGTGATTAATAAAGCTCGTGGTGTGATTCACCACCAGCTTTAAGGTGAAGGATTACATCGAGAGATCTATGAATAAAAAATAGCGTTGGATTGAATGTTAGTTTCGGAAAAAGTTCAACACCGCTCCCTTGTTTTCACAAATTGACATTAATTAATTCCTAGCAATTACAAGAAGGATGGTCGTTTAAGCAGGCCTCGTCTGAAAGCACCATTATGTCGCGCGTTATGGCATGAACGGAGCGGCTCATTAGTTTGTATTAAATTAAAGGGAACAAATTTGTATATTGTATGAATGGCATTTATAATGTGATAATGAGTAAATACGCGAAGATGATAGCTACGTACCAAGGTGGATAGCTTTTAGATATGCTACGAGCTTCTGCAGACATGGGTAGCTGATACGATCTTATTTTCAAAAGTGCTGCTGCTACTAAATATCGTTAGTTTTTTTTTAATAGTTTTTGTAGGAGCCGTGGTGGCCGAGTGGTTCGAGTAGTTGCCTGCGACACAAAGATCGCAAGTTCGAATCCCGACTGTACCAATGAGTTTTTCTGAACTTTAGTACAGTGATTAGTCACACCACGAGCTTTACGTGAAGGAAAACATCGAGAGGAAACCTGCAAACGTCTGAGAAGCAATTCAAAGGCGCTCGGACTAGCCAGTTTGTCAGGGTCTTTTCAATCGTTCTCTATAGACTTATAAAGCTCTTTCGCTTCATCCACTTTTTTAGTCTCTTCACACTCTTTAGAATACTCTTAACGTTCCTATCCTTGAGAATTCAATCGGTATGATTCCCACAAGGGTCCCCGAAAGGGTACACAGCATTTAATCATGTATTAGCCATCCTCGCCATAGCCATGTTTATCGAATGACCGATTATTTAAGCTCAGTTTTATGTTTGGGCCCTGTATGGGCCCTAGCGGTGCCCTAACCGATCCTTACGCTATATGAAGGATAAGCGTATCCTTCATATAGCGTAAGGATCGGTTCCATTCTGCCGCCGTTTGTGTGTCCCGGCCTACACTGTCAGTAAGCCGTGTAATTGCATACTCTCGGCGAGTGATCTCGGACAATGGAGGTAATTGTAGCACTGGCCGCGCGTGCGTGTACACTTTGTGTTGTGTTCATTAACTGGAGTTCACAGGCGAGGTGATGTAATTGGTCACTGTTTTGCCTATAATTTTGTACACTCAACGTCCTAGTGCATTCTGGCATGTGTAGACCGCCCAGTCTACAAATGTATTTTATATGCAAGGATAGAATCTTATTGTAGATGGTGTATATTTATAAAAATGGTACAGGGGAATTACACCATTTATTTTTATTTCTATATCTACCAATTTCTATTCACGCATATAGATTTATTTCAGTAGCTCAACGTTTTGTTATTATGTGTGAATTATACCATTGTTTTCTCCTATTTCTACTATCTAACTAATATCTACAATTGCTACCAATTTCTCCCATACTTAAAGTACCTGTACATGCAATTTTATATTACAACTGCACGCGCGTATTCACAATGAATCCACTTTGTATGTCTATATTTAGCTGTATGTTAAATGTAGCCTTTTAAACCATGAAAAACGATCTCTGTGGATCACTAGCATTCTAACAACCTTATAAGGAGCATTTACACCACATTACGAATATTACGACCATTGCAGACCACCCAGAGTTAGTACAAATAGTACTAGGATCTACTAGATAGCACACGTCAATAGAATTTACTGCCTACAGTCATTGGAACTATACAGTCGTAAAGCATTCCGAAAAAGTACAGTCGAGTCGAATAATACATGAGGTAAGTTTCATGCAGGCTTGAATAGGCATTGTGTATTTAATACTTATGTACGTGACTGTACTAGCTGAGATGATTCCATATTTAATTTAGGCGTTCCACCGTGAAAACTAAGAAAAATATCCATAAACTCATCACTTCACAAACGTTTATATTAGTAGATACATCACGCTGAGTTCCTTACGTGTTAGGCAAGGAGAGTAGACTTCTTTCGCTTTATCGATTATAAATATAAATATATCCTCACGCCTTCCGATAAGAGTCCCCGAAGGGGTAGGTAGAGCCCATACATCCACCATCCGCTAGAGATATATATTAGGTGCTAATGTGACAGACTGCAAGTCGGTCGCTGCTCAAGCACGACTATGCATATGCCTTTGAATTGTTTCTCAGACGTATGCAGGTTTCCTCTCGATGTTTTCCTTCACCGTAAAGCTCGTAGTGTGACTAATCACTATACTTAAGTTCTGAATAACTCATTGGTCCACTCGGCCACCACGGCTCTATCATTTTCCCAATTATCAAACACTTACAGTACACATACACAGTTCTGGAAACAATGTCGTATTGTTGAAGTAGATGGGTCGAATCTATAATGCATGAGTACCGTTACACACGTGTCCAACGTAATTCAGATCACGCTTTGTCTATGTTGATATAGTTTTCGTCGTGCCCGTTATGAGATCCTAGGGCTGATCAGTAGGGCTGACTCGAACGCAGTCGTCACGAAAGGTGCGACTCGGCTACCTTGTACCACCGCACCTCTCGGGGTAATCCATCCCCATACCTTTGAACCAAAAAGGCTTCGCTTTGGTTACAAAGGCCTTTCACATTTCATACATACATATATATCATCACGCCAAGTCCCTAACGGGGTAGGCAAAGAGTATAGAGCGCCAGTTCTCTCTAGACTTGCATACCTCTTTCGCCTCGTCCACATTCATCAGTCTCTTCATACATGCTCGTCGGTTTCGAGTACTCTTGACGTTCCCGTCCTTGAGCGTCCGATCGATTTGATGCAGGTAGTTGGAATGTGGTCTTCCTCTGCCTCTTCTTTCACATTTCAAGTAAAGTTTTTTATAGAACTCGGGTGGCAAACAAGCATGCGGTCCGCCTGATGGTAAGCGGTTACCGCCGCCTATGGACGCTTGCAACACCAGGGGTATCGCTCGCGCGCTGCCGACCCTGCTGGAGTCTTTTCCACCCTTCTTGATGAACTCCAGGGTCTTATTTTCTGGGTTTAATCAACGCATCAGATATACTAGTGGCGCAATGGTCTATGGGCAGTAGTAACCGCTTACTATGAAGAACCATGGCCAACCATGGTTGCTTGCTGCCTTATGGTAACTATTACCCTGCTATCAGTTGGTTCTAATTTGCCTCATCGCGTCTAATGGCTTAAGCTCCTTCGCAACTTAGTTTCTTACTATGATGAAAGTATATGTATACTATATTCTTACTATGATGAAAGTATTTGCGTTTCCCATAAAGCTTCCTGACGGGGTAGGCAAAGGTGCAACAATTTCTATTCGCCCGGAATATATTAATGTGCTTACGTCGCTGAGTTTAAAGCACATACCTCTACGTATTTATTTACAAACGTATGCACGTATTCGCGAAAAATCGCTCTACTTAATTTCAAATCGTATAAAAACAGTGTTTTTTCGGTAAAGTAGGCCTTTTCTGTATTACTTGCACTCAAAACGTCGTGATAATCGGTTAAGTTAAGACGTAAAAGCGGAACAAACAAACAAATTTACATCCCTATTTATAGATATTATAATACTTGAATGTATGTTCGACAACCCTATAACCATTACTAACAATTTGTAAACAAAGAACTAAACATTACATGCCTTACATTTTAACAATCATTAATGAAATGTATTCCTTTTCAATTATCAAGATTCAAGGTTAGTATTCTTGCTATTCGTACTCCTTTGGTAGCAAAACACAACAATAACATCTAATAGATGCGAAAGTTAATTTGTTAGCTCTTAACCATAAATATATTTTTTTAAATACTAAATACCTTGGGACAATTCCACACAAATTGACCTAGTCCCAAATTAAGCAAAGCTTGTGTTATGGTAATTAGACAACGATATATTTGCTTAAATAGATAGATATATACTTAAATACAAAGGACGTCAAAGACTAAGGTACACAAGTATTTTGTGTTCATCACACAAATATCTGCCCTCAGCGGGATTCAAACCCGCGACCTCAAGTTTCGCAGTCAGGAGCTCTAACCACTAGACCAGGCGGTCGTTTGCTTACATGTTCAACAAAGAAAGACATAGAGTAGTCAATCAATCAATCCAGTCTTTATCGATCTACTGCTGGGCGTTGGTGGCAACCTTTGCCTTCCAGCGACCGCCACAATATCGTCTGATCATAGAGTCGGCCTTGGATCTACCCAGTGTTCGTTTCTCTAGGCAACCATTTTGTAGCTGCCTTGGGCAACCTCTTGTCAGTGGCAATGTCCCGTGCTCATTGCCACTGTACTCTCTTTATCACTTCACCGACATCAAACCCTTTTGACTGCCATGTATTCATAAAACAATTATAGGAATTTCAAACGTACATTATATTAGGCGTATGTATAGTACTTGGGTAACGGCGATGGACTCGCCATCTATCACGTTGGCATCTAAAAATATGTCTCTGGCGGAATGTGGGTGTGTGGGTACTACCTATACACCTCTGCCTTCCCCTTAGGGGACCCTTGCCCCTTGACCCTTAGGGAAAGCGTAACGATATTTATATACATTATGTTAGTTATATATTTCATAAGGTTGGTACCATGTACCACCCTTATGATAAGCGGTCACCGCAGAAAACGCCGCTGCGAACCGAGTATTCAATGCAAAACTGTTTTCTCGAAAACTTTGTTTATCGAGGATGGCAACAGGCTTTGACATAATTTTAGTGAAAGAAGCGGTTAAGAGAAATAAACGCGGGTAAACCGCGGGACACCCCTTGTAAATAATATATAAACCTGTGTTTACACAAGAGGAATTATAATAATTATAAGATCCCTTGAAGCCTAGCATATTACACACTTCGCTCCAGCAGCCTTCCGCACTCTTACGCCACGGTGACGTAATTAACAAGATAAACCTGTAATAAAACCTACAATTACGCTTATCCCACTGCACTCTACTTGGGTGGTACCAAGGAGGTTGAGTGAAATTCCTTTTGACACCTTGTCACTTTGCCGCAAGGAATTGCAAAGTTTTCGTTAACCAGTGGTAAATCGGTGGAAACGTCAATAATACTCGAAGCCGAAAAATATGCAGGAGTCTGACGAGTGGAATGGCACTCTCTTTTTGCTGGAGATATTTTGATATTATTATATCAGATGAGATGTTAGAGGTAATAAATATTGAGGTAAGGCCAACGTGACATATGGCATATGGCCAGTCCAATGCCCTTTCCCAATGATCCCACGACGATACGTAAGTCAATTAAGAAGTATTTTATTACGCGAACTAATCAAAACGTGTATTTGTTCCAGGTAAGTGAACACCTGTCTTATGTGACTGAAGAAGAGACAGAGAGTCGTTTAAAAAAAATACGAATCTATAAAACAAACTACTTAGTGGGCTGTGGCGGCCGAGTGGTTCGAGAAGTTCGAACCCCGACTGTAACAATGAGTTTTTCTGAACTTAAGAACAGTGATTAGTCACACCACGAGCTTTACGGTGAAGGAAAACATCGAGAGGAAACCTGCAAACGTCTGAGAAGAAATTCAAGAAGAAATGCGTATGTATAGCCGTGCTTGAGTAACATATCTTTGAATTAAATCTCAAACGTATGCGCGTTTACTCAATGTTTTCGTCACTTATTGGTACAGTCGGGATTTGAACTAGCAATATTTGTGTTGCAGAAGACTACTCAAACCACTCGGCCAATATGATATTTACTTCAAAATAAGATAAATTACGCATACGTGTCGCAGGGCGGATGTTTTCTTATATGTTATAAATAGATAAAGATATCACTTCAGAGTTTACATAACAGCTGTAAGTTCAGTAGGGTCAATGGCCGGCGTATGATCTGAGATGATTCCCCTCCATTCACAATCCGATAAGGTGAGTAAACGGGAGATAATTAATGTTACACGCACATACTGTAGAGTACCTACTTTTGTAAATATTAAGAAATAAGAAAGGTATGAAAACGCAGTGAAATAAAGAAGTGCCCGCATCCATCAAGGATACTTTGATCCTACTAGTCCTTCTCAAGATTTAATTCGATATCACGTCAGAAAGGCTGAACGGTAGTGGATGAAATTTGGCACAGAGATTCTTAGCGAGACTAACACGTACTACTACGTTACTTACTGAACTTAAGTTAAATAAAAACTCATTGGTAGAGTCGGAATTCGAACTTGCGATCTTTGTGTCGCAGGCAACTACTCGAACCACTCGGTCACCACGGCTTTTTACGGCCATCTAATAATGATAATAATATAATATAATATATAATAATATATCCTCACGCCTTCCCACAAGGGTCCCCGAAGGGGTAGGCAGAGGTGTATAGGTAATACCCACACACCCACTTTCCGCCAGAGGTATATTAGGTGCCAACGTGACAGATGGCGAGTCCATCGCCGTTACTCAAGCACGACTATACATACGCCTTTGAATTTCTTCTCAGACGTATGCAGGTTTCCTCTCGATGTTTTCCTTCACCGTAAAGCTCGTGGTGTGACTAATCACTTTACTTAAGTTCAGAAAAACTCATTGGTACAGTCGGGATTCGAACTTGCGACCTTTGCGTCGCAGGCAACTGCTCGAACCACTCGGCCACCACGGCTTAAAACTATGTTAGTGAACCTAATAAAAACTATGTTAGTAATACTAATAAATGAAGCAAAAAAGACCCTGCAATTATAAATCCTGCCATCAATGGACGGAACTTTCAAACTTGTAATACCCACTACGGCAATAAAACAAAACAAAGCAGCTTGAACATCACGACGCCGCAGTGCCACGCAGCATGCATTACGCATGAGGTTGTGAGGAAGCGGGCAGCCTATGTAGATACGCATCAATCAACTGTCGCTTCGCGGAAGTTGACACCTATTTGAACCTGTCCACCACAATGCACTGTATGCATCGCCATGGGAGCGAGCCAGTGACAGAGTTGTGACCACGACAAGCAGTGGCAGCGTACGCCATAAAGTCTGCGGTAGTCATAAAACAGTGGTATTTAATAGTTAAGAGTCGTGGTGGCGGAGTGGTTCGAGTAGTCACCCGGAATACGAAAATTGAAAGTTCGAATTCCGAACCAAATTTTCTGAAGTGAACAATGATTAGTAACACCACGAGCTTTACGGTGTAGGGACACATCGAAAGGAAACCTGCATACGTTTGAGAGGAATTTCAAAGATTGTGTCCTTGCTTCTTGTACCATTGGCTAATTACTACATATAGAGAAATATTCAAAAGAAAAATCTCACTTTGGTTTGGTTAACCCCTAAACGAAATTAAATTTAAAAACACATCTTTAAATTTTACGATCCCTCGGCATATGTTAAGATCTCAGGTGTGAATTAATGCTATAAATGCTATGTCCATTACGACGAAGCATCCTGAACGTATTGTATATAAATAAAAAGCCTGCTGTAGCAAGGAGGACGTGAAATGAATACTAGCGACCAATATTAATTCAATTTCGTGATACATTTTCGAGCAGGTATTACGGGACTGATGAAGAGAGATGTCTTTAAGTCTAGAGAGGTCTGGCGTCATACTCTGCCTACCTCATGAGGGACCCTTGCTATGATGATATATTTTTATCTACATGTATGTCCAATCAAAGAAAAAATATCATGGTTGTTGGGTAAGTCGAACCGTTACCTTGCGTGCTCCGGCTAAAAAATATCATTAAATCCCGTATTGTATTTATCAACGTTTGAGTATTTCTCACAAATTGTACAATAGGGTCCCAAAATCAAACGCAAATAATGTATGTCCACAAATGTATTCGACCAATACACCACTACTGCTAGCGACAAATAACAACTATATTTTCAAACCTTAACCCAAATCAAGTAGACACATCTTTAGCGTGATGCAGCTTTTGCAACACTCGGTACAGTGACATCTAGCGACGCATTCGTAAAACTGTATAATTAAATTTAAATAACATAAATTTATACTATTAGCGTCATCTGTTGTTGACTAAATGAACTATACATTATTTCAACTAATGTTTCGTTAACAACTGAACACAAATCTTGTGACTGTTCCAGCCATTTTGTTACCTTATTACCTCGATTACAAAGCGAAATTATCATAAAGGCTCCTTATATATCACTGTACCGATTCAGAGTGCAATAAATACTTGAATTAGATAACGCAGTAATTTGACATCCCCTCGTTATGATACGATTATAAAGTTTGATATAAATTATTTCAACACCACATTAACTGTAAAGGAAATCGCAACAATAAATAATGATAAATAAATAAATAAATACCTTGGGACAATTGCACACAAATTGACATAGTCCCAAATTAAGCAAAGCTTGTGTTATGGTTACTAGACAAGGATATATATATATATATATATATATATATATATATAAATATATATAATGTATAATGATTAGCTTACCTTTAGGTAATTACCCTGCATACTCGAGAGCACATTTTGAAAGCCTAACTTATTGTCGGCCGTCTAGTCTAGCGGTTAGAGATCCTGACTACGAAACTTGCGGTCGTGGGTTCGACTCCCGCTGAGGGCAGATGTTTGTGTGATGGTCACGAGTATTTGTACGTCCTTTGCATCTATGTATTTCTATATAAGTAAATATACCGCTGCCTAGTTACCATAACACAAGCTTTGCTTAATTCCAAGGTATTTATTTACTTTCGCATAGGAAATGTGTCCGTTACTCCTCTTATATATTAGTACGTATTTAATAATAAAATATCTGAGTTCAGCCAGTGTGAATACCGCCTATAAGATCGTGACCCCTGAGTGGGACGCCCACGTCCCATTGTCTAGTGGCGTGTCTCGTGTTGCTAAACGAAATTCGGATGTCGGATTAACTCATAAATTTATGCGTTGCATTTATGGATATAAGGTTTCGATATTAGATAATCGCAAACCGGTTTTAGTATAAGGTCTTCAGTGTTGGTGGTAGTTTGCTAAAACGATTGTCAGACATTTTTAAAATTCCGTGTTGGATATAACATGAAAGGGTTTTTTTTAAGTTAGGTTGAAAGGAATAGACATGTGCCAGCGACTTCGTCCGCCTGCAATTTACATAAAAGTTATTGTTTAGTTCCTAAACCGAAGAGCATGTTTGAAGAGAATAATGAAAGTGGACGAAGCAAAATAAGTATTTAAGGATCGTAGCAAGAGGAAAGAAGTGGTCTCTGCCCCTACGGGACGAGGCGTGATTATATGTATGTATGCATAAAATGAAAATAGTGTTAGTTACTCCTTTTTACATCGGCTATCTGCCAATGAATACCCTTCAAAGTCGGTCTAGCCGTTTCAGAGATTACCGGAACAAACAGACAGACAGATTTAGATGAACATGCGACGTGTATAGATGAAGTGTCGAAGTGTCACATTACACTGCAAACACATATTATATTTGAGGAATCGCCATTTCTTTTCTGGACCATTATCAACGGGAGATCAGTTGCACACATCGTTCTAAACATTCAATAAGTGAATAAAACCTTGTATAAAACATTTTTGATTAAAACATTGTTGAATTATGATATCTATCACTTCTAGCTACAGCTTTTAAGAAGGCTTTTAAACAGATGCAATGTCTCAGAGCCATCCACAATGCGTTACGCAAGAAAACGTTCGCATGCGCGGGCGCATTCTGTTGCATACATCTGTGGAGGAGGGCTACCGTTATTGTACTGTGTTCGTGCACATAGCGCGACCTTTTAGTTTTTCTTATACTTATCTTTATTTAGGTATGTTTATATGACAGTTGTCTTCTAGAAGTTATACGTTGTGAATGTATCCTCAAGACGATGCAATAAAACAAATAGCTGTAAAAATAATAACATTAGTAAAGGTGTAGTACTCACTCCAAAACATTGTTTGATGTTTTTTTTCAAAAACTATTAAAAAGATAAAAAAAACTTGATAAAACCTACATGTATTTCTTTGTCTCGATACATTTTATGCGAAAATCGACATCATATAAAGCTCCCGCGCACACACAAAAAAAAATTACGACTTAGAATTTAATCTTAAAAAAGTATTTTTAATTTTTTCGTGAAATATTCAATAGATTTATCTATTAGATTGCTCATTAGAGTAGTACATAATATATATGAAGTTAGCTGCTAAAATTCTTCCTGCATCTATCGGATAACGTGAACGCTAACTGAAAAGGACGTTGTCTAGAGCTGTTGACCACTTATGCACCAGACACCGATCGATCAAATTGTCTACTGACTGTCACATATGTACCTGCAAGTTCAAGTAAGAGTTTGATACCAGCTGGTTGATGGTCATCGGCACGCTTTGAATTTGGGTTAATAACGTTGTTCATACGATTTTTTCTAATTCGAATTTAGATTGGAAATCTCGATGCCTTCATATTTATGTTTATCATAAAACTGTCATTTTATTGATGATTGATGAAGTTGGAACTTGGAATAGGTTAAGTAGTTTTGGGTTGAGTTTGGAGTGGCCCAGTGGTTAGAGTCATTGAAGACAAGTTCAATATCCGTTGGTTCATATTAGATTTTTTTTCAAAATCTAAGCATAGGCGACATTCCGTTAAAGGAAAAAAAAAGATGTTTTTTCCAAACCTTGGAATTGGATTGGTTCATACGAACTTGCAATCTTTGTGTTTTGCAGGCAATTATTCGAACCACTCGGCCATCACGGCTCTTCGGTACTAATGAGTTTTTCTGAACCTGCGCACAATGGTTAGTTTTATTTATATATATTTATATATACAAACATCTGCCTACCTCTCCCTAAACCTTTGTGGTAAGGCGTGATTAGTTTTTTTTTTTCATTTCATTATAGTTCATAACAATTCAAATGATTCAAAACATCAAGTTTGATTAGATAAGTACTAAGGCTTCAGTCTCAACAAATCATAGAAGCACCAACAGCAATGCCGGTTTCCGCTAGATAACGTCAAAATAGCATTACTTGCCATCATTTGTGGACGACCTCACTTCCGACCCTGAGTCAGCGATTCCGCCATTCAATGTAAATGATGGATGGCGACTAGATACCCAATGTAATTACTGAACACAATCCACTGCCGAGACACAATGGGCAGGTGACAGGTGGTCAGGCTTGGTTAGGTTAATTTATAGACCAAAGAGCTGTGCCCTGCGCCTTCATGACTGAAATAATTATATAATTGATAAGTTTTCTTCTGATATCAAAATCATTATATTTTATTCAACGTAAGGGACACAGGGAACACTTATTGAAAGTCACATACTTAATGTAAATTAAAGTTACCATCGTATCCAAGAGAACAAAAACCTGCCAGGAGAAGAAACGGTGAAACAAACTCCCCGGTTTTCTTTTTAACATTTGTTTTACGTAGAATCCCAACCGTACCAATGAGTTTTTCTGAACTTAATTACCGTTATTAGATACCACGAGCTTTACGATGAACGAAAACATCGAAATGAAAGCTGCATACAGAAAACTACATCGCATTTTGTATAGTCGAGCTTGAGAAATGGCGATGGGTACACCGTCTGTCACGTTGGCACCTAAAAATATATATAGGAGATACTCCTGCGAAGTGTGTGTGTGTGCGTGTGTGTGGGGCACTACCTAAACACCTCTGCCTACCCTTTAGGGGACCGTTGTGGGAAGATATGTATATAAATTCGAAGTATCATATACTGTATAACGTAATTTTTTCTTGAAACAGAGCGAATTTTAATAGATGCACCGCCGAAAACGCGGGTCCAATGCAATTTCAGCTTTACTCTGGCAAAATAAGGTTTTCATTATGATAAATGACCTCGTTCGCCGGTAGATGTATTGTGGTGTACATTGGCCCAATTTGGGTTATTCCGCTTTGATGTAGTCCCTTTGATGCGCCGACCGAGGGCCTACAACAGTAGCTTTATTAAACTTCCGTTGTCCACCGCTGTTCGCTTTGCTTCAATCGAGTATCGACTCTAATCATTGACTTGTTAAAGTTACTTTGCCTTGTAGGCTTTGGGATATTTCTACTTATATACATACTCTAGCTGCGCCCGTGAATTTATCCGTGTAAACTATCATTTTGTGGGTATGTGGGTAAAAAAGCCAGTTGCCTGCGACACAGAGATCGCAAGATCGAATCCCGACTGTACCAATGAGTTTTTCTGAACTTAAGTACAGTAATTAGTCACACCACGAGCTTTACGGTGAAGGAAAACATCGAGAGGAAAACTGCAAAAGTCTGAGAAGCAATTCGAAGGCGTATGTGTAGTTGTGCTTGAGTAACGGCGATGGTCTCGCCATCTGCCATCATATCCTATTTATGTCTTTTTGTATTAGCTAGTCTATTTCTGTGCCAAATTTGGCATTTGAAATAGGAACAAACATCATCTCAAACTTTCGCATTTATACATTTCGGAATAAATCACAACAACTGAGAGATACAAGTATTGTACCATCTACCACGATAGGATAAGCGCAAACCGAAGGTTGCACACAAACGGCTCGCATTTACGAGCTCTTAGCATTGACGTCATATCTAGATCTAGAAAGAACCAGATAGGACCAGTTCTGGCTAAATCTATACAAATAAATAAAATTGGAGTGTCTGTTTGTAATATTAAAATAACAGCTTTTTACTGAATGCATATGGATGTATACACGATACATATAACAAAATCTATTTTTTTTTAAATTTCTGAAAGGGCTGGACCGATTTTTTCTGGACTTTCACTGGCAGATAGCTGATGTTAAAAGGAATAACTTAGATTACTTTTATTTTGGAAAATTAACAATATTTTTTTTGTTAAATACCACGCGGACGAAGTCGCAGGCACAGCTGGTGGTTAATAAAACCAGAAGCTTAGTATGGCATTTACGTCGGTGTTAGTGTAGGTCGAGAATTAAATGTTTTGTTTTTAAGAATTTTGTTTTTTTTTATGTGTGAATTATTAATAATAGGGAGTTTGATAAGACAAAACAAGAGTATTGCTGAAGACAGTCGAGAATAGAAGAGGATGGTGATAGGGCACCTTATAAGACAGCCTCCTTAGGCATATCTCAGATGGAAAGTTAGAGGAGAAGTGAGAGCTAGGAAACATACATATCATCACGCCGAGTCCCTAACGGGGTAAGCAGAGAGTATAGAGCGCCAATTATCTCCAGACTTACATACCTCTTTCGCTTCGTCCACATTCATGAGTCTCTTCATACATGCACGTCGGTTTCGAGTTAGCCGACAGTTATCCGAATTTCAATGTCTTTATGTAACGCAACAAATAAATATTGCTATTTTTAGTTTAAAATATTTACATCAACAATAACGGTGAATTTTTCCTCCTATTTGGATGTAAATTTTTCTAATCCCTTGTATTAGGCGAAACAAAACCTCGTTACAAACGTAATTAATTACCATTTAGAATGTAAAATATTCCCGTAGCAATTTGGTGGGAATTACACAAAGCCTTTAAAGTCTCGCTTGATATTCCGGTAATTAATATTTGTAAAGCTTAAGTAGACTGTTGAGAAAGGAAGACACCAAAAGTGTGTTTCAGTAATAAAGTTTTAAGCCCTGAGGAGTAGGCAAAGGCACATTAACTCCCACACATCGCTTGCGAGAATAAGTAATAGATACATCGTAGCAGATGGCGAGTCTGTCATCGCCTGGCAGGTTATTTTTTTTTTATACCACATGGGTGGCAAACTAGCATGCGGTCCGCCTGATGGTAAGCGGTTACCACCGCCTATGGACGCTTGCAACACTAGGGGTATCACTCGCGCGTTGCCAACCCTGCAGGAATCTTATCTTATCTATTTATTTATTTATTTTGATTTCTCAATGTACTAATTCTTTTTCTGAAAATTATTCTTCCGAAAAGAATAACGTGTAGCATTTTTGTATGCTTTTTTAATTAAGAGGAACTGTTGAAGATAAAGATACCTATACAATGTAAAAGAAGAGGCAGAAGAAAACTATGTTCCAACTATCTAGATCACATCAATCGAACACGCATAGATGGGAACGTCAGCTGTAAGTGCTAGAAACCGACTAGCATGTATGAAGAGACTGATGAATTTGGATGAAACGAAAAAGTTCTGCTCTAAGTAGGAAGAATTGGCACTCTAATCTGATGCGTGATGATATGTATATATGTTAAAAATATTGAGAGTCAAAGCAATTAATATATTATCCTTACGCCTTCCCATAAGGGTTCCCGAAAGGCTGTATAGGTAATACTCAGACACCCACTCTCCGCCAGAGATATATTTAAGCAGATAAGCAATTAATAAAGTATATTAAAGAGAACAGAACTAATAAATATTTTTATGTACATACATACGTATCGATCCTACTTTTTTTAAGTCGGTTAATTAAAACATACAATTCTTTGTCGCTTTTGACAACCGGTTTAATGGTAGTTTTATGTTATTTAGTCGTTAAATAATCAATAAATAGGCGGTCGTTTGTCTTTCATATACATTTAAATGTGACTTCTCATACATAATTATGTTTTTTTTCTTATCATTAAGTATCATCTAAAATACTAAGATATTATTTTTATTTGAATGTATTTTAATTGGTTTGAGCTATTATTTGTGTGACGTTTATACCTTCTATATCACAGAAATGTCCGATATTAATATATGTTTAGTTAAACTACCAGTCCCCGCGATGTTACACGCGATAACGAAATATAATCCTTGCGTACATTTGACTTTCAACCGATCTAGGGTTAAGTTTGCGAAAAAAACTAATTTCATCTTTCATTCAAATTGCTGCTGAATTAAAAATCCAGCGTGAGAACGCAATATATAGAAAGTCCCAACTATAATACAGTTTTTGAAAAAACTGGCCAAACGTCATTTCGATTCTGCTGTAAATCACCCCAACCCCCTCGTCGTATCGGCCGCCCGATACACTCCTTCCCTTATCTCGAAGATAAGGCGTCCAAGACATGCCGTCATCGAACCGGACAACGACATAACGGTCCTCCAGGACGCACGACAAATACATACCAACACTTCACACAACCGACCACTGTTCCGTCCTCGCCGGCGAGGCTCGACACGAATAAGCCGTAATGTTCCCCCCCGACCACCGTCGCAAACGCCGGCCCGCGCCGAGCCAGACCCCGCAAATCCCGCCCCCAAAAAATATTTAAATAAAATTACCAGTACAGCCCAGCTCCCTTGCTCGCGATCCAGCAACACCCTAAGCCGAGGTTCGTACCCCACAGGGGGTGCCCTTAGCTGCGTTGCTTAAAAATAAAGTGCCTGGCTGGAGGCCTAGGTCTCGCCATTGACCGGTTAAGTAGCAAACGTTCCCGGAACTCGCGCTACGAGAGACAAAAAAAAAAAAACGAACACGCGCCCCACTATTCTTCCTCATAGTTTATAGTGTGAGTGTGCAGCCTTCCACAAATGTTTGAGTATTATCGGTACTCACTGATTACCTATGAGTGCACACGCACACTACAATTAATACACTCGGGTCATACTCCCTGCTTCCCGCGACCCCCTTGGGTAGAAATTGGTGGGGCGCGTCTTCGTGGATGGCACTATCTATACCTATATATATTCAGAATGACGAACTTTCACATCAATTTATAATAAGTTATTCAATGTTATATTTTAAAACACTATGTCAAACATATTTAAAAAAATGCAATACGATTATTAATAATATATTCCGATCGAGATTTTATCATAATCGATTTACAAAGACACGAATGAATTATCATACGCATATTTTTAACGACATATAATTAACAAACGTTCTACAGCCAACAAGGGTTCCCGAACGGGTAGACAGATGTGTGTAGGTAATACCCAAACACCCACTTTCCGCCAGAGGTATATTAGGTGCCAACGTGACAGATGGCGAGTCCATCGCCGTTACTCCAGCACGACTATACATACGCCTTTGAATTTCTTCTCAGACGTATGCAGGTTCCCTCTCGATGTTTTCCTTCACTGTAAAGCTCGTGGTGTTACTAATCACTCTACTTAAGTTCAGAAAAAATAATTGGTACAGGCAGGATTCGAACTTAGCTATAGCATCACTCATTCTCGCGTGATTCGAATTTCGAACTATAACTATTTGTAGGATAATATAATCATAGATAACGCGAGTAAAACTGCGGGGCACCGCTAGTGTTCCAATAAAGAAGACGATTCCAGTTCTTCCCACGAGCGCATTGATGCGCTCCAATAACCAATCCCATATCTCAACTGGTGATACTAAATAAGACGCAGATCTTCGATAAAGTAATTTAAGCCAGTGCCTTATTGCCATCGCTTTGATATGCGTTAATTTGTCGGTGAACTCTTTTCATATGGAAGCTATCTCGATTGACCTGAATAACAGAATGATCGAATCACGTGTGAATGAATGATGTTACACACTGTCGTGTAGATCGACGAGTAAAGGAAGCGAGCTCTAAAAATATAAGAATAGGACGAAGTGAATGATATTTAGAATTAAAAGATAATTAAGTATTCAATGAAGCTCTGCTCATACCTGCCGATAATTGAGCCAAAATGACTACAGAATGGCAACCTGATCCAACTAGATGCCAGCGAGGTAGACCACGCAGGAAAAGGCGATCAGACTGGGCAACACAAATGTGGACTGGCCAACACTAGCATTGGAGAGAAACGCGTAGAAATCCTCAATCACCTTTGCCCAGCAGTGGGATGTACCAGGCTTAACAATAGTAATTATAATAAATATTGGCGATGAAAAATTCGGTTTGCTGTCTGCACCAACGGGCACATTGGTACTAAGCGCAATGAGTTTTTCAGCGATGGTTTTTTTTGTAAGATTCTGAAAAGGGTTCGTGTTTAAAACTTCCTGCTCGATTAACCAGCTTGTACTTTCAACTCTGCATCTTCACTCAGTATAAAAACGCGCCTGTAAGCCACGGTTACCAATTACCATTGTCTTTGATGTATGAGTACGATCGATGGTCTTAGTTGAACACTGCCGATAGAGTTTTTGGCCGACCACGTGACATGTTGGTGATGTTAAGATTAAATCATATTAATATTAATTATACGTGATCCAAAAAGTTTATTGATAATGTAAATAAAATATGGTCGTATTCGACCACCATACGACCACTATAATTAAAATGCTAACCGAACTACATGGCAGTGTGTAGCCAACCCAAAACAAGTAAGCATTTTAGTGCACCCAACACTAAGAGTAGCAAAGGTCGCGGCTATAACATAAATTAAGAAAAGATATCTAAACGAGATCTTTGATACAACACTTCCCTTTTGGATGAGAAAGCATGTCGGAGAATGTTTATCGATCCTAATGGACTATTTTGTGTAATGAGATACACAGTTCTTTGAATCAAGTGACGCTAAATACACCTCTTAAGTTTAATCGGTAAGAAATTTAACCCTGGTGGTAACAAATGAGTTTAAGTGGAGAACTTAAGTACAACGATTTATCACATCACAAGCATTTTGTTTGAGAAGAAATTCAAAGTAAGTATATTATATATGAGGCGTAGAAGCCATGGTGGCTGAGTGGTTCTAGTAGTTGCCAGCGACACAAAGATCGCAAGTTTGTCTCCCGACTGTACCAATGAGTTTTTCTGAACTTATGTACAGTGATTAGTCACACCACGAGCTTTACGGTGATGGAAAACATCGAGAGGAAACCGGCATACGTCCGAGAACCAATTCAAAGGCGTATATATAGGCATAGTCGTGCCTGAGTAACGGCGATGGACTCGCTATCTGTCACGTTGGCACCTAAAATATATCTCTGCCGGAAAGTGGGTGTGTGGGTAATACCTATACACCTCTGCCTACCCTTTCGGGGACCCTTATGGGAAGGCGTGAGGATATATATGAGGTTCTATAGATTATTCTTGAGCCATACTTAAGTGTTATATAAATATTTTTTTGTACTAAATAAAAAATTTAATAAAAAATCTGTAGGCCACCGAGTGTAGGGATGTGTTAATATAACATGTAGATAATTCACAGCTTTTTCGAAATCCGAAGACAATCTCAACCTAAATATGATCCTAGGACCCAGATAGGTGCATACTTATGATAGGAGTTTGTTCCCGAGAGTCTCCCGTAGTAGTGTAGTAGTATATTCAGCTCATTTATTCAGCCGTGTAACGAAAACGGAAGCAGAACACAAGGTTTAAAATGTTACGTTTTTTCCTCAACCCACAAAAAGGGGTGGCATTCAATATACAAAAGTAAATTAAATTTACCCTTGGTTGAATGAAGCTATTAAAATATTGAATAGACAAACACACAATGGGTCGTATATCCCTACCATCTGCCACAATAAGTTCATAATAATAGATTAATATTGTAGGGTAGGTATATTTTTTTTCACTTCATCATGTTTGTTAACAGAAAAACATATTTGTTATTAGTTCAGTCGTCCGGTATTAAATGACTAACGAACGACCTTTGAACATTTGAATCACTAATGGGAATTTCATTTTTAAGTTTTTTATCACTGTAAGCAAACACACGCGCGGTCCGCCTCTTGGCAAGCGGTTACTGATGCCTATGGACACTTGCAACACCAGGGGTATCGCTCGTAGTCGACTGAGCAGGGATCATTTCACACCTTTGTTTTGAACGAGTCCATGCTGTACTCTCTGAGGAAATTCTCAATGGGGAGTGTATTCCACAGCCTGCGTTGGTGGAATTTAACTCCTAACCGTGTGGGTTTTGAGATGTGTGGTGGAAGAAGGTGGCAAATAGACATGTGGCCCGATGCTGCATGGTTGTGGCTGCTTGTGGTTGATGCTGCGTGGCTTAATGGTAAGCGGTTGCCGTAGTATATGCACGCTTGCAACGGATACCATTCTTGCGTACACACTTGCAAAAATATACACACTTTCTGTAGATTTCCATGCTCTGGAATAAAAATATAAATGAAACAGAAAATTAACGACATAATATATCATTCCCTTTTACACATTTGTAGTAATTATAGCAAAGCTTCGTCATGATAAAGATGGCATGGTTTGGCGTGAAAAATGATGGAATTGGAGATCGTAGTAAAATCTTTGAACCAATATAGTTTTATGTACATATTTCTTTAAACGTAATACATTTGGATACACTATACGGTGTCGAGTGTGTGTGTGTGTAGGCTTTGTTGATTTGTTAAGTGGAAAAAAAAGGCTTTACGCTATGGAGTTTTTATAGGGCACTCTAGTGACGGATTTATGACGGACCCGCGTGATTTATACGATAGTTATCAGGGGGCATTGTGAGTAGAGGTTTTGTTATCTCTTATTTCCTCTAAGGATTATGTTTCGTCTAAAAAGTGTATTTGGTTAAAGGACACGTATCTACCGCAGCGGATTGTTTTATATATCTGTCTAATGGAGGTATTCGTAGGCGGCATTGTGACAGATGACGAGTCTATCGAACTTACAACTGTCGTACCTATATATATGTATCCTTGAATTTCTGCACAATTTCTTTTTTAATTTGCTTCATGTAGGAACACATCAGTGTCGCTAAAAAAATTAAAAAAACATAGATTAGTACTTAGACAAATAGTGTACACTGATAACATAATATCTGTTATACGCCTTCGTCACGCCTTTCCACAAGGGTTCCCGAAGGGGTAGGCAGAAGTGTATAGGTAATACCTATATACGCAATCTCCGCCAGAGATATCTTTTAGATGCCAACGTGACAGATGGCGAGTCCATCGCCGTTACTCAAGTACGACTATACATACGCCTTTGCATTGCTTCTCAGACGTCTGCAGGTTTCCTCTCGATGTTTCATTCCTTCAACGTAAGGCTCGTGGTGTGACTAATCACCCTACTTAAGTTTAGAAAATCTCATTGGTACAGTCGGGATTCGAACTTGCGATATTTGTGTCCCAGACCACTCGAACCACTCGGCCACCACGGCATTTTCCTTCTGTAATAATAAAATAAATGTTCTAAAACTTAATATTATTGTTTCAGGTACGTTAAGAGTAATCTAAAGTGAAAGAGAACAAATTTATTAAGTAAGTATTTGAAAACAGGCTCACCATCTTTTTAACGAGGCATTTCGTAAAAAGCGGAACATATCTCGCCCAGAGAATCAGCATTGCTATCCAGCGTGGTAATGCTGCTAGGCTTCTTGGCACGTTGCTGCGGGATACGAATTAGGTACAAATATTTTATGTTATTGGTTTTTCATTGCGACGGTCAAGATACCGTCTGACGATTAGTTTGGTGGTTTACCCTGCGTTCTCTGCAGACTGGAAAGCGTAGAGCAGAGAGAACACCCTCTTAGCACCGAAGAATAAAAAATTATAAAACCGAAGAAAAATATTACCACTACCATGTATTTATATATTAGAAATTTGTAAATTTATAAAGAAAACCCAATCTTTTATACCAAATATGACGACATACCCATAAAATACTCGTTGAGACGTAAAAATAAATTAATTAAACCAACATCAAGACTGACACTACACACTAACAGCCCCTTCATTATGTCAATTAATATATTTAATAAACTCCCTAATAGAATAATAGAATAAAAGAATAATAGAATAATAGAATAAGGAGTGAAAATAATTTTAATAAATATATAAAATTAGTTAAAGAATTATTGTTTGAAAAATGTTATTACACTATAGAAGTGTTTATGCAAGATAAGATTAGATAATTGTTCTTAAAAATAGTTTCTTAAGTTTCTATTTATATAAATATTTTTCTTTTTTAAGTATCTACTAATATATATTTTTTTCGGTAAATAAATTTAAGTTATGTTTATATTTTAAGGTTAGAATAGGTTAGCAAGTACCTTCATTGTTCCCCTTTTTATAATTTGTGTCCCTCTCACAAGTTGCTGTGCCCCACAGGGTCCACTGTATACCCTGATATTATATATAATGTGATATTATTGTAAGTGGAAGAGCAATAAAGAATTATGATTATGATTATGAAGATATACTTAAGTGCCAACGCGACACATGGCAACACCGCGCTTCTTTCAAACAAGACTATGCATACATACGTCATTAAATTTCTCACAAACGTATGCAGGTCCTATCGATATTTTCCTTCACATTACAACGCGGTCACATTAACTTGACGCATGGCTTTGATGACGTCATTTTGGCGGTCAGGTACAGTGCGAAAAAAAAGCATGTAGCTAAATAAAAACTATATTTTTATTTTGGAGCATAGGTTTTATTTGTTATTCTTGCAATATGTTGCATCATGTATTTTTTTATACAATATGATTGAAAACTATTTTGTTTGTTTTAAAACACTTTCAACACAAGATTTCTCCCTTCACTGTGTATAGATTTCCCCATGTTCAAAAATTTGTAGTAATAAAAATAGTCCAAATTTAACAAAAACAGTCCAAACTTAAACAATAACGAAAACGTAACAAAATATTCAATAACAACAATAGCAACAGAAAACTAGTCAACATATCGACTAGCGTATCGGTAACAGAGATGCTAACCATACTGACGATTGCCGGGCGAGCTAAGGGACTGCGGGGGGAAGCGGGCGGGGCCTCGCATTCCAGCGATGCGTCAAGTTAATGTGACCGCGTTGTAAGTGTGAGCCTCGAGGTTCACTGTGGTTAAGCACACTGTGGGTTAAGTGAACGATATCTATTTCAAGCGTCTATAAAAGACGGTGATCGCTCACCTTGCCTATTACCTTAACGGTGTAAAAAAAACATTAAAGCTCATTGTTACATTCGGGGAACGAACCTGCAATATTTTGCGTTGACATGACTTTCTATTTCTTGTTAATATTGTCAATCGTTTATATTGTAAAACGAGTGATATAAACATAGCTTCGAACCCACACTAATGCACATAAAAGGCAGGTTCATTATTAAAATCCAATCAGTGAATCTTTTTGACCTACGGAGGCGTTAAGGTGCCATTTGAATAATTTTTAAATTAACAAGTAATTTAGTAAAACGACATATATTTTTATTTGAGAATGAAATCGAGTGTTGTATTTTAATGTTTTAATTAAGTTCGCCCACTTGGAACAAACTGCAACAGCTTAGGGAACTCAGGCATCAAACACAAGCAACGGTCGTGACTTTACTTCTCAGGAGTACTCGGAACCGGAGCATGTATAAGAAGACTTATGTATGTGAGTAGACATAGCAACAGTCTTATCTAGATTCTAGACTAGACTTTTCACAATAGTAACTAAACAAAACCTAGATCAAATCGATCGGACACTTAAGGATGGGAAAGTCAATATTCTGATTGATTTGAAGCGAATAAGGTCGATAAATCTAGAGAGAGAGAGAGAGAGAGAGAGAGAGAGAGAGCGAGAGAGAGAACCGACGCTCTATTCCCTCTTACCCCACGACGTAATGATGTGTCGTCGGCCGTCTGGTCTAGTGGTTAGAGCTGACTGCGAAACTTGAGGTCGCGGGTTCAAATCCCGCTGAGGGCAGATATTTGTGTGATGAACACGAGTATCTGTACCTTAGTCTCGGATGTCCTATGTATTTATGTATATCTCTATGTATATAAGTGAATATACCGTTGTCTAGTTACCATAACAGAAGCTTTGCTTAATTTGGGGCTATGTTCATTTGTGTGGAATTGTCCCTAGGTATTTTTTATTATTATTATTATATATACATACATATCATCCACATTCATCAGTTGCTGTTCATACAACTTCTTCAAGAGGCGGTTCCGGCAACAGTACCTATTGATATCTGTCACGCTGGCACCTAAATATGCTGAAGTAGTTATTTATTATTATTAACTATAATAAACAGTAACATAAGACGATAATATATTCTATACTTTAAGTGTGATGTCAAAACTATATAACACATTGCGCATGAGAAACGTAGTTCCATCTTATCCAAAGTGCCTTATCACTCCGTAACTTCCATGGAAAGTGGCAATTTTGACGCCCACTTCCAAGTTAAAAGTGAAAATTGTTATAGGAATTGTATTTCATTGCAACATCCGGTCAAGTTCGTGCTTATTGGCATTTCTATATTGATAGTTAAGCCGTTGTGGCTGAGTGTTTCGTGTCGCCTGCAACGCTAAGATTACAAATTCTAATTCTGAATTTAAAAATTATTAACTCCAAAATCATTAAGTCAAAATATCATAAAGAAACGGTACTAAACCCTTTGTAAATTAACTCAGACCAGTAATCTAGAAAAATCGATTATTGGTTATAAGATTAAAATATAACCTTCAAATATAATCTGGTTGAATGAGATAACTAACCTTAAGATGCCGACAAATCGGTCATAAACTTGCCTCCGTCAGTTTGAACACAGTCTTAAATCGCTCAGTCAAAAACGCGTTACTTTATTTGTTTATTTTATGACTACATAGGTTGTGTTTTTAAAAATATTGCTTAATTTTATATGCATATATATAATTGAAGAGCCGTGGTGACCGAGTAGTTGCCTGCAACACTAAGATTGCAAGTTCGAATCCCGACTGTACCAATGAGTTTTTGTCACAGTGATTAGTCACACCACAAGCTTCACGATGAAGTAAAATATATGTAGGAATCCTGAATACGTTTGTGAAGAAATAGTTGCTTGTATAACGACGATCTGCTCGCTTTCCATCCACTACGGCCCACATTTACGGAATTATATAAATCATATATCCTCACGCCTCCCCATAAGGGTCTCCAAAGGAGTAGGCAGAGGTGTATAGGTAATACCCATACACCCACATAAATAAACATAAAAATATTAAAACTGGATAATTTTGTAAGACATGAACGAATGCCTATTCTCAATGGAAGAGGGTAGAGGTATAGAGTATAGGTAAAATACCCACATTTCGACTTGAATAGCGCTGGTCCTATCTGGACACAGACTTTTCATCACGTCATGCTCGCCGGCTTCGAGTATTCTCGACGTTTCCATTCCTTAGTTTCCATCTATGTAGCGTATATTCGACAATATCTAGGTACCTAATGGAATGAAATGGTCACAATATCGAAATAAAAACAGCCCGTATAAATTCTCACCACAACACGCACCCAAGCTCGTGTCTCCGTGAAGCATAAGCAGATTATCCTAATAAATATGAAATGTATTTAAATCCTTCGGTATTCTCACATCATAGCCGCACACTTTATTTTAATGACTACTACTACAATTGGTCAGATTAATACGCGTTTATAATACCATGATTTATCGATGTGTACAAAATGCACGCTTCGAACTCGGCTACTTGCGTATAAATATCGCTCGATACTCATATAACATCCGCTCTTACCTGTAAAATATCTAACCTATGGAAGTTAATCATAATATTTCTTTTAATCCAGAACCACGCTGTATTAAAACATTTTTTAAATGAATATTAAGTTTCTCTGAATTATTTATTGAAAACATCGAAAGGAAACCTGCATACGTCTGAGAAGCAATTCAAAGACGTATGTATAGTCGTGCTTGAGTAACGTCGATGGACTCGCCATCTGTCACATTGACACCTGAAATATATCTCTGGCGGAAAGTGGGTGTGTGGGTACTACTTATTCACCTCTGCCTATCCCTTCGAGGACCTTAATGGGAAGGCGTGAGGATATATATATTTGTCCCGCTTCTCCTAGTAGAAAGGGTAGGCAGAGGTTTGCCAACGCCTTCAGAGACCGTTGTGTGAAGGTGTGAAGATTATTGAACACCATCGTTAAAATAATTAAATAGGTTTACGGGTTTCATTCATATCATACATTGCATTATGCACTGAACGCAAAGCCTAGGGAGAACTGCCGCTCTTGTTTCTCTGCCTACCCTGTTAGGGACTCGACGTGATGAGTCGTATTTTACATATAGGTACAATGTTCATATATATGAATTTAACACAGGTCACGAGGCCCATAGTATCTGATAAAAGTTAACCTAAAAACTTAGAAACCAACATATAATCAAACAAAGTCCCTCAATCCAGTGCTCAAGACCTAGAGACCTCTTTTGCTTCGAAGTATTTTCATATTACACGCAGCAGCTAATAAAGCATTAAGACTTTATCCACCAGAGATTTAGGTTCCAGAGTGCCTACAGGGAAATAAAAATACACTTAAAATCCATAGAGTAAAGACAAAAGGGATGAAGTATTCACACAGATCAGTTCAATCATCATACAGAAAGAAAAAAAAGGTCAGAAATTAAATATTCCCATACGATCATATAAAAACGCGAAGCTTCATAAATGGAAATGTCACATTTTCCTTATAAAGGCTGTCAACAATCGATATATTAAAACGACTTATATAATCGTTTGGCAAACAGAACCACAAACAAAAACCAATCGATGGTTATGTATGAAAACCAATGAATCGCTATCGAAAAAAACCTTCGAATGAACACCATTGATTCGACTCTTTCATTCGCGATTAACTTTATAATCGAATATAAAAAGTGGAATTTTAATCGAAGTTTAACTTCGCTAATTGTTTTAACGTCTTATCATGAGCAATTTTCATATAATTGCCGGGCTATTGTATCGATTTGCGTATTGTTCTTGCTCTGAAATAAATTAACTGTACTTAAGTCAATTGTTGGTACTTAATTGAGGCAAACTATTTATCCATTGTATCTTATGGACATTCCTATTTCCTTATTATACGGTAGTCGTATTTTAATTGAGGGGTCGAATTATCTTAAGATCAATGTAGAAAGGCTTTTTTTGTACCATGCACGGTAATAGGAAGGATAAGGCGTGAGGATATATTATATAATAATCTATACACCTATACATACTATATACTATAAATAATTAAGATTGGCGTGTCTGTTTGTAATATTTAAAAAACCGATTTTTATTAGATGCATATAGATGTATACACGGCACATAGACCAAAATATAATTTTTTACATTTTTTGTCTGTCTGTTTGTCTGTTTGTTCCGGCTAATCTCTGAAACGGCTAGACCGATTTTAACGGGACTTTCCCTGGCAGATAGCTGATATAAAGTGCAGTGCAGAGTGCAGTGCAGTGCGCGCTCGGAAACGGACGCGTCTCACTGAACAGACACGAATTTTTAATTCGCGTAGAGCGCGGCGACAGCCGCTGCCCGCTATGGCTACTGAGCAACTTATAGCCAACGAGGTGCTGGCATTCATACAAAATGCCATCGACACTATGGACGAGGTCAGCATCATGCAGATCTGCAGTACCAACTTCTCGGAGGAGGAAATCTGCAGAGGCAAGATGCTGCTATTCCAGACGCTCGGCAAGGCCGACCGGATGCAGTCCCGCAGAGGGGATCCCAAAGGCAAGCGAAGTCTCCAAGACATCATCAGCCTGCTGAAGGAGACCGATCCAGACCACGTGCCGTCATTTGTGGCGAAGCAGCTGCATAAGCTGCCCCCCGTTACCTTCGACCACGTCGATGTCACCAGGCTCCTGAAGGAAATTATTAACCTTAAGGCCAGCCTGGCTGAGGTGTTGGTAAGGTTGGAAACCTCCGAAACCACCATAAGTGAACTTCGTACCGAGTTCGTGTTATTGCGAAACGCGAAATCGGTAAGTAGGTCACCCGAGGTCAACAACATCAACACTCGTCGCGGGGCACGGAATGTGTCCGTCAGCAGTTTTGAGTCGGCGTCGCCTAGCGCGTTACCGGCCAGCGCTGCACACGTCAGCCCCGCTGCTCCTCCTTCCGCCCCGGCAGAAGTGACGAATCGCGTAGGCACTTCGACCCCACAAAGTGCCTACGCAGCAGTTGCTGCCAGCAAACCTGTCGCTCAACAAGTTAAGCGACCTAAGGGGAACATCGAGAGTCGCTGCGAAACCACTTGCACGACTCTACCGAAAGGTCCTGTAAAGGGCCAGTGTGACGAGCAGGGCTTCATCAAAGTTGTAAGAAAAAAGAAGAAGCCCGCTTGTCGGAATCAGTGCGGAAAGGCGCCTACTGGACCGAAGTTCCTGTTGCGTCCAGCCATCCCGACGACGCCGCTGTACGTGTCCCGCCTACACTACTCGACAGGGAACCAGGATGTCGAGGAGTATATTCTCCTGAAGACCAAACTCTGTCTTAGGGTCGAACGGTTGGAGTCTCGCCATAATGTTAATTTTAACTCTTTTATGGTAAGAGTTCCGACCGACCAGCTGTCGACCTTCCTTCAGGAGGAATTTTGGCCGAAAGGTGTAGTTTTCCGGCGATTCAGAGGCCGGATACGCAACACCCCGAGCCACACGTCGACAACCGCACGTGTGAATTAGTCTTAAGAATATTGTAATTTTTATTTATTGTATTTTATATTTCATTTTTTTATATAGTATTATTGTATTTCTATGGGCCTTGTTGCCTGAAATAAATAAATAAATAAAAAAATAAAAAGGAGTAACTTAGGCTACTTTTATTTTAGAAACTATTTTTTTTTAATTTCACTCGGACGCCGTTGCGGGCACAGCTAGTAATAAATATAACTTCTTAGGAGCTTCTCACTTATTCAGAGCCACACCACGGTGTGTTTGTCGTAATTATTCAAGAGTATGAACGGGAAATATATATATTTGTATCATGCCTTCCTGCATGGCTAGAGGAGTAGAAAGGGTAGGTATACGTATTAAGGTGCTAACATGACAGATGCCAAGCGTATCGCTGTCTTTAGACTATACAATACGGAATGGATAATGGAATGTCTTCTCGAACGTTTGCCCATCACTGTACAAGTTCAGAAAAATTCATTGTTAGAGATTCGAACTTCAGGACTTCTCTAAATGGCGTCTAAGGCTTCTCGGGGCATATGAAAAAGACGCCGAATAAAGTTCCGTTATATCTGACGAACGTCTGGTCTAGTGGTTAGAGCTCCTGACTGCGAAACTTGAGGTCGCGGGTTCGAATCCCGCTGAGTGCAGATATTTGTGTGATGAACACGAATATATTTTGTACCTTAGTCTTGGATGGCCTATGTATTAAAGTATATATCTATCTATATAAGTAAATATATCGTTGTCTAGTCACATGCTTTGCTTAATTTGGGCCTAGGTCAATTTGTGAGGAATTGTCCCAGGTATTATTATTTATCTATCACTCGCCATAAGAATAGTACAAAGTAATTAGAGCTGCAGACACAATGGTTGTGTAGGTTTTAACGATGGTCTCTCGTAACTTCCTCGTCCATCCAGCCAAGAGATGGAGTTGGCTTGGTAAGTAGATCTCCTTCATCTTCATACTAGGTATATAGATAGTAAAACCAAATTGTCGCTTTGAGTTCGTGGACTGGTCCGATCTGTATGTATATAAGTACCAACGTTTATTTTTCTGAAATATATTCAACGGCCAGTATTAATCGGGAGAACAATTGACAAAAAAGGCGAATTACAAAGTACCACAACCTGCTTGGACGTCTGAAGAATTTAAAGACAAAGCTTGCAAAAAGTCGACCGCCCGGCGACAATCGCGCGGCGTACCATTCAGCGAAAGAAATGTATTTTTCATTCAGAGACTCGGATCTTTTAAAACGGAAAATTCAACTTTTTTGTACGCTCATTGACAAGTACCGTTCGCAAAATCACATCCGCATTCCCGTCAATACATTTTAGGCAAGATATTTGGTGTACGGTCGGAATATTGATCGAGGTAATTAATATTTCATGTAGTTAATGCCGTGCCAATATTTGGTCTGCTTGTTTTGGCAGCGGACGAGTATTGAAATTGGGAAAAACGGAATCAAGTTTTTATGGAAAGTTGAGTTTAATCCGTGTCAGATGAAAGGTGTCATTGAAATAAACGAGCATTTGTCCAACGATGTGGGCTGTTTATTTGTTTTCGGCCATGGGATTTAATTTGAAATGAAAAAATGGGACTTTCTGACGCTACATCATTGTCCCATATCTCAGTCTCTCAGTCTCTCCCATAAACTGCTATAGTGATACATTATTTCATTGAAACCACTTATATATTCGACACGACCAGGCGCCATATAGGGATATTTTATTTCACATTATTACCTTTTAACATGGCTATTAACTTCGTAATTTCTTTTAAATTACTTAAATTTGCTAAAAGTAGGTGAATTGCCGCTTCTCAAGCGAAATGTATACTTAATAAGGGTATTTGTATAAGATAACATAGTAGGATCAAAGGAAAACATGTAATTTGGTTTATTTTATTGAGTCATTTACAAATTATTGTATGGTTATTGCATTGTTATTGAAAACTAATTGGGACGTAATTTTGCTGTGAAGCGTTATTTTTACCATGAAAAAGAAACTGGAGTTACTTGTATCGCTATTTATATATCCTCACGCCTTCCCATAAGGGCTCCCCGAAGGGGTAGGCAGAGGTGTATAGGTAGTACCCACATACCCACTTACCGCAAGAGATATATTTTAGGTACCAACGTAACGTAACGACAGATGGCATATACATACGCCTTTGAATGTCTTCTTAAACGTATGCAGATTCCCTCTGGACGTTTTCCTTCACCGTAAAGCTCGTGGTGTGACTAATCACTATACGCTCAGAAAAACTCATTGGTACATTCTGGATTCGAACTTGCAACCTTTGTGTCACTCGGCCACCATGGCTATTTATTATTAATGTTTTTTTGGCTACACGGAAAACAGGCAGAGTAACAAAAAATTATCGATTGTATATCATTCGATTGTTGGTCAGTTACAGACGTGACGAGATCCGGCGATCCGGCTTTCATTACGTTGTTTCCCAGGCATTCGCCAGTGCAGTTGCATGGAATAAATTGTTAAGTTTTAAAACTTAAGTTGGAAGCGGTGGAATTACTTACATTAGCCAACTCCTACTCAGCGCAAGCGCAACATATTTCATAGCAATTATGCGTTCTTTCGGCTTACATAGTATTCTAGGTGTATGTATGGAAAAATTTCAATTTTATAAAGAGGCAGAATTTGTTTCTATTACGCGCTTATCTCAGGTACTACTAACGAGATTATATAAAATAGTTTCATGCATTAGTTTATTGAGGAAGTTGTTTTCATGTGCTTTTAAAACAACATTAACATTTAATATCTCTCATTTGCATTATTAAGGTTTGAACACAAAATTGTAATATGTATAAATATCTTCGCGCCTTCCCACAAGGGTCGCCGAAGGGGTAGGCAAAAGTGTGTACTAACACTGGAGATATATTTATATTGTTGATGTTCATATAACTAATATAGCAAAAAAGCATGGATGCATGGTAAGCGGTTATCGACGCTTATAAATGCTTGTACCATAAGTATTAAATTGTCGATTCTGTAGAAATTTTATTACTCTCTTCTTGAAAACTCCATTCTCCCTACGTCTTATGTCTTATGCCACGCCTAAAAGCGCCGAGGACCGTCGGCAAAAAGTTGGAAGACACACTGACAGACATTTCGCTTGGAAACCAGTCTAGTCTTTTTCTACACAATTAAAGTTGGTAATGATTGGAGCTTGGCTGTTAATTCGCCTCTAATTGGCCGGCCGGGTTTCTGTGTGCTAAATGTTCGTTATTAAATAACTGTGGGTTACTTTTTGAGGGCGCTAATAATTTTATGGTAATACTAGCTGCGTCGCACGGTTTCTCTTACATAAAATTAGATTTCATTGGAAGTTATTTTTTCGAGTATAAAAAAATATCCTATATATTAATGTAGGCTATATATCTTAGAGCCGTGGTGGCCGAGTGGTTCGAGCAGTGGCCTGCGACGCAAAGGTCGCAAGTTCGAATCCCGACTGTACCAATGAGTTTTTCTAAAAAACTTAAGTACAGTGATTAGTCACACCACGAGCTTTACGGTGAAGGAAAACATCGAGAGGAAACCCGGCATACGTCTGAGAAGAAATTCAAAGGCGTATGTATGTATAGTCGTGCTTGAGTAACGGCGATGGACTCGCCATCTGTCACGTTGGCACCTAATATACCTCTGGCGGAAAGTGGGTGTGTAGGTATTACCTATACACCTCTGCCTACCCCTTCGGGGACCCTTGTGGGAAGGCGTGAGGATATATTATTATTATATATCTTTGTGCCAAAGTTCATCCAATTACATTTAGTAGTTTTCGCTTGAAAGAGAAACAAACATTCGCATATTTATAATATTAGTAGGAATATAAATTAATAATTGCCGTGGTGGCCGAGTGGTTCGAGCAGTTGCCTGCGACACAAGGATTGCAAGTTCGAATCCCGACTGTACCAATGGGTTTTTCCGAACTTAAGTACAGTGATTAGTCACACCACGAGCTGTACGGTGAAGGAAAACATCGAGAGGAAACCTGCATACGTCTGAGAAGAAATTCAAAGGCGTATGTATAGCCGTGCTTGAGTAACGGCGATGGACTCGCCATCTATCACGTTGGCACCTAATATACCTCTGGCGGAAAGTGGGTATTACCTATACACCTCTGCCTACCCCTTCGGGGACCCTTGTGGTAAGGCGTGAGGATATATTATTATTATTATATTATATTATAATATTATTATAAATTAATAGTAATAGTATGTGGTGGCAGAGTGGTTCAAGAAGTAATCATCAACTGGACGATTCATGCACAATAGAATTCGAGACAACCATATGCTCTTTTCTTTGCTCGATTTCATACATCTATAGTTAGTAAAAAAAAATGGCTTGTAAGGTTTCATAGATATATACTAAAAAAAATTGGATGACGTAAAACAATAAAAAAAAAAAATTGGAAGTGATTGTAAAGTTCGAACGTCGTCTGTACGTCAGTGGATCAATGCTGCCAATCTTTTTGGCACGTTACCCGAGATACCGTATTTTTTTTTTACCTCTTGGGTGGCAAACAAGCATGCGTTCCGCCTGATGGTAAGCGGTTACCGCCGCCTATGGACGCTTTTATTTTATCTATCCCTAGTTTTACTAATTTGTCTTGTAAATCTGGTGAATCTAAGAAAGAAAAAATGTCTGAGTGGCATACGCCATGTCACGTGTCATCACGTATATGCGCGCTTTTGATTTTGTATCCAATTTTCTATGATACAGAGTTAACTATCCAATAGCACAAGATTGTTGTACAATTTCCCATTCCAAGAATAACATTAGTAATGTACTCACCCATTCACCCACGCGCCCACGTAGCGAAATGTATCATTACACATATTATACAATGGAGTTGCATAAAAACTTATTGAAGCCAATAGCTTGCATGTTTTATTCATATATTCAATGTATTGTATTCAAATGTTAAGCTTTCGCCAATTACATTGACGCAGTGGTGCTTTCACGGGTGCAAAATGTTGCCATGTAACGGAATTTACCCTTGATTTAGGGAAAAAAAAATCTATTACTATTTTAGTATGATGTAATATTAAGCATTATAATCACGTCGAGTCCCTTCAGATCTGCTCACCAGTTGCGGATACCCTTTTGATTTGATCTGCTAGTTGGGACATGGTCTTAATCTACCTTGTCTCCCGAACTTACTTCTAACAACTACACAACATAAAGAAGGGGAAAAGGATGGAAGTGAAAGGTTTTAATATACATTTCTAATTATCATTTTTACATTGGTAACCCGAGTTATAAGAATCTCGATAAAGAAACTAAACGAACGTAACAATGAGGAGTTTTATATTTTGTTACGCTGCGGAAAAGCTTAATTTTTTATGCAATATGGTAGATTCATAACTCCTTTTAGAATTCCCATAGAAATTACAATAATTATACAGCACTAGCTGTCTCGCCCGGCTTCGTTTGAGTAAAAGAAATAAGTCTCGAATACGTCACAGCATTATATATTACTTATATATGTATCCTCACGCCATCCTACAGGGGTCTCCTAAGGGGTAGGCAGACGTGTACTGATAGATAGTACCCATATACCCACTTTCTGCCAGGTTAAAACGTTTTCCCTCACCTTAAAGTTCGTAATCGGACATATTACTGTATTTTAGCTTTCATCCTTTATACAGAATAGGATTTGAACTGCAAATTTACGCTTTACAAGTAATTATGTTTACCAAACTATCACGATCAGCAAAAGGAACGCTTACAAGTAGGCGGTATGCGCTTACTAACCTTAATTCAAAAATAAATGTGTTCATTATAACCCCTTAAAAGTTTTAAAGCGCATTAATCTTAATAGTTCTCTACATGCGCATGCGCATGCGCCTACGTTAATAACGTTAGAATGATCGCTCTCCTTCGATTAGCCAGTGACATATGGTATCTTAATATGATTTTGTATGTTCTATATTGATCGATCTATTGTCGTAATGTGATGTTATTAAGTTCACATTACCGTTAATAGGATAGCAACCATTCAGGATAGAAAGTTTGTGAAAGATAATAGAATTCGTTCGTGATGTTCGTAATTTTTTTCATGCCTGATGGTAAACCGCAACTGGCATCTACGGACTCTTAAGGAACGAGGGATTATACCGGATTTTTTTTCATATTATTAAGGTGTCAAATAAGCGGTTACCGCCGCCTACGGAAGAATGCAATACTAGGTACCGACTTTTTGGTAGGTGGTATTGATGCTAGTAAAAGGGGTGTATTTTATCCATTCCTACCAGCACAGCGATTTTTCGAAAACCTTACCGAATGTGCAAAGCGCTACCCAGAAGGCATCTAGCCGTGGTCTTCTTAAATATATCAATTTGTCGACCTACTAGACTTTTAAGATGGGAACATTGTCCTTCGAGCCGGATTGGCGGATTGGTAAATTAGGTAGACAAATTATTAAGAATTCACTGTATGAAAACATATAATTAAAAATATGAAATTAGTAGTAGACCCGACCAGCTTCGCTTGGGTGAAAGAATTATGAATAAAAGCTCCTGAACCATAATTGCGACGCCATCTACCGGGTTGAATGGTATTCACCATCACCATCCAAGGCCCCACTCAATGTGGTAAACACACGAACCGAGGAGTGATAAATGTGAAGAAAACGATTTATCCCTTCAGTGATAGAACCGTTTTCCTTAAAATCTAAATTTAACGGAGAATTTAACAGTGGTAAGGGAATCAAATCCTTCTTAGAGGAAATATCAATAGTGGAAAATAATAACGACAGTAATACAGCATTAAAAAAATGCTACTACCGGATCTCACATCGCGATAAGATGTCACCCGCGGTGGCCCAGCGGTCGAAGTTTATCACACAATTTGACAAATCGTGTACAGTGATGACAAATCGAATGTGCATTTGTCAGTCCCATTGTTGTGTTTGTTAAAGTACTTCGAGTCATTACCGTTGGATTTTTGTCACGACACTAGCGATGCCCTGTGACTCTGCCTGTGTTTTTATAACTATAATTCCACGGGAAAACATAAGTCAATATAGCAATAGTAGATATAAGTGGGCAATATAATTATGGATATCTTCACGGCTTCCTCTCTAAATCCTTAGGCAATACATTTTTTTTCCCTACATGGGTAACACAAAAGCATGCGGCCCGCCTGATGGTAAGCGGTTACCGCCGCCTATGGACGACTGCAACACCAGGGTGTCACTCGCGCGTTGCCGACACTGAACGCTTTGAAAAACTTATATATAAATGGGTAGACAGAGGTATGACTCCTTCCTCTGTCCCTTGAAAGATCCGAGCCCGTGTCATAGCCATAATAACCAGGTGTAATATTTAAATAACAGCTATGATTCCCTTATTGGTGAAACTGTAACGCTGGTTCTTACACGCGGTGTGGAGGAAGGGGGGTATAAATATTTGAGTATGCAATTTCACATACAGAAATTTTCTTCATCTGTTAGCTATCACTACCCACCTTTGTCATGGTCTTGTTTATTATTATTATTATTATAGACATGCTATCGTGTATGCTACACTGGGCATGCGGGAATGATGTCAGCTCTCACCATTGTACCCTTAGCTCCCATGGACTATAACATCACAGTTACATAGATATGGGTCGAGTAATCTCACTACCGGAATGGGGATGTCATACGATTGATATTTTCTTTTGTTTACCATCATAATGTGCCAGTGTGAGTAGATGTGGTGAACAAGTCGTTTAAAGTCTATATCAATTAGTTTTCCTGAACTTATTTATCTAGAGGTACGCAAGCGAAAGAGGTATGCAAGTCTTGAGACAACTGGCGCTCTATTCTCTCAGCCTACCCCGTTAGGGACCTGGCGTAATGATTTGTATGTATGTACGTAGTGATTACTCGAACCACGAACTTGTGACAACATCGATTGCAAGCCTACGTTTGAGGAGAAATACAGTTTTATCAAGCTAGCAACCCTTGATCACGGCAAGTCTTACACAAAAAAGCGAGATAATAATATTATTTTGATAAGGGACTGCATCACATCTCGTAAATACCATGAAGAGGAATATCTTTGTGCAAACAACACCCAGACTAGGCTGTGAGTTACTTCACAAGTGCTATTGCGTCGCCTAAACGTAAGTAAGAAGACATATTTGTGTTTTAAAGCTGTGGTGTAGACGGTAAGCGGAAGCGGTTTGTCAAGATACCTGATGCTAAGAAGCGGCTTCATGGTAATGGGAAATACCAATGAGTTGAAATTTAAAGGTTATATATATAAAAAAGGTAATATAGGTATAGGTATATTTTTATCCCGCGGTTTCAACTACGTAAAATTTGATGTGATAAAAAATATCCCGATTATTTTTCTGAAATTAATTTATTTGTGTTCCAGCTAATAATACAATCTAGTGTGTGCTAAATTTCGTTTTATTCTGTTCAGCCTCACCAACTTTCGTTGGTTACAGTAGTAGGATTTTCGTTAACATCTTTCAACGTGGCCTAAAGTGGACTCCTCTTTTCTTCTCAAACGTACGCAGATTTCCTAACGATATTTTCTATCAGCTTAAAATTAGGGGCATGATCAATCCCTATAGGAACTTTATTTCAGAAAAATGTCATTGGTACAAACCTAAAACTCGCCTACCAAGGTTCATATAATATTTTGGTCAGTCAGTAACTTTGCGAGTCAGTAACTTAAAGAGAACTGGCGTTCTACTCTCTTTGCGTACACCGTTAGGGACTCGTCATGATGATACGTATGTATATAAGTAAATTCGCTTTAATCTCCTCACTCATACTCCTAACCACAAGCTGCGCAGGAGTGCAATGATGTCACTCAGAGCATTAAGTGTTTGTTTGACATTTAATGTTTGCTGATGAGAACTAAAAACTATACGATGTGCCCGTCTGAAGGGCGTGTTGAAATCTACTCATCCGAGTTGCAGTAACTATTATTCAATCTATGACCAACATGTTTGAGCCGTAGTTTTTCGATTAGTCACAAAAATTGCAAGTTCGAACCCCGACCACCAATGTGTTTTTTCTGACATAATGGACATGTTCAGTGTTTAGTCACACCACATGCTTTACGGTGATTGAAGATATTGTGAGGAAATCTGCAAGATATTCAAAGGCGTATGTATGTCGTGCGTGATTGAGCAACGGTGATGAACTCATCTGTCACATTGACACAGAAATCAATCTGACAGATGACGAGTTCCTCGAACCAATATCAATTGTATATATATATCAATACCTAGATATTTCCTATGAAGTATGGAAGTAGTCTAAGTGCAGGTGAGGTACGATACCACGTGAAAATTTACAAAACAAGCATACAATGCAAATATGTGTTGAAGACAAAGCAGACCACGTTCCAACTACCTAAACCTAGATCAATTAGGATCTAATGAATTACTCAAAATTGAAAGTATCGTACTCCAAGCCAGTTTTTAGAGATATAAGTATGGATAAAGGTATTGAAGTCTAGAGAAGATTAACCTTCTACCTCTTAAAGGACTCGACGTGATGCTGTACGTCGATGTACGTCAATATTTTCCGCTATTACTACCCATAGGATTAGCTGCTTAGCATCGAAGTGTTATTACAATCAATAAAGCCTACATTTCCCTGTACACAATGATGTTGAAAATTATTGCATTAAACTTTCCAATCCGCGCTGTTGAAACATTTAAACAATGGTTCCGTAGGCGTTGGTTTCAATGAATAAATACATACAGTCTAAATTAATATTTATGAGATAGCACTCGATATCTGTGTGACTAATATTGCAGATAGGCAACGTATATCATTCTATACTCTAACAGCCGGGTGGATTAAGTAGTAGCGTCCAAAGACGAGATTGCAAACGCTCAGGCTGTAGAATGACGGCGGACCGCATGCTTGTTTGCCACCCGTGTGGTATAAGTAAAAATCATGATTCGAACGAACCCCGACTGTACCAATGAGTTTTTTCTCAACTTGTGTACAATGATTAACCACATGCGCTTGGTTGTGAAGACAAACATCGAGAGGAATCCTGACTGCAAAGTCGTGCTTGAGAAGCGATGAACTCGCCTTCTGTCTCGTTGGCACCTTCATATATGTACCTATGTCTACCAAAAAGGGTAACAAAACACTGCCTATCATATGCTTTTCCATGCAAACATGTTTAAAGAAACATTAAGCACATTTAACTCTTAATCGTTGCGCTTTCGAGACCGGATGCTATAAAATTGGTAAGATTAGTTAATCGATCAAGTTATATTAAGTTAGTTATAAACCTATCGTTAAAACGTGGTTAATCTTAACTACTGTAATTAAATTGGCTTCGTAAGTTCGTACTTTAGTTCCTTTCGAAGTCTCAACATCCTCTACCCCTTTATCTCACTCACTCAATTCTTACATGTCATTGCAAAATTTTCATACAAAGTAAAGCATCATTAAGATTATCATACACGTGTCTCAGAAGTAAGCACAGGTGTAGAAACCCACTTCATATATATGACTAGTTGTGTCCGCGACTTCGTCCGCGTGGAAAAGTGACTTTGGGCAGCATTTTTTGGATATACATTTTGATTTACTTTGTACATGTTACGAAAAGCGTACCACATTATATTATTGAAAAACCACATCTAAATCGGATAAGCTGTTTCTGAGATTAGCGCGCACAAACGCACAGACAAACAGATAAACAGACAAAAATTCTAACAATCAGTGTTTTGGATGCTATTTGCATTGAAAAAGGTCCCTATCACATTTTTCTCATATATCTTCCATGTACAGACAGCGATCCGTTACATTTTTATTATATGTATACATATAGATTAAATTTCTTCTGTGCGTGTGTATGTCACTGTCCTCCGAAACGGCTGGACCGATTTCAATTAAATTTTCTGTGTCTTCAGGTGGATTCGAGAATGGTTTAGATTCACAAATGGACCCGATAGGTGGCGCTGCGATCGTGTCTCAGGAAATTTATTTTTATTCATTTCATCACGCCGAGTCCCTAAAGGCAGAGAGTGTATAGAATGTTCAGGAAGTTCAACAGCCTTGCAAAGTCGCGCTCAATCGATATTTTCTGTGGCAGTATTCATAAGTTTAGAAAGGATTTGTGTGTTAAAATTTAAAATTCACAAATTGTTAGCTATTAAGTACACCTTTTTTGAATTTATGTTTTTAGCTCTAAGGTTTTTCATGCATGCTGTGGTTTCCTGTAATTGAGAAATCACAAAATTTTTTTTATATCATAGTTGTTAAGAAAGTTTTGTGTATTTCTTGTTGGAAACCCTAATAAATAAATACATACATACATATCATCACGCCAAGTCCCTAACGGGGTAAATAATAAATAAATAAAATAAATAAATAAAAGTATAGAGCGCCAGTTCTCTCTAGACTTACATACCTCTTTCGCTTCGTCCACTCGCGCCTCTTCATACATGCTCGTCGGTTTCGAGTACTAGTATGTATATATATATTGGGGAAAACAGTATTTCAGTTGATCGCGAACGTACAGACAAACAACCATAGTGGAGGACCCTGTTTTATAATATACTAGCTGTGCCCGCGACTTCGTCGGCGTGGACGTCTTTTTTATCTATCGTAAATTATTTTTCTTTTTCAATAAAAAGTATCCTATGTTACTTCTAATACATCCAAGAATATGTGTACAAAGTGTCATGATGATCGGTTAAGTAGTTTTTACGTGAAAGAGTAACAAACAAACTTACATTCACATATAGTATAGTGATACTTGGAGTTCGGTTGTGACATCAAGCAAGTACCATATCTCAACCGTACAGGGAAGTGCGAAATTTGCATAGCTATTAAAGTCAATAATGTGTTATGAAATAATGTTGTTTGCGAATTAACATCGTCCTACGATATACCTACAGTCTATTGGGCAAATAGTGTGACGTCATGGGATAACCTAAGCCTCGTGAACAAGTGCTTGTAACAAATTTTAAGCTTACAATAATCTTGTAACGCTTAAAAGGGGACTCTGGTCACTAGTTATGTAATTTGATATTTTTGTTACTGAATAAAGTTTTTTATTATACATACATACATACATACATATCATCACGCCAAGTCCCTAACGGGGTAGGCAGAGAGTATAGAGCGCCAGTTCTCTCTATTTTTTTTTTTTTATACAACAAGTGTGGCAAACAAGCATACGGCCCACGTAGTCTATTAACGCTCACGATACCGAAGTATCACTTGCGCGTTGCCACTCTATGTTCGGAGAGTTATAGTGTGTTGGCAGCATAATGGGTTTAATCCCTCTGCTTCCAACACAATGTAACAATCCTCCCCCCTCCCCAAGGAGCTCATTACTGGAAACCTTATTCACCGCGTAGGAACACAACACAAAAAATTGTGTTATTTGGCTACGGACTTCTGTAAGGTGGAGGTCCTGCCCCAGTCGGCCAGCTCCGAATTCGAACGGGAAACCCGTTATGCCCTACCTCTCTAGACTTACATACCTCTTTCGCTTCGTCCACATTCATCAGTCTCTTCATACATGCTCGTCGGTTTCGAGTACTCTTAACGTTCCCGTCTTTGAGAGTCCGATCGATTGATACAGGTAGTTGGAACGTGGCCTTCCTCTGCCTCTTCTTGCACACACTTTTGCTTTGTATATCTGTTTCGTCAATCTTTCTTTACTCATCCTTTCTATGTGTCCAAACCAACGTAACATGCCTTTCTTCATCTTTACAATCACGCCCTCATTCACGCCAGTTGATTTGCGGATCTCTTCATTGCGGATTCGATCTAATATCGTTACGCCGCACATTTTTCGAAGAGATCGCATCTCAACTGCATTCAAGCTATTTTCATACTTCCTCTGACATACCCAGGATTCGCTGCCATACAATAAGGTAGGTACCAATATCGCGTTGTGGACAGCAACTCGAGCATTCTTGCTCAGACTTTTACTGCCCATCAACGCCGACATGGCTCCATTCACCTTATTTCCGGCAGTTATCCTTCTTTCAATATCTTTTTCATACTTTCCATCTCGTGTGAACATGCTTCCAAGATATACAAATTCATTCACTTGCTCTAGAATTTGCCCATTTACCGATATTGCACACTCGGTCACTTGTTCATCTCTTTCGAATACCAGAACCTTAGTCTTGCCAGCGTTTAGGCGCAGCCCCTTCTTTTCACATTCATTTTTTATTATTATTATTTATTATTATTGTAGGAATGTACTTTATACTAATATTATTCAGAGGTATTGTTTATGGTTATTGGACGGCCGCCTGGTCTAGTGGTTAGAGCTCCTGACTGCGAATGTTGAGGTCGTGGGTTCGAATACCGCTGAGGGCAGATTATTTGTTTGTTTGCGCTAATCCAAGGAAATACTAATCCGATTTAAAAAAATATATTTGCAGCTGTGCCCCGTGTAAAAGTTTCTTGATAGTTTTTGTCTGATATCTAATATTTATTGGAATTTCAGTTTTGCAGTCCGCTTATTGAGGAACTTTTTTTGCCATAGACAGAGAATAGAACTTCTACCAGAAGTTGCCATCTAAAAGTTGTTGGGTGTTGTGAATATATCTCAATGCGAGGAAATAAAACAATTTAAATGGGGTAATATTATCTCTAAAACATAGTACTTAAACAGTGTACCCATGAAAGTATATTTGATGATCCTTATATTTTTTTATTAACATTAAAAGCAATTAATAATGTTTACAAAGAACAGTTGAAACTAACTATGTACTTACAGATAAATATATTTAACTAATAGATAATTATTTTATTTATCCTTATATTTAATAATAAGGGATAGGCAGAGGAGTATAGGTAATACCCACACACCCACTTTCCACCAGAGATATATTAGGTGCCAACGTGACAGATGGCGAGTCCATCGCCGTTACTCCAGCACGACTATACATACGCCTTTGAATTTCTTCTCAGACGTATGCAGGTTTCCTCTCGATGTTTTCCTTCACCGTTAAGCTCGCGGTGTGACTTTATATTTAACTATTAAATATAAGTATAATCAAATTTAATGCAGGAAACTGCGGGGGCAGAGCTAGTATATAATAATTACGCCATATGGCTCTAAAGATATTCACGCCTTCCTACAAAGGTCCTCGAAGGTGTAGGCTGAGGTTTAATAGCACCCACATTTCAAAGATACGTGCTTGTTACTATGCGATGTTAAGATACGATCTTGGCTGTTGATGAGACTGTCGCTATCTTTCATACATACATATCATCAGGCCAAGTCCCTAACGGGATAGGCAGAGAGAATACAGCGCTAGTTATCTCTAGACTTACATACCTCTTTCGCTTCGGCCACATTTTTTCGAACAAGTTTCCTCACAAACTTTCGCATTTATAATGTAATGGATTTTTTTATACCACGTGGGTGGGAGACAATCAGCAAACGGTCCGCCTGATGGTAAGCGGTTTACCGCCGCCTATGGACTTTTCAACACCAGGGATATTGCTCGCGCTGCCGACCCTGCAGGAACCTTTTCACACCCTTCTTTAAGAACTCCATGCCGTGCTCTCCAGGGAAAACCTCAACGTTCACTTCGTTCATAGTGTAACTTCTTTGGATAATTTGAAACGTCATAAATCATTGGATTTCAGGCTTATTGAAAACAAGGTTTTTATTAATGGGAATATGCTAAAGGGCAATCTATTGAATGAAAATAAAATACTTATCTCTTTAATTGCATTACATCGCGACTACTTAGCTACAGTCAACTTTTATTAAGCCCAATTAAACAGCTTTTTCTTTTGACAGCTTACATCGTTTAGTTGCCGAATAAAGTAACACCCTCTCCCCACAATATAAGGTACATATTAGCAAGTTTTGCAAGTTAATTATTTCACTAACGTTGGTGGTAAATCGAGATTTAGTGCCTTCAATTAAATTTACACTAAAGCTATTAATTTAAGTAGGCTGTGTATCGTAACTTGAATCACATTCAGTTGTTCCCTTTTGCTCATATATTTGGGCTGTAAGCTATGGTACAGGAGTGGGGTGATGATTATGGTGGCGGAGGTGATGATAATAATAATCGTGATGATGATGATGATGATAGTACTTTAGATGATAGTAAAAGTGGTTATAATACTACCCTTTATAATAAGAATAATCATTTAAAACACGAGACAATAATTATGAGGGTCATGGTGGCCAAGTAGTATGAGTAGCCTGCAACACATAGATTGCAAAGTCGACTCTCGACTATACCAATGAGTTTTTCTGAACTTAAGTACAGTAATTAGCCACACCACAAGCTTAACGTTGCAGGAAAACATCGAAAGGAAACCTGCATACGCTTTAAAAGAAATTCAAAGACGTATGTATAGTCGTGTTTGAGTAACAGCGATGGACTCGCGTTGGCACCTAAAATATATCTATGGCAAAAAGTGTGCGTGTGTGTGAGTACTACCTATACACTTCTGCCTAACCCTTCGGGGACCCTTGAGGCAGCATGAGGATATTTCATGTTATGTATTTTAAATTTCCTCTTTTAAAATCGCTCTTTTTTATCTCCGAGGCTTCTTTTTTATCGTCTTCAACAACTCACAAACAGAGGTGTTACACCTCCGACAGTCTCAAAGTATGACAACTTGTCAGATAGCGAGTCTGTAGCCATCAGCTTAAGACCTCTTGCTATGCCTTTCCTTGCAGGAGCTTTGAAATATTAGAAGTGCAATTTTTTTTTTATTGAGCGTTAATATATTGTTGCTTTCAAAACAATTTAGTTGGCTAACGTTTTATCAACCCCTGGTATAAACTTAAAAAGTGGCTTAAGCTCGTGGCTTAAGCTTCTTTTCCAGTTGTGGAATATAAAATATACATACATGTCACACAATGCAGGTAAGTGTAAAACATGAAATGCTGATGGACAAGAGAGGGTGTGTTCTAGGCTCAGACTCGTCACAGAACCATAATTCTAGTCAGTCTACATCACAATTATATTTCGTAAAATGGCAATACTGTTAACGGACCGAAGGCTGCTTTCTAACATTTTATGCTCATTCATATAATTTAGATTCATTGTAAATACTTAACAAAACTTCAATGTAGTTTTAATTTTAAATTCGAAACAAGGTTCCTAGTTTTTATATATAGTATAGTTTATTAGTACATACATACATATCATCACGCCAAGACCCTGTCGAGGTAGGCAGAGAGTATAGAGCGCCAGTTCTCTCTAGACTTACATAACTTTTTCGCTTCGTATGCATTCGTCAGTCTCTTCATACACTGAAAATTTTATTTATTTTTAATATTAGTATTTATTTAAAAAAATATGAAACTGAGAGACCTTTATCCATGTCATGAAATAAAATAAAAGTTACTCCCAGAAAAGCAATAATAAAGTTCAAACAATAATGGGGCAGATTCACAGAAAACAAATTGAAAATAACAGATAAATAAAGTATTCATTCTAAGAAATTATAAATTCCCTTGGGCATTGTAAACGGAATATTTTCCAAGAATTGAAAGCTCGACCACAAGCTCAATGATGCGAAGTCCTCGGTCATATGTTGGCCTACTTACGCCAATGCTTGTGTGGCCAGCGCTATATATGGCCAACATGTTGAATGATTCTGTGATGAAGGGAATTGGGACATTATATGCAAAAGCTGATGGCAGCTTGGATTGGCGCTTGCAAATTCAACATTGCAGGTTTAAGCTGGTCGCGCTTAATCTTCACGGTGAAGGAGAATATTCTAAGGAAACATTCACATGTTTCCTCCTTTTCCTCCATTCACCTCCTCATCTGTCACTTTGACATCCAAAATGGATGTCCTTAAACTAGGAGCTATTATGCGGGTAGGTGCCTCTTCGGCCACCCTTGTGGGAAGAAGAAGGAGGCTTAAGAAGCATGTAATAATGTTTCAGACCATTCAAGGCTTTGTATATTGAGCAAGCCTTCTTTATAAGCTCCAAGAACCAAAAAATCAACCTATATAAATGTATCGCAACACCATCTGCTTTCAAACTTGCAAAAGTCAACTGTACTTAAGTTCAGAAAAACTCATTGGTATAGTTAGGATTCGAACTTGCAATCTTTGTGGTGCTTGCTCGAAACACTCGGCCACCACGGCTGGATGTAAACGTTGGTGAATAAACCACCATTTTGATAACCAATGTTGGCTCCAACCATTGGCCTGCATAGTCATAGATGATATAATCGCTTAGTTAAGAAATAGCCGTTAAAACGTAACTCAATGCCAATCGTTCATAAACTGTGCTTTCTCCAGATTTTATGTTGACTTTATCGTTCGTTTGTTAGGTTTCCTTAATTAACGTTTGACTACTGTTTTCTACACGAGGAAAGTTTCGCTATTCGTTGGCATTCTTTATTGTTGACATGGAAACTAGTCCTTCAGTCGCAACCAGTATGGAACGCAATAATTTTTTTTTATATTTAAATACTTCGTAATGCATGCTTTCCAGAGTTTCTGTAGATCATATATTATATCACTTCTCATAGCAATCCTCGTTTATGCGTTGAATTTCTATGTCCATAGAAAAAGATCCTTATTACACAATATGACACTGAATTTACGACATAGTCATCCAAACTGCTTTTGATTCCCGCCAAAACGTATATATTGTATTGACAGTGATCATCAAAGACGATTTGATTAATCGAAATGACGTTTAGGAATTTTTATTTTGAATATGGAATTTAACTCTACAGATATTAGTAGCCGATACAAATCGTTTTGTATCTGTGTATCTTGATGTCAATCACTACCTATTTATATTTTGACAAATAAACAAGCAATACTACGGTTTCTCATGCCTTTATATCCCATCAACGAGACCACAAAATATTTCAATCGTAAGCCAAAGAATTTTAAACGGCGCATAAAGAAGCTGGCCGCTCGAGTCGTGTCGTTAAAATGTCAACCGTTGCGTGGTTTATAGCACTACCCCCTATGAGCCACATGAATGTGTATGAGATAATATCTGGCTTAGCTTTGTTGCAAGTTTTGAATTTCGAACGCTGCTGAATTTATAATTGTTTTGTAATTTGATTGATTTATCGTTTAAATTAATTTCTCATGACGTGGATACATGTCTTTTAAACGGAAAATTTTGAAATTATTTTCTGATTACTAATTAAATTATTTTTGGCAAAATGTTTCTATAGCTAATTTTGTATGTAGGTAGGTATGTGGTAGGTTTTATTTAATCACCTTCTTTTCAATTTTATTTCGAATATTAGAGGTGTCGGTACTTCAATCGTTCAATATCGAAATGTACATTCATACTAGTTGTGCCCCGAGGTTTCACTCGCGTAAAATTTAATTTCACTGGAAGATTTAGAAAATTTTGATTGTAGAACTATCTCTGCATATCGCATTTTCTTCTTGAAAGTTTATTCATTACAAGACCAACTTTGCACACACATTGCGAAACAAACCAGCACCTATTTAATAAGACTTTAAATGCAAAATAGTATTAGCATAAACCGTGTTTATTGTTAAGGCTAGCAGCACCGCTGTAAAATACCTTTATGGTCCACTGCTACAATGTGACCGTGCGTTTATTGAAATTCAATTACAATTTGTTGCCATATTATACAAATGGCTGCGCTCGAAGGGTAATGGCGCTTGTAGTAACTTAACCTCAACCTTACACAAGTTTAAACTAAACGCATGTTGAGCCGCGGTGGCTGAGTAGTTCGAGTCAACGCAAAGACTGCAAGATAGAATCCCGACAGTAGGTATGCCGGTTTTCCTCTCGATGTTTTCCTTCACCGTAAAGCTCGTGGCGTGAATAATCACTGTACTTAAGTTCAGAAAAACTTGTACCGATCATTTTAAGATAAGCATAAGGAATATAACCCACGATTTCCGGTGGTTTCACAACCAGGAGCTAGGCTAGGCTTTCACTGTTTCCACAGCTCAAGAAAATTTGACCGTAATAGAAAGAGCTAAATCTTTGACAAGGCTTTAATCCTAAGAAGACAGGGATATCCAACATTTCCGGTCATCGACCCCAAAACACGCAGACCACCCAGCAAAGATAACAATATGACAAGATGTGAGCACAATTTTATGCTCTTCCAACAACTATGCTGGTAGAACTGTTACCAGTTCGTTCCTTATACTGCTAGCACAACCCGCAGGCCAGTCGGAAATTGCCATTTTGTATATGTAACTAGCGCCCCGCCCGGCTTCGCAGGGGTCCATTAATTGTCATGCCATATCTCAAAGGTATTGAGCGGCGTTTTTGATTAAAGCTTCCAGGCAGACTGGTGATAAGCGGTTACCCAAAGACGATGAATCAGACTTATCACTTGCGGGTTATGCTGGTTGATGTTGCCAGTAGTCAAAGACGCGATTGTAATAAATGAATAATAAATAACTGCACTGTTCATGAAATGAGTTCTGGAACCAGGATAACAGCACTGTTCAGAAGCAGCGCTATTTGTGCCATGACTTATAACTTTTTCATAATACTTATATTTATATATCCTCACGCCTTTCCACAAGGGTCCCCGAAGGGGTAGGCAGAGGTGTATAGGAAATCCCCACACACCCACTTTCCACCAGAGGTATATTAGGTGCCAACGTGACAGATGGCGAGTCCATCGCCGTTAATCAAGCACGACTATACATACGCCTTTGAATTTCTTCTCAGACGTATGCAGGTTTCCTCTCGATATTTTCCTTCACCGTAAAGCTCGTGGTGTGACTAATCACTGTACTTAAGTTCAGAAAAACTCATTGGTACAGTCAGGGTTCGAACTTGCGACTTTTGCGTCGCAGGCAACTGCTCGAACCACTCGGCCACCACGGCTTTTTCACTTATATTTGAATTATATAATAATTAGTGGGTGTGTGGGTACTACATACACGCCTCTGTTTACCCCTTCGGGGACCCTAGTGGGAAGGCGTGAGGATCTATTATATATGATTTTAGAGGCTAAAGTCTTTCAATTTTTAGAAATTGCTTAAAATTATTAACTCAATGTTAAGACAACAAAGAAACATAAACCCCGTGTTACAGAAGGACACGCTTGTCGAGTGAACAGTAATGTCGCAATGCATCGAATCTGATCTCGCCTCTATACAAAAATCGCTCGTCTTCCATCACTTTTAACAGCTTAATAAGAAGATTATAAATTACGACATGTTGGGCGTTACAGAGGATTAACTGTCTTAATTCCTGGTGACAAGGTTGTTTGTCACTTGTGTTGAGTATATGAGGATTTTGTTTACGTGCTTCGTGTAAATTTTAGTATATATTGTACTAGTTATGCATCGCGGTTACACCTCCGTAAAATTTGCTTTCATTGGTTGGTTTCTGATCTGGAATAATTAATACTCTTTGAGTTAATGCAGGTCGTATATTACTGCCCCAATCTGTTCAGTAGCTTTTGCTTGAAAGAGTAACAGATATGATCAGACAGAATCAGCAATCAGAAAGATATTACAGACAGAATAGAATAGCCGTGGTGGCCGAGTGGTTCGAGTAGTTGCCTGCGACACAAATATCACAAGTTCGAATCCCGTATCACACCCACCAGCTTTACGGTGAAGGAAAACATCTAGAGGAAACCTGCATAAGTCTGAGAAGGAATTCAAAGGCGTATGGTATAGTCGAGCTTGAGTAACTTCGATGGAATCCCCATCTGTCACGTTGGCACCTAAAATATATCTCTTGCGGAAAGTGGGTGTGTGGGTAGTACCTATACACATGTGCCTACCCATTCGGGGACCCTTGTGGGAAGGGGTGGGAATCTTGAATATAGTTGTTTCCGATATTAAGCCTGTCACCAAAATAATTATAAATTTATTACCATATTTTATTCAGTGTTTTAAACGGGGGCACGTGACAAACAGACAGACACACGTGGTTTTACCTGAGGCGAGACCAAGACGTTACAGCTACCAATAGACTGCAATGTTTGATTTATCACTTTTGTGCGCTGTGCCTACTTATCCTCAATACACCTGCTGCCTTCTGGTCAGAGCCTACTGGCCTGGCGACCCCTTCACATTCAAGTTCCATAGACTGTCTAAGTCCGACACAAAACAAATTCAATATGAGCAGTCATAAAATTGACGGACTGACGCTTATTTACACTCTGTACTCTGTACGGTAAACAAACATATTTCTCGACAGACAGGTTGATTGATATACAATTCGCGCACTTCAATGTACAATGGAGATGAGAAGTTTTGACTGTGGCAAGCTGCGGCCAGTCCATCTTTTTAGGAATGCCATTTTTTGCCGTTTTTAGAATGAGTTTCGAACTGTAGTTGACGGAAGCTTACTTGTTGGTAGATAAAAACTTTTACGCAAACACATTTTATATACATGTATAAATGTGTAGAATTGATCATCACGTTCAGCCCCCACCGGGTAGGCAAGAGAGGAATCCGATTTATGATGGCGGCTAGCTAGTCTAGCCGCCATCATAAATCGGATTCCTTAGAGCATTATCCAAGCATTTTATTTTTGCAAATATATTCTTTGTTTGTTTCCATCTGTGATTGGTTCTAATTGCTTGCCTTTTTATAGTTTGACTCCAATTGCCAAACAATAAAAAGAACTTGTTTTTAGAGATTATTAATATTGTGATTACTTACATTTATGCTCATCACAAGCAAAGTATCCAAAATAAAAAAATAAAAATTATAATCAATAGAAATCAATAATGAAGTGCATTACTCACGCGCGTATGCAAAATCTATAAACTATATGGAACACAGGTCAAGAGTAATGAACCGAACCTCCGTTACCATGTGTACACAACCTAAATATCTATTTCCAAAATACTTAGAAGAACATCTGGTTGGCTGAAATACACTGAAACGTAGTCTTGTAACCGCTTCGAGCTAGGGTTGTCACCTACCATAAAATTTTTTTTAGTACATACATACATATTATCACGCCGAGTCTCTAACGGGGTAGGCAGAGTGTATACAGCGCCAGTTCTCTCTAGACTTACATACCTCTTTCGCTTCGTCCACATGCATCAGTCTCTTCATACATGCTCGTCAGTTTCGAGTACTCTTGACGTTCCCGTCCTTGAGCGTCCGATCGATCTAGGTAGTTTGAACGTGGCCTTCCTCTGTCTCTTCTTTCACACAATTTTGCTTTGTATATCTGTTTCATCAATCTTTCTTAACTCATCCTTTCTATATGTATATTTTTTAGTAATGTACTAATTTTTTTTTTCTCTATTTCTTTTCTCTCTTCACTTGGTTGCCTGGAAGAGATCGCTTTTGCGATAAGGCCGCCTATTGTGCCTATTACATGCTATTCTCTGTCTTTTTGTCATCCTATTTGTTTGTATATATGTGTGTGTGTACAATAAAGAATATTATTATTATATTATTATAAAGTGCCATTCCAAAAACAGTGACAACTTTGCGGGGTTATATTGTCAGTCGTGTCGTTAATGAGACAGTGATAGTATAAAATTAAACAGCAATATTATAATAATATATATATTATTATTAATATTATACTATATGCTTGGCAATACCCATTTCTGCACTCAGTATATGATATTTGGGCTTAATATTAGTTAAACGACCACAGCGATCGGCGTAAAGAAGATTTATTGCGTAGGGTGACCATGATTGGTTTTAAATGTGGATATATTTTTATTATTGATTATTGCTGACCTTACTTATATTACTAAAATAACGGCTGAGTCACTACATATGCGATATTTTTATTACTATAAAATATATTAATGGGCTGAAAAGCACTTAGTCCCGATGATCATGTGACCATTAATATCGAGTTAGACCGGACTTAGGTTACCTGCTATTTACTTTACCCACTAGTCCTACAACTGGTATTTAACCTACTTGACACCTGTTTTACTACATAGCACGTTTTTATTGACCAATTATATAAACTCAATTGAGGTAACTTTCAGACGGAAGTCTTGGCTAAGTAAGCAAGAACAAAAAAGCATCTGATGCATGTCCAATAGTCTTGTCATTAAGAGTGTTTTATAGATTCATTCTATAAATGTGTCCCTTTTTGCAGTTTTAAATAATGATGGCGATAGCACATCATAAGCTACAAGCCTCGAAAACTCGAAAAACGCGACCAATAAAAATTTCAATTATAATTTATATTTTTTAGCTACAAATGCGATCGTGTTTCAGGAAATTTAATTTCTTCGCCCGAGCGAAGCTGGGCGGGACAACTAGTTCATTATATAATAAATTATCGAAGGGGTTATAGTGAAATTCGGTATCGAGATATCTTTTATCTAAAAAAAGGTTGAAATAGTCCCTAGAAAAAAAAGGTAGAACTTCTCAATTATATTATTTATATCCAGGAAATACGGTTTCGACCGTATTACAATATCACCCAATGTTAGTAATTTGATTTAATATGTGGACAAAGTGGCAGGCTAAAGCTAGTTTTCTTTATAATTTTAAAATAAATTACGTATCGATACGGCCCTATATAAGTTTAATGAAATAATATTCAACCGCAACTTACATACCTCTGTCTTTTGATCAACATTTCGAGCCTTTGCGATGCAACGACATCAGATCGAATCCGCAATGAAGAGATTCGCAAAGCAACTGTGTGAATAAGGGCATGATTGTAAAGATGAAGAAAGGCATGTTACGTTGATTTTGACATATAGTAAGGAAGAGTGACGATGAAATATACATAATACAAATTCGGAAAGCTTATTATTGAAAAAAATAATTTGTCTGGGAATAAATAAAAGAGTTATCCTTTACAACCCATACATACTCATTATATAATGCGTACGTACGTATAACACTTAAAACGGATCATCTATCAATAAGAAGCAATTCCGGAAACAGGTGTTTTTTCCGGAAAATTTGAAATAAGCGTGTCTATAAATAGTGCGTTTTCCTCGTTTATCGCGTGAGTCAGACGGAGTTGGGGTAAATATGATTCACACAAGCGATAATAATTTCCATTTCCAAGCGTGCTTTTATGTGAAGATTTAATGGAAAAAATACTTACCTACGTGTTTTTCTTTTCAAAGCTTCAGTACTGTAATTTATCATGTGAACTGTACAGTTAAAGGGTACGCAAAGTGTGCGTATGTATACTGATATGTAGTCAACTGTACCGAGAGTGTAAGACTGAATGCTTTGTATCCTCACATGCCTCATCTAGGCAGTGGGTTACATCATATTGCATTGAGAAATTCGAAGATTTAATTTAATTAATCAAAAAAATCAAAATACTGACATTGAATTGGGTACCAAAGATGAGTTAATAACAAAATCCTGTGCAATACCTAGCAAAATACTATTTTCGTTATTGATTTTGTTGCTTCTTTAACTGTACTTGCATCGTGGTTACCCTACGAGACCAAGTGCTCCCCTGAAAATTGCATAAATTTTTTAATGGTCCGTTAAAGGATACGACCATAATAATATATTATCATTGGCTTACTTAATATAATTCCCCTCTCCCCCAAAGGGGTAGGCAAGGTGTGTATGTAGTACACGCCCACTTTCCGCTTCCGCTTTCTATAGATATATTTTAGGTGCCAACGTGACAGATAGTGAGTCCATTCCCTTTACTTGCACGACTATACATACGCCTTTGAATTCCCTCTCGAACGTATGCAGGTTTCCTCTCGACATTTTCCTTCATCGTCAAGCTCATGGTGTTACTAATCTGACTTTAGCGTTGGCTTACTTACTAGAAATAATATGAATTTGAACAAAGATTTCGGAGTCTTGTTAATGTATGAATGCAATATTTGTCGTTAAGTCATTAAATGAAATGGCAGTAGGATCTATTTAAATTAATCTACATGGCAAAGAAATTATGAGCGTAAATAATTGAAGTTCAACACTTTGAAATAAATCAGCACTCGATCAAATTCAAAAATCGAACACTCATCTTTACGTTCGATTTTTAAACTTCACACTAGCAACTTATCTTTTGCGGACTTTCCAGAAACTTTACGTACCTACCGGAGAAACAAAACACTGCCGCAGCCTTGTTTATTAAGTAGCTCTATCCCACTTCGCGGATAATTAGCTGTCTAATTAAAAAGTAATCTATTTTTAAGCCCACTCAGGGTTATTATGGCATTTGTTCATAAATCTAGGATAATTAACGATGACTAAGTGATTATTGAAGTTATTCATTACTATCAGCTTTAATGAGACAACGTCAAAAAGAGTATTTATTCCTGTTGTATAAAAAAAAAAATCTGAACGATCGAAGTCGAGTTTAGAAACTTGTTCGGGCCCATTGGGTCTTTTTATCTAAAGGAAGTATGATTATTTGTTGTAGGTACTGGCGTATGTACGACACATTTTTTTATAAGTATGTTGGGTTCATCACGATGTTTTCTTTAACCTTAAATCTTGTGTGGGAAAATCACTGGGCAATATTTTTTCCAAGCGTTTTCACGCGAGCAATATTTTTTATGTCAGTCCATAAATATTCAGATAAGCGGCGTCTTTCAACCAAAAAAATATTTGGCAATTTCCATAAAACCACACAATATAACGCTTTTCGGACTAGATTAAAAAGCCTACATTAATAATTTAACCTTAAATACTCGTGTTTAAGTATTAATATATGCCTTGTATTGTTTACGTGAAACACACATAATATGCAAACATTACGTACATTTATGTAATTTTTGACAGTGAGTTCAATGGCAGCTGTGATATTCCAAATATTTTTCCTTCATTTTGAATTCATTCAGGCATAGCCACTGAAATAAGAAAAAAAATATGCGGTAATTAGCATTAATTTTCGAGATTATTGCAGCTACAAATTTTAATTATATCTTTTACTTGCTTCGATTTTTCATGTTTTTATTTTAGACTTAAGTCCAGTTGCTTTAATTTGCGCTTTATTAACAACTGCCTTAAAACTGTGTACTTCAGGTGGTTAAATTACCTCGTTCAAGTATTCCTAAATCACAACAACACGCCATACTATCGGTGACGTGTACAGTGATTAAAGGACAGAGAGTAACGACTGAACGCGATAAACACTGATAACATAATCTCCATTCTTGGCCCACTCCTCCAGCGCACTTGTGTTTCCTACATCCGTGTGATCACTGTTCGATATTTTAAAATTTGTTTTTAAGAACGTTTCGGAAAGCGGACTGTGTTACGCTGTGTATTTCATAATAATAAAAATTGATACAGTTTTTTTGTTGAATATTGGGTGACCTAATAATGCATTGTTCATTAATGTTTTAATTTTAAAAATACGTGTTCTATTTTTAAAACTTTAGAATGCTTTCAAATAATATTTAACATAAATTTGAAACAAACAGTGCGCTGCAGTGATTTGTAAATAGAACAGTTCACGAACCGTTATTTAGATGCACACAATTAAGTATTCCAAGCTTGAAATGTTACACAGATAACCCCGTAACGCTCATAGAACATTTTGATGTGTTAATTTGTTACAAATTGTTTAAATAGTGATGTAAATTAGTATGAAAGTTGTGTGAATCAGTGTTTTTCAAGATCTGCTGCCGGATGGTTGGTCAGTTGTTTTTACCGTATCGTGGTGGTGTTTTGTGCCAGTTTCAGTGCAATATGAGTGTTCCAAATTTAACCGTCGACCAAATAACAGGTACTATTTTTTTATTATAAGCGTTAAATTAAATTGATTTGATAGGTGAAAAGTCTGTTGTTAATTTGGGCTTCCTTTTTATCTTTACATATATGGTTAACAGCAATACAAATACTATGATGTGTCTTGCGGTTTAACCCGCCATACATTTTATTACTCTGGTAGTTGTTGTTCTTTAATTAAATATATCGTATGTGTCAGCTAATATTCTGAGCCCAATTTCGTCCAATACTGTTCAAAATCAAAATATTTGATTTTACACTAGCGGTCCGTTCTCGGGCGGGTGGACATATTTTTTTTTTATAAAAGAAAAAGTAGCCTATGTCACTCAGGGTGAAAGTAGCTTTCCAAAGCTGAAAGAATTTTTCAAAACAGTGTAGAACGTTTTGAGCCAATTCGTTTCACACATACTTACATACAAATCTTTCCTCTTTATAATATTATATAATAATAATATAATATATCCTCACGCCTTCCCACAAGGGTCCCCGAAGGGGTAGGCAGAGGTGTATAGGTAATACCCACACACCCAATTTCCACCAGAGGTATATTAGGTGCCAACGTGACAGATGGCGAGTCCATCGCCGTTACTCCAGCACTACTATACATACGCCTTTGAATTTCTTCTCAGACGTATGCAGGTTTCCTCTCGATGTTTTCCTTCACCGTAAAGCTCGTGGTGTGACTAATCACTGTACTTAAGTTCAGAAAAACTCATTGGTACAGTCGGGATTCGAACTTGCGACCTTTGCGTCGCAGGCAACTGCTCAAACCACTCGGCCACCACGGCTCTCATTATATATTTATATTATATTTTTATAATATTAAGTATAGATATGTCTCGATGGGCACGTCGAAAAAGGTTTGGGTTGGTCGTTCCAATGGAGAAGAACTGGCAAGAAACTCCATGGATACTCTTTTGAGTTCACATTCCATACATATTCCCAAACGCATGCAGGATTGCTCTCGATGTTTTCAACCACCGCAAAGCTCAAACTCATTGATGCAGTCGGGAAGGGAACTTGCATTTACCAGCACAGGTACCATACCACCACAGCATGTGATCATTGTCTCTGCCTTTCATGTAAACAAAAGTGTCTTTCTTCACTCATAATAACAAACAATTTAACCTAACAACAACCTACGAACGAACGAACAATAGGTAATTGTTCGTTCGTTCGTAGGAAGGGGTAGGCAGACGTGTATAGGTAGAACTTACCCACGTGTCCATAGCCGTTACTCAAGCACGACTATACTTACGCCTTTGAATATCTTCTCAAAAGTTTGTAGGTTTTCTCTCGGTGTATCACTTCACCGTATAGCTCGTGGTGTGACTAATCACTGTGCAGTTCAGAAAAAACTCATTGGTACAGTCGGGATTCGAACTTGCAGTCAGCTACTCGAACCAGTCGGCCTCCACGGCTCTTAAATAATTTAAAATCAACGAATAACTTTCACTAAATTAATTCACGTATTTAATTAGACAGACTCTCAACAGTCAGAATGCACTTCACTGATCTAATGCCCAAGAGAGTAAACAAAGTTATTAAGAGCTATGCTTGTTGTGAGAAATTTTTTTTTAGAGATTGAGAGCAGATTATCCTAGCAATTTAGCTGCGAGCGAGCGATAGCCCCCGGTGTTGAAGCGTCCATAGGTAACCGCTTGCCATCAGGCATGAAATAAAAATTGCAACTGGTGGTGTTGAATGTGGAGTTAAAGTAAAATAGTAAAACACACCCACTTTCCGCCAGAGATGTGTTTTTGGTGCCAACGTAACATATGGCGAGTCCATCGCCATTATAGATAGTGCCATCCACGAAGACGTGCCCCATTATTCTTCCTTATAGTTTATAGTGTAAATGTGTGCAACCTTTCAATAATGTTTGAGTATTATCCGTACACACTGATTATCTATGAGAGCACACGCACACTATCATTAATAGACTCGGGTTACACTCCCGCATCCCGCGACCCCCCCTACTAGAAATTGGTGGGGCGCGTCTTCGTTGATGGCAGTATCCATACTCAAGCACGACACAATACAATACATTTGCCAATTGTCACGTTGGCACCTTAATTATATGTCTGGCGAAAAAAGCGTGTTGTTACACCTCTGCCTACTCCTTTAAGGAGCATTGTCGACAAGGATAATTTTCCCATATGACTAGGAAATAAATTATTAACATCTAAACTGTACCGTCAAAATTTAGAAAATTCTCAAAACACACACACAACACACACAGAGATTTGGGCACATCCTGTATATCTCATCTACAAGTTAACTAACATCGCATTTATCTAGATATCCAGTGGCTGATAACCTTTTCATATACGCATTAAAATAAATTTGATACGGGTTTTGATGAAAAATTTACTTTATGTTACCACTTAACGTATTTTGTAATCGCTTTGAGAAGGAAAAATGGATGTGGCATCTGTGTTATTCTGTGCTGCTTTCTCTATTAATATTAGCTAGCCACGTGACTTTTCCTGCGTTTTAATTCACATATATGTAGTGGGTGTAACCCCGTAGCTTTGCTTAAATATAGAGTTATGCTCACAAAAGCACGTCATTTTAAACAAATAGCACAAGTTAGGGACTTGATTTGATGCTATGTATGTGTGTATTTAATTATGAAATCAAAATCAGCATAACGGAATCTGATGAAATTTGCCACAGTGATGGATTATCAGCTGGATTGACACAGGATATGTTTTTCTTGAAAATAAATTTATAATCGATATACAATTTCACAAGGATGAAATCGCGTCTTTATTTTCATGTTATCGTAGCGCCATATATTGCCAATTAGGAACTTCATGGTAAAAAATAACACCAGCGTACTGGGTTATTTAACCTACAGAAGTTACGTGTGAAATACCGCGCATCTGTTGTCGAACTGGCTAGCATAACTATTCGAAAAGTGAAATTTTAATTGCTTTAACAATATCATAAAATTAAGATTAATAATACTTAAAGTAATAAGAAAAACATGGCCTCGCCATCTGTCACGTTGACACCTTAAATATATCCCTGGCTGAATGTGTGGATACACCTCTGTCTATCCCTTCGGAGACCCATGTTGGGAGGATAAAAAAAAACATTATTGTATCAGGTGCAAAATATGATTACATAGTACGTCCTGTTAAGTAACTAATCGTCCAACAGCCATAGATTAAAAAAATATTATTAACAAAAATCCTTCAGTGATTTGTCATAACTATTCCATTCTTTTCCGAATAACCAGTAATGTCTGAAGTTTCGTCTGTTACGAAACGGGTGTAAAAATAGACGGATAAATATCTTTTTCACGTTACCGGATGTGACGCTAGAGTGCTTAAGGAAATACGTCCCCGACCAGTCTCCATCCAATACCAATAGCTCCACCAATGTTTGACCAAAACATTACCTTTTGAATGCTCTACCAGTTGAGGAAGTAGAGGAAGCAATAAAAATGGAGCGTGGAGACCGTAAATCGACTATACTAGAAGAGGAAAATGATAGGCCACATAGAAGTTGAGGAAGATCAAGATCGCACACATGACATCAAAAAAATTGTGCTGACCAGAAGCAAATGGAAGACAATGCATCACAGACAAGGCCTTGGTCTTAAACGCATGATCATGGGATTGTAGCATGAATTACAAAATCTCTGCCTACCCACATGGAAACTGGCTTGATCATATGACGTATAATGTTCAATGGTTGTTTGTATTCGAACAAGTCAGCCTGTCCATTTTTCACTGTAACGTTTCAATCGCAATGCACAAATCCAAAGTACCGTATCCAATCGCTCATAATGAATTATCTTCGGACATCACACTAATGGGCCGAAGTATCTTTGGACCATTATTTAGACATTTGTAGACGTCAGCCCACAATAGTACTGATTGGCCCTTGCCCTACAACACGGATAAGACCTTTACAGCATCCAGTGTAAATTGATCTCCCGACCAGTACTTAAGTTGCGACATTTGCAATGAGTCAAGGATCTATAACAGTGGCCGGTCACATTAATATTTATTAGTAGAAAGCCTATTTAGCTGATCTGGTCTCCATTGTTTGTTTTCGCTGCATTGCGCAAGTACTTTAGGTTTTTTTTTATAATACATAGTTGGAATAGATAGAATAAACATATAAAGATATTTTAATTTAAAATCTTTATAGTCAACGAAGTCGTTTCGCCTTGTTCGCTTACGATTTTTAAAGTATTGTCCCACATCGGTGTCACTGCGGGGATATTGTCAATGACTCCGGACACCATGGTCTATCCTGCATCAGCAGTGCCGGCCGGATATCACGTCATTCCTCCATAAATGACTTGATACGCCGGGCTCTGGTCAGCGCCGGCGTGCCTGCTGTGCTGGAACCAGTCGGTCTCGCTCGCGGCGATGGCCGGAGGCCGGACGGTATGTCTCTGATGCCATGGAGGATGGGTCGGCCCTTAGTGTGGGACGCTACGTGTGTCGATACACTGGCTCCTTCCCATCTTCCTGACACATCGGTGGCGGCCGGCGCCGCTGCTGCTCAGCAGGAGTGCCTCAAGCGCCGCAAGTATGCCTGTCTCGGGTCAGGTTACATATTTGCTGCATTTGCGGTTGAAACTCTGGGGCCTTGGGGTCCTGAGGCTCACCATCTTTTTAAAGAGGTCTCGCGCCGTCTAGTCGAGGCCTCTCGTGACAGGCGGGCTGGAACATATCTCGCTCAGAGAATCAGCATTGCTATCCAGCGTGGCAATGCTGCTAGTCTTCTTGGCACGTTGCCTCGGGATACCGATTTGGGACAAATATTTTATCTGTAAGTAGTTAGTTTCAACTGTTCTTTGTAAATATTATTAATTGTTGTTATTGTCATTAAACATAAGTACGCAACGGATTTAAGTGCTGTTATCGGCAAATAATAGGGTGATTCAAAAGGAATTTAAAGGTATAGTTAAATCGTGCCACCCAAGGGAGCGGAGCAGTAATGATATATTTATTTATTAGCGTTTACCAAAAAATATTACAGAGATACATGATTATATGCTAAGAACTAATAAGAATAGAAACAATACTGCGTAACCAATTACAGGGAAAAAACAACCTGCAAAACGGATATAATATAAACAGAAATAATATATGTATTAAAATATAAAAACTATGTATCTACAGTAGTATTTTGACAGTGCCATTTGGCTGCGATCTTCTGGAGTCTAGGCTAGAAGATCGCAGCCAGAATGTAGAGCAATATTGATCTGCAGATCTCGTGCTAATTTGGTCACACAAATTTGTCTAATGGGCTTTTGTCCAATTAGCTGTGAGCGAATATTGTGTGGTGTAGGTATACGAGTATGGAGAACATGTGCGCAAGATTGACGGCCGTCTGGTCTAGTGGTTAGAGCTCCTGACTGCGAAACTTGAGGTCGCGGGTTCGAATCCCGCTGAGGTCACATATTTGTGTGATGAACACGAATATTTGTACCTTAGTCTTGGATGTCCTATGTATTTATGTATATATATATATATATATATATCTATATAAGTAAATATATCGTTGTCTAGTTACCATAACACAAGCTTTGCTTAATTTATTAATTAATAATTATATATTAATAATTATTTATTATTATTCAACAATACTCATCGCTTACACAAGGCGAATGTTCAATGTTATTTTTTTTAAAGGTTTCTGTTTTTTTACAGAGATCGAAGCGGCAGAGGCTTGCAAATGGCTGCGAGCAGCTGGGTTCCCGCAATACGCGCAGATGTACGAAGGTAAGCGATATTGAAAGCACGTGAATGTTTATAAATAAGTACACCAGGGTCCTCGAAGGGATAGCGAAGGTTTAAAACCCATTTCTCGCCGGTGATATATTTAGGTGCCAACGTCACAGATGGTGATTCCATCGCCGGTTCTCAAACACAACTTATACAAGTCATTGAATTGCTTCAAAGCAGCAGTAGCTTTGCAGGTTTCCTCTCTATGCTTTCCTGCATCGTTAATCTCGTGGTTTGACTAATCGCTGTAATTAAGTTCTGAAAAACTCATTGGTACAGTCAGGATTCGAACTTGCAATCTTTATGTTGCGGATGACTACTTGAACCATTCGACCACCGCGGTTCTCAATAAATAAATTATATAAGTTTAAATGTACGCTATGTACAAAGAAATTGGCAGAGAGAGTATGTCCCTGCCCAGCCTACCTTAATGTATCTGCCCAAATCTTTGAATTTCCTCTCAAACGTATGCAGATTTCAGCACGATATTTTCTCGCTCCGTTATGCTGGTAATGTAATAGATCAGTGTAGCTAAAATCAGAAAATATAATGAGTTCTCGAGACATCGAGACGAAGCCTGCATACGGTGGCATAAAGAAACGGTAATGGATCCGCCATCTGTCACGTTGGTATCTAAGAAGGCGTGAAGATATATATATATTTATATAATATAATAAATAAATAATAATATATCCTCACGCCTTCCCACAAGGGTCCCCGAAGGGGTAGGCAGAGTTGTATAGGTAAAACCCACACACCCACTTTCCGCCAGAGGTATATTAGGTGCCAACGTGACAGATGGCGAGTCCATCGCCGTTACTCAAGCACGACTATACATACGCCTTTGAATTTCTTCTCAGACGTATGCAGGTTTCCTCTCGATGTTTTCCTTCACCGTAAAGCTCGTGGTGTGACTAATCACTGTACTTAAGTTCAGAAAAACTCATTGGTACAGTCGGGATTCGAACTTGCGACCTTTGCGTCGCAGGCAACTGCTCGAACCACTCGGCCACCACGGCTATATATATATTATATATATATAGCCGTACTATATATATATTTATTTCATTTAAAGGTAAAATACAATAATATGAGTAGTGATCCAAAGAAACATTTTCTAAAACATGACTCAGCAGTAAATTGTAAAGATAAACTCATATTTGCATATAGTCAGGTAACCACAGATTCCGAGAATATACGGACATGGGCGAAACGTGCCAGTTCTCGACCTGTCCCGAGAAAACCATTAATCATGCTTACCACAGTATCCCATTTGTCCTACATACATTTACTAGGTGTGCATCGGGTGGCCATATTTCAAATGAACTTAATCCGGACCTATCCAATTTTGTCCGCCAAAATTGATCGCTTATGGGAAATGGTTATGGGATAAGACTTGAGTTATGCGCTTGCGCATATTTAGCAACATTTTCGAACATTAGTTAGGTAAATCTCAATTATATTATTGAGATTTACCTAATTCATTATTATATGAGTCATATTATAAATATGAAGAGTTTGGTATGCTTGAACGCGCCCATCTTATGAACTACTGGTTAGAATTTAATGTTTGTAAAATTGAATGTGGGATATAACATCACACAACGACCAATAGGAACAGAACATGATTGAAATTTTTTGTAAAAACGGAGAAAATTCCTTTGACGTAAACGACGACTGTACCATGCTATCCAATCCGCGTAAAATTTTATTCAAGTGTTTTATTCTGGAAATTAATCAAGTATTACGCGGGTGAACACGCGAGGCAGAGATAATATGTTTTATACGTATAAAAATATATTACATATGTACGTAGTGTATACTAAATCAGATGACAATATGAGGTCAAATTGACATTTATCATAAAATCATATCCAAGCGAACCCCTTTCTTATTATTGTTATAAAGGCTGTATTATGTCAGTAAAGTTAAGGCGACTCACTCGCGAGCATACGGAAGACAAATTTAACTTTATGCCTGGTGGGCTGTGTATATTTTTATTTTATTTATTAAGGTACACCAACAGTTCATAAATGTATTTATTACAAAAAAATATGGGTATAATATAATAATCAGTAATATATGAAAATAAAATAAGATAAATAAAAATAAATAAATAAATATCCTCACGCCTTCCCACAAGGGTCCCTGAAGGGGTTAGCAGAGGTGTATAGGTAATACCCACACACCCACTTTCCGCCAGAGGTATATTAAGTGCCAACGTGACAGATGGCGAGAACATCGCCGATACACAAACGCCTTTGAATTTCTTCTCAGACGTATGCAGGTTTCCTCTCGATGTTTTCCTTCACCGTAAAGCTCGTGGTGTGACTAATCCTGTGTGACTAATGCAATAAGATGAGAAAACTAAATGCGCTATACATTAATTTAATTAACCCAAACCTTTTAAAAAATCTTAGTGGCATTCATGCCTAAATCCCCAAGTCGCTAAGCATACGATCAAGTTCACTTAAATATTAAGTTTTACCTGAATGTATTTTTTTTAAACTTAAGGATAATTGATTTAGATACGTAGCCTTAAATGGATGCATGAATGGTGTACGTATGACAAAAAAGAAGTAGGCAGAACGTTAAACTTTTTTATAAACCAAAATTACCCTTCTTCGAACATACAATAACAATATTTACGCATTGTTAAAGTCAATTAAGAGCGTATTCTTAAGCTAATACGTCCGACTGATATAGACCTTAGCCTATAAGCGATACGTTTTTTCTAACTGTTATAATATAAATATGTAATAATATAATATATCCTCACGCCTTCCCACAAGGGTCCCCAAAGGTGTAGGCAGAGGTGTATAGGTAATACCCACACACCCACTTTCCGCCAGAGGTATATTAGGTGCCAACGTGACAGATGGCGAGTCCATCGCCGTTACTCCAGCACGACTATACATACGCCTTTGAATTTCTTCTCAGACGTATGCAGGTTTCCTCTCGATGTTTTCCTTCACCGTAAAGCTCGTGGTGTGACTAATCACTGTACTTAAGTTCAGAAAAACTCATTGATACAGTCGGGATTCGAACTTGCGACCTTTGCGTCGCAGGAAACTGCTCGAACCACTCGGCCACCACGGCTCTGTTATAATCACAGTTATCAAAAAAAATCCTTCATTATATTAAGTTTATTAACTGCAAATAAAATGATTCATACTTTAGGAAGCATGCGTCGTGCGTGAAAGTGCATAAACATACATATCATCACGCCACCATCCCTAAACGGTGTAGGCAGAGATAGTCAAGCGCCAGTTCTCTCTAGACTTACATACCACTTTCGCTTCGTCCACAGTCATCAGTCTCTTCATACATCGCAAGTTTTAGAGTATTCTTGACGTTCCCACCCTTGATTGTCCGATTTGATCTAGGTAGTTGGAACGTGGTCTTCCTCTGCCTTTTTTAGCACATTCGCATTGTATCTGTTTCGTCAACATTTCGTCACTCAACCTTAATCCAACCAAGCCAACATAACATACCTTTCTTCATCTTTGGTCCAACGTGCAATAAAAGCGTTTCAGACGACGTATATAATATCTCGGCTACCACGTTTTTGTGTATGAACTATTTATTTATGTGGAACAAAATATAAAACGATTAGATAATGGAATTAGATAAATAATAGACTCAATATTTTAAATAGATAACGAAAACCTCGACCACTATGTAAAGAACACTCGATAACTAGCTTGTCCCCGCGTCTTTGCTCGCGTTTTTCAAGACGGTATGTTATCTTCCGGAATAACACATAAATGACCACGCGGTCCGACTGATAGTAAGCGGTTACCAAACTAGCTGTGATGCCGTGGCTTAACCTGCGTAAAATATGATTTCATTGGTAGTGTAGGTAGGGTAGTCACTCTGGTGTGATTGACTAACACACAAACAGTCTAAACTCACAAATTTTTGCATTTATAATATAATAAGAATATATCCTCACGCCTTCCCACAAGGGTCCCCGAAGGGGTAGGCAGAGGTGTTTAGGTAATACCCACACACCCACTTTCCGCCAGAGGTATATTAGGTGCCAACGTGACAGGTGGCGAGTCCATCGCCGTTACTTAAGCACGACTATACATACGCCTTTGAATTTCTTCTCAGACGTATGCAGGTTTCCTCTCGATGTTTTCCTTCACCGTAAAGCTCGTGGTGTGACTAATCACTGTACTTAAGTTCAGAAAAACTCATCGATACAGTCGGGATTCGAACTTGCGACCTTTGCGTCGCAGGAAACTGCTCGAACCACTCGGCCACCACGGCTATATATTTTACATTATACATTTATAATATAATAACATTAATTATGTATTTATATTATTATAATATCAGAAGCCGTGGTGGCCGAGTGGTTCGAGCAGTTGCCTGCGTTTTGACACATTGAGAGGAAACCTGCATACGTCTGAGAAGCAATTCAAAAGGCGTATGTAATAGTCGTGCTTAACGGCGATGGACTCGCCATCTGTCACGTTGGCACCTAATATACCTCTGGCGGAAAGTGGGTGTGTGGGTATTACCTATACACCTCTGCCTACCCCTTCGGGGACCCTTATGGGAAGGCGTCAGGATATATTATATTTATATTATTATTATTTAATACAATATATCTATAACATTTATAGTATATATAGTGGGATGGATGCCCTTTTACACGATTACCGTTAGAGACAAACAATATTTATTAGTCCTCTTAATAATAGTCCCAAAAATTTTGGCATCTGAATTGTTTGTTTTGAATAGTCCAAAATAATAGGACATAAAAATGGGGCCATAATAATAAACGAGCCGTCCCACTGAAATATCATCTCAGAAATGACATAATCCATGAGAGGTATTTAGGACAAACGGGTAAGAAAGAACCTATTGCATCGTGAGTGGTTCTGTAGAACAAAACTTTAGCGTTTGTAATTCAGGTAATTTAATATTTGCCCTGAGGTTAAATTTGTTTTTATTAGTATATTTATTTCTGGAATATAACCTACATGCTTGTGATAATCCGGCTAAAGATCTTTGTGCCAAATTTTAATTTCGTTCAGTTGCTATGTATTTAAGAGGATCAAAAATCCTCACAAAATTTTCTGGCTCGCATTTTATATATTAGTAGTTTTATTAAGTGTTTCCTGTATCCCTAACATAATTTTTATTTGATTTCCTTTGAATCTTAGGGCTAGTTAGTTTGCCATATCGCCCTGAGTCTTCAATCTATCAGCCTTAGTCTACCCACTGCGAGCCACTGGCCTTCCCTCCACCACGCTTCTCTTTCCTGTGCAATGGCAATAATTTGCCTCCCAGCTACCGCCATGATATAATCAGAAAATCGGGTTGATGGTCTACCTTAACAAGGGGAATTGATTCGATAAACAATAATTATTTTTTTCAACATTATTAAGGTCTATAAATAAAACCTTACTTCTATGAAGAGATTGTACGGACCTCTTTCGCTTCATCTATTCATACATACTCTTCGGTTTTGTGTACTCTTGACGTTCCCATCCTTGAGTATCCGATCGACTTGATCTGGGTTGTTGTAAGAGGGATCTAAATAATTTTCTAAGGATCCCCAAAGGCATGATCCCGTATAAAAACGTAAGTGAAAGTGTCCGCCCACACTTCAAACTGCCACAAAACGGTCTAGGGTAACAATGAGTGATCGTTAAGATCGTTTACATCACCCCATGGTCAAACAAAACATAACCGATTAGCGTTATCGCTGCACAGGTAAACATTCTTCGAAATGACTAAATACCACAGAAAAAATACGCAAAATTGAACCCTATGTTGTAGCAAAAAGCGTCTGATGCAGTATCCACCAACAATATTGGCAGCGTCGGTCCAAAATTAACGGTTATTCAAATTTAAACTGTAAAAAGTTTACTAAAAGACTCAGAATATGTATTTGAAATGATAGATTGTGTTTTGTTAATCCTTGGGGTTGGTAGGGGGTCGGTCTCTGTGACAGTCTTGATATCGCTTTTTTTTAATCTGTTTAGCTCAGGTATGTATAACTTACTTAGTAAGCGTTCATGGGCCATGGGAGAAGGTACCCTATTTAGTGACTTTTTAACGTGTTTGTAAATAAAATTGTGTCAATTATATTTGTGTAGCTGCATTCTTTTTTAAATATTATTTAGTGTTTTTTTTACTTTCGTATTAGATCTTTGAAACTTATTTAGTCACATATTTATTTCACCCTTTTTAAGTGAAGTGATTTGTGTGTATGGAATTTGAACATTAGAATCCAAGAAGAAAAAATTACCCACATGGAACAATTTCTATTGACAATCAATTAACAAATCAGGTAAATTCAGTTTTCTTATCATCCTCACACATATTTATAGTAGTCGTGTCTTAAAAGGATTTGATAGTCATGTCTGGGAGACGGCGAGAATCTCACCATACTTAGATGACTACATGACCGAAATTGACTTTCAAATAAACCTTCGGTTAAAAATTGATGTTATGACACCACTGCCTACTCCTTAGGGCAAACAACAAGATATAATATACCCATGAGCGAAATAGTGCACATAATGTAATATTAGCGAATGATTCGAGTATAAACCGAACCCAAGCCGTATAATACAAGCATAAATCACTCTATTCCCTCGCATAAATAAATGTTTTATGAGCTAAGAATATGTTGTGTAGGTTTTTATTGACTCCGGACACAACATATGAAAGGGAGTTTGAATTGATCTACAGTGGTATTGAATTTGAACGTCAAGACTACTCGAAGTCGGCGAGCATGTATGAAGTACTCATGCCTATAAGTCTAGAAAGACTAGAAAGATAGCACTCAACTCTCTTTACCCCGTGAGGAACTCAGCGTGGTAATATGAATATATATTTGCTATGTTTGGCGATGTTGTTTGAACCGTAGGCTTGAGTATTGATACTCTTAACGTGAACCACGGTGTGCCTAACAGCTGAATAGACGCAAGGCACAACGAATCCAACTAGTACGTTACATCCACATTACAGAAGATCGCAGCCAAATAGCATAACGTCTCTGCCTACAACTTCGGGAACCGTTGTGAAGAACCCACATACCCACTTGGAGATATATTTTAGGTGCTTTTAGTACACTTTCGTCGGTACGTCCCAGCACTAAAATAGTCACAAATTATTTGGGGCTTCTGGATCTTCGTTTGGAATATGTATATCTGTTAGTGATTAGAGACACTATTTTCATCCAAATATCGGCATAACAACGGGGGCTTGAACTTTTTTTGAAATTCAGTAGGCGATGTTTTATGCCAGTTCCTTTGAATAAAGAAATATATTTTTGAGACGAGAGAAAACTTTTTTAATATTACACGCAGCAGAATTCTTTTGTAAATCTTAATAAACTTGAGTTTTCTTACAAACGCTACTTTACTGCAACAATTTTACGGCTAAAGATTTCATAAGAGACCCGTCCTGTAACCCTCTGTAACTTTGAACTATGTATATAATAGATAATGTGTACCCTCGAATAATTTTAGGGCAGTTGTGGCCGAGTGTAACCGACTGCAAATCAGGATTATTCGGAGCCCGACTGTACTAGGCATTTACGAATCATTTCAAAGCCCTATATAGGTATAGTCGTGCTTGAGAAACGTTGACGGACTCGCCATCTATCTTATTGGTCCTTAAAAAATATCTCCAGCGATACAGTATGTACTTGGACATCTGCCTTCTCCTTCGGGGACCCATGTGGGAAGGCGTTAAGATATATCATATCATCACGCCGAGTCCTTAACGGGGTAGGCAGAGAGTACATATCGCCATTTCTCTCTACACTTCCATACTTCTTTCGCTTCGTCCACATTCATCAGTCTCTTCATACATGCTCGTTGGTTTCGAGTACTCTTAACGTTCCCGTCCTTGAGAGTCCGATCTATTTGATCTAGGTAGTTGGAACGTGGTCTTCCTCTGCCTCTTCTTGCACACACTATCGCTTTGTATCTGTTTAAGTTCGCGTTAAGCGTTAAGATATATATATATATTCTTAAATCTGTATCGCAGTATTAGACATTGAAAACAACAGACAGTTCATATAACCTCAAGAATAGTAACTCTATAATGGTTTACTATAGGTTTATTTATATTAGCTAGCACATGTGCCGATTGACCTTGGTCAATTCGCTTGAAATGATTTCTTGATTGGTCCGAGGGATAAGTAACGAGCGGGTCTTAATTAAAACTTGTTTTGTATCGACGTGGTTGCAGAGTGGTTTGAAGTCCCGATCACAGGCTCGAATTCTGGTAGACTTTTCTGTAGTTAATTACTGTTCTACAGTAATTGAAACGAAGTTTCCCTCCATACATCACTCCATTCCTCATTATAGAAAAATAATGTTGATATTTTGTTATATTTCGAGGCGTTTGTTTGATTGCATCGTCATAAGGAGATACATTTACCGACTAAAACATTATAAATGCGAAAGTTTATGATGGTGTTGATAAATGTTTGCTACTTTATTGCGCCAGAGCGGTTGAACCAAATTAGATGACATTTGGCCGTGACTATTTGCTTGATTAAAACTTAGGATGTAGATTTTATTCTCGTAAAAACGCAAATCTTAAGCCTCGAGCCCCTTACTTAAAATTGGCCAAGGCTATTTGGATACCGCGGGGCGGTATACTTTCTAATTATATACATCCTTATAATTATTTAGGTCCTATACATCCTGATAGTCTTCCAACCATCTGTGAACACGGATGGATGTCATGTCGGCATGCCTGAAGTACTGTGATATGAGTGTATGAATTAGGTTCTTTTTGTTATTATTCTTACTAATTATTAATATTTAGTGGTACTGACTCATAGCCGTAATACTTATGTATAAATAAAGAAAAAAATAAAAACACCCTGTATACAAAGGCATTTGACAGATAGTGAGTCAGGCGCCGTCTCATTCTGTGAAAATTAGTTAAGTAATGTAAGTTATTAAGTTTTAATAATACTCATGGTTGACCGCGGTTTAAGTGCTTTTTCACTTGTAGTATTGAAAAAAATGTTTCCTTTTTCAAATATTACGCTTATGACTTAGACCAACATTACATTCGGTAAAGCACAAGTGTTGACCTTCCCACACATCTGAGCCCAATTGACTTATAGAACCGACGGCGTGCAACCAAAGGCCTATTGATATCGAGAATGACTTCATAACGTGATTCATTGGTATCCAGGTCAGGAGATTTCGTAGGAAGTTGTAATTGCATGCTTTGATTCCTACTGATGGTTGCTTGATAACTTTAACTATAATCATATTTGATGTCGGCATACATGTTTATGTACGACCGTCCCAACTTCGCACGGGTGGACTTTTATTTTAAACATTTAGGCATAATTATTTTTTCTTGCATATAAAATAACCTATATTAATCAGTGATAATGTAGCATTCAAATGGTGAAAGAATTTTTAAAATTGGTCCAGTGCTTTTTGAGCCAATTTCTTACAAACATACTTACATACAAATCTTTCCTCTCTATAATATTAGTAAAGATAATGGTGCAAAATAACCCGTTGTTGGTTGGCGATTTTTACGCTTTCCCACAAGGTTTCAGGAAGAGATAGGCATAGGTTTAAACACGCACTTTCCTTTCGCTGGATATGTTTACGTACCGACGTGACAGATGGCGAGTCTGCTACCGTTTCTTAGATTTTTTTCTTAAACGAATGCTGCTGTGAGTCCAACCTTTAATCTTTATTTAGCAGGCTAACCACTCCTCCAACACCCGTATAACGAGGAGAATAGAACAAGTAACTCCTTTAACTTCGCTGACAGGTCCACTATCCACTGACATAAAGAAATTCATACAAACTTGGTACCCAGTCGATGCAGACAGCGAGGCGTCACATTCGCTGACTATCGTATCTTTATCTCTTAACCTGATTTCAGCAGGTACATATTTGAATATTGAGTCATTTGTCCACGCCTCCATTTCTACGACTTACGATGTTATCTAATTAGGTTTTGACATTTGTACAACAAAGCGGTAAATAAGCAACTGTCTGATGGTAAGCACATAGGAATACCAGATGAATCTCGCACACATTGTCAACACTATTAGTGGCACTGATCTAGTGTTCAGAGCTCCTGGCGGCGTGGATTCGATTCCCGCTAAGGAGGGAATTATTATCATCATTATCATTCGTCATAATTCCCAGGACTACTTTCTTATACGTTTTTGTTCGCATTATTTACGAAGTCAACAAATATCACACTTGCTGGCAAGAAGGCTAGTATTATGCCTACTTATCCTGCGCAAAGGGTCAGCATTGCTCTACATATAGCAATACTGCCAACCTCCTGGCACCCTTCCGCGGGATGACAAGTTTTAGTTTTTGGTTTAGTTTAATTTAGTAATATATAATATAATAATATAATAATATAAATATAATATAATATATCCTCACGGCTTCCCACAAGGGTCCCCGAAGGGGTAGGCAGAGGTGTATAGGTAATACCCACACACCCACTTTTTTTTTATTTTTTTATTTTTGTATTGTCTCTCGTAGCGTGAGTTCCAGGAACTTTTGCTACTTAACCGGTCAATGGCGAGACCTAGGCCTCCAGCCAGGCACTTTATTTTTAAGCAACACAGCTAAGGGCACCCCCTGTGGGGTACGAACCTCGGCTTAGGGCGTTGCTGGATCGCGAGCAAGGGAGCTGGGCTGGACTGGTCATTTTATTTAAATATTATTTGGGGGCGGGATTTACGCGTCTGGCTCGGCGCGGGCCGGCGTTTGCGGCGGAGGTCGGGGGGGAACATTACGGCTTATTCGCGTCGAGCCTCGCCGGCGAGGACGGAACAGTGGTCGGTTGTGTGTAGTGTTGGTATGTTTTTGTCGGGCGTCCTGGAGGACCGTTATGTCGTCATCCGGTTCGATGACGGCATGTCTTGGACGCCTTATTTTCGAGATAAGGGAAGGAGTGTATCGGGCGGCCGATACGACGAGGGGGTTGGGGTGATTTACAGCAGAATCGAAATGACGTTTGGACAGTTTTTTCAAAAACTGTTTTATAGTGGGGACTTTGAGGTCAACGTGGAGTTGACTATTACGCATGTACCACGGGGCACCTGTGGCTCTCCGGAGAAACCGGCTTTGGAGCACTTGCAGGGGGTTAAGTGTTGACTTGCTAGTGTGTGCGAACACTACACCCGCATATGTCATGATTGGTCGAATGCACGTTGTGTAAATCCTCACCTTGGATTTCAATGAGAGTTTACTTCGTGCATTCAACATGCTGTGAAGTCTACCGAGCGCGAAGGCGGCTCGCGCGCGTACCGCCTTTACGTGGTGACGGAAAGAAAGGCGTTGATCGAGGATCACACCCAGGTATTTGGCTTTTTCTTCCCAAGGAATGGGTTTGCCGAAGAGGGTGATGGGGGCTACCCGTGGGCGTTCGAGGCCTTTCCAGAATAGAATGGCTGCGCTTTTGGTGGGGTTCACTTCAATTCTCCACTTCCGGAACCACCGCCCCAGGGCTGTGACCGCGGTTTCACTTTCCGCCAGAGGTATATTAGGTGCCAACGTGACAGATGGCGAGTCCATCGCCGTTACTCAAGCACGACTATACATACGCCTTTGAATTTCTTCTTAGACGTATGCAGGTTTCCTCTCGATGTTTTCCTTCACCGTAAAGCTCGTGGTGTGACTAATCACTGTACTTAAGTTCAGGAAAACTCATTGGTACAGTCGGGATTCGAACTTGCGACCTTTGCGTCGCAGGCAACTGCTCGAACCACTCGGCCACCACGGCTATTTAATTAAGTATCTTAGTTTATTTATATTATAATATATTTAAATTAATAAATCACATACCGAGAACTTCTATATTTTATAAAAAAACAGAAAAAATACTGCGACGCGGGGACTCGAACGCGCGTTTTGGAATTGCATATACAGAGAGCATAACAAGCCCCTTTCTACTGAAACTCCCTTTACAACTCGAAGAACAGTGACTCACTCCGCATATCGTATTGTATTTCTCTAAATCCTGTTATCGATAGCTCTAAGTGTTGTTGCTACCAACGGATACACTTGAAAAGAATTCCATAATTCTATTGTTGAATATCTGAGATAAGATTTATCGTACTGGATATCAAAGTTAGGGCCGTTGTGGATAATGGAAATGGATTCCATCTGGAGATATAGATTTTGTGTTCTTTCACTTCGGCCACATTATCAGTATCTAGTAATACATGTTCGTCGGTTTCAAGTACTCGTGACGTTCCCATTCTTATGTCCGATCGATTTGATCTACGTAGTTGGAACGTGGTCTTCTTTTGCCTCTTCTTTTGTATGCAACAAAAGTGTTAAAAAAATATTCAAAGAACCAACTAAACTACTCTCTCTGCCCACCCCGTAAGCGATGTAATATGTGTAAGAAACCTTGCTCGCAGACAGTAGCATTCATACCAAACCGGTGCACTTTGGAAAATTGTAACAAGCCGTCGGCTCTATCAAAAGCAAAACAAAACCTACGTTTCTTCTCTTTGTTATGTACCATTTTACACAAGTGAAACTACGCACTTTTCCCCTATTATATTCACAAAATTGATAGTACAATAATGAAAAACTGACAAAATAAAAATAACAATTTAGTTACCAACATTGGATTTGCGTAAAACTCTGCACGTGAATAGCGAAAGTGCCCTCGTATAGAATCGAGTAAAAACATCATTTGTCGAGTTAATCGAATCCACGGCCGAGTGAGCACGGCCCTTTGTGCAAAACTATTAGTGAACTCGTGTGGGACATGGATTATTATAGGTTGCGTCGCGTCGACGGTGAAAACTGGAGTGGCGCTATATTTAGAATCGATTGTAATCGAGTTGCAAACCATTTGAAAAAGTCTGAGAAGAAATTCAAAGACGTATGTATAGTCGTGCTTGAATAACGGCGATGGACCTAATATACCTCTGGCAGAAAGTGGGTGTGTGGGTATTACCTAATACACCTCTGCCATATCTTCGGGGACCCTTGTGGGAAGGCCTGAGGAAAAAGTTTTTGGTATAGGTACTTTAAAATCTAGTCTATTTCGAATTTCGAAGTCACTAGACATAACTTGTCATAGGCCCATATTTAAAGAGCCAAGGAGGTCAAATGCGTTGAGTGACGAACTACATTTATTCAATTTAATTAGATTTATCACACACAGGGCTCTTTTTGTGTATAAACATGATGGCAAAGAGCGAAAGTGAAGAGATTCACAAAGCAACTGGTATGAATACCCTCCGTTCAGTTCATTCAGTTGTAAAAATGTTCCTAGATGGACATATCAGAAAGATGAGTGAAGAAAGGTAGACGAAATAGATATACAGGATGTGGTGATATACGCGAAAGTGTGTGGAAGAAGAGACAGACGAATACCACATGCCTTCATCGAAACCGGCGTGATGAATGTGGATAAAGCGAAACGGATGTTAATAACGACAATGAACTCGCCACCTGTCACGTTGTCATCTCGAATATATTTCTGAAGTGAAGTGAAGAAAGTGGTTGAGGGGGTATAGGGGTACTGCCTACACACCTCTGCCTTTACTTTCGGGGACCATTGTGGTTAAGCAGCCAATGTGTCTGAAACGTAAAGCGACATGACAGAAAAATTTAAAATAAATTCTAAGGCTGTCTAAAGCACAGATAATACACATATGTACAACGCATCTCTCCACTCATGCATTTCGCGGTAGCTTCAAAGCATCGTTTGCACCCACAATAGCGTATCGACCGTTATTTAACCGAAACTTTTTAATTAAACCCGTTACACTAAGGAATTCACAGAGGAATTTGACGTTACACAATTATAATATTGAAATTTAACAATTTTCGAGAACTTTTGGAATGTTTTGCCATGATAGCTTTCTTTTGATGCAATTGAAAATAGGTCGTATTAATTGTACGCCTACAACTGGATCGCTATTTCCTCGTCGATTATGTTATGAGACTTGGTTGTATTTGTTTTTATTATTATTATCCTTGTTCAATAGAGATCTTTTAAAGTAATAAAGGTATATATATCCTCACGCCCACTTTCTTCCAGAGATATATTTTAGTTGTCAACGTGACAGATAGCGAATCCATCGCCGTAACTCAAGCACGACTATACATACGGCTTTGAATTACTTCTCAGACGTATGCAGGTTTCCTTTCGATATTTTCCATTATATCCGTACACCGTAAAGTACCTACATTTTTAAGTTCAGAAAAAACCCTTTGTTAAGTCGGCATTCGAACTGGCTTTTTTCAGAGATCCATGTTATCACTTAAAATAAGTAAATGATACGGTAATTTAAGGCGGTAAATAAATATTATTACATAATAAAATCATATCATCATGAGTCCTCAACGGGGTAGGCAGAGAAAATTGAGCGCCATATCTCTAGAGTTTCATACCTCTTTCGCTTCGTCCACATTCACCAGTCTCTTCATACATGCTCGTCGGTTTCGAGTACTTTTGATGTTCCCGTCCGTCGTCCGTCCTAAATATTATTATTTTCCATTAAATTACCTTGACCGGTCCTCTTTATGAAGCTATGTTCTTGACGTTTCCAATATACACTAACTTCCCACTATACTGAAAGTTTTACTCGAATTTACACTCTATTTGTTTTCGATAAGGCAGGTTTCTCCATAGTCTAAGTCTACAAAGTGAAAACTTAGCTCTACCTTAAGCAAATAGCAATAAAGCTGAAGTGTGACTCCACTGAGCGCGGATTCCAATACTAATTCTGGAACTTTACTGAACTTTGCCACTCTGTCAGCCGCAGGCTGTTAGTTAGCACAAGACTTACTTAAGCTACCATTTACTTAAGCAGCTTCTGGTTATAACTTAATTAGTTTGAAATTAATTAAATTTGCGATAATTAGACGGGCCGGTCTAGTGGTCAGAATTCTTGGGTGCGAAGCTTGTGGTCCCGGAATCGTTAAGGGCGGATATTTATTTGATGAACACAGAAAAATCATAGAAAACTCATTGGTACGATCGGGATTCGAACTTGAAATCTTTGCAGTGCATGCAAGTCAGCCAAAACTGCTCCACTATTAATATAATTTATTTACAATAACAACAATTAATAATATTTACAAAGAACAGTTGAAACTAACTACTTACAGATAAAATATTTGTCCCAAATCGGTATCCCGAGGCAACGTGCCAAGAAGACTAGCAGCATTGCCACGCTGGATAGCAATGCTGATTCTCTGAGCGAGATATGTTCCAGCCCGCCTGTCACGAGAGGCCTCGACTAGACGGCGCGAGACCTCTTTAAAAAGATGGTGAGCCTCAGGACCCCAAGGGCCCAGAGTTTCAACCGCAAATGCAGCAAATATGTAACCTGACCCGAGACAGGCATACTTGCGGCGCTTGAGGCACTCCTGCTGAGCAGCAGCGGCGCCGGCCGCCACCGATGTGTCAGGAAGATGGGAAGGAGCCAGTGTATCGACACACGTAGCGTCCCACACTAAGGGCCGACCCATCCTCCATGGCATCAGAGACATACCGTCCGGCCTCCGGCCATCGCCGCGAGCGAGACCGACTGGTTCCAGCACAGCAGGCACGCCGGCGCTGACCAGAGCCCGGCGTATCAAGTCATTTATGGAGGAAATATTAATATATAATATATATAAAATATTAAACTATTAATAGATTTAAAATACCGGCAAAGTTCGATTCAGAATCGCGCACGAAGGATTCCGTACATGTCTGTTGTATGGGAGCCCCACTTACCTATATATTAATCTTATTCTGTTTTAGTATTATAGCGACAACAGAAATACATAACCTGTGAAAATTTATATATATATATATCCTCACGCCTTCCCACAAGGGTCCCCGAAGGGGTAGGCAGAGGTGTATAGGTAATACCCACACACCCACTTTCCGCCAGAGGTATATTAGGTGCCAACGTGACAGATGGCGAGTCCATCGCCGTTACTCAAGCACGACTATACATACGCCTTTGAATTTCTTCTCAGACGTATGCAGGTTTCCTCTCGATGTTTTCCTTCACCGTGAAGCTCGTGGTGTGACTAATCACTGTACTTAAGTTAAGAAAAACTCATTGGTACAGTCGGGATTTGGATTTTTTTTTTTAGTAATAGGGAACCGTTTTACCCTTTGGGTGTGGAGCCCTAAAAATGTAGTGATGCTTAATCTACCGTTGCTTCATAGAGTACGTAGCCATTTAATATAGCATGGATTGTTTGTTTGTTTATCGTGTAATTCGAAGCGGCTCCAAAGCAACGTGTATGTGGAGAGCTTTATTGCTGCCCTTGTGGGGTGAGCTGGAATTAGCACGCGGTTACTGGGCTGTAAACTGTACGGTCCAATGGGTCCCTTTCATCGTAAACCTGCCTAAACGTAGGCACTTGTTGAATGGTAATTTGTTTGCTGCCTACCCCGTGAGGTATGTATGTTTGGTTTATGTAATCATAGCTTTCTGTTTTGTAAATAGTGTATAATCTTCTCATCAGAAAATCTAAACACCGTTTATCTTTTTTAAGGATAATCAGAAAAAATTGTTTATTTAGGAATATATGTCAAATGTCGTTTAATAGTGAATAATACCTCATATTCATATGAGGTATTGAACTTGCAAAGTGTTTCGATGTTTCTGATGTGAAGTATATATTCTAACGCCGCCCCACAAGTGTTCCCGAAGGGATAGGCAGAGGTGTATAGATAGTACCCACACACCCACTTTCCGCCAAAGATATATTTAAAGTGGCAAAGATTTTAAATATATCTTAACTAACTAACTTTAAATACATGACAGATGTCGTGCTTGAGAAACGCCGACGGACTCGCCATCAGCTGTCACCATGACACTTAAATATATTTCTGATAAATGTTGTATAATATATAATAATAATCTAAGTTCTAAGATACTTAAATGTATATATACATACATGGAATGGAATGGAATCTTCAAATAGGTGCACTTGAACGTGAAAATAAGAAACGCAATAAATTGATTAACAATTTAATTAAAGTCATAGTGACAAGGCGGCTTTATCAATGGAACGGAGTGTCTTAAGAAAATCCCTTTGACCTTTCAGTTAATTTATCTTTGACCTTCCAGCTCTGTCGGAGCCAAGCTCTTCATTGGCATTGCGATCAAGTAAATTTTAACTTACTTCACTTTATATAAGACTGGCATGCGATTGACTAGGAATTGGATAAAAAAATCGGCCTAGTGGCTCGGTTCGGTTTCGGTTCGGTTCCGTTTATATTTAGGTATATGCATGATTTTAATTAAGTCAAAACTTCTTCAAACGTGTCTTGCAACGTTAAATTTAAGTGTGTACACGGACACTATTAAGGAGCAATGTACGAGGATGTCACATTGGTTTGCTTGTCTGAGGCATGCGACTAGTTCCCCATCTAAAAATGTGCGTCAACGAAGCATTTCACCCCAGTTACAGTGTATGTAACGGAATATGAAATTAAGGAAACATTCTCGCTTCAAGTAATTGTGGTGTTCAAGCAATTTTTGATTGAAATAAAGTTTGCACAGGTTGCATATACTTCCTTTTTGATTGCAACGTTAAAAGTATCAGAGGACAATACCATTTGCTGATATATTATATTCTCAAAATTAGTTATACTACATATATTTTACAAATCAGAATGTGTTGGCAGGAAACACTTATTGAACTTCACTTTTATATAAAACCAGCGGTCCGCCCGACTTTGCACGGGTGGATAACATACCCTGTGTCACTCAGGGTGAATGTAGCTTTCCAATGGTGAAAGAATTTTACAAATCGGTCCAGTTCTTTTTCAGCCAATTCGTTACAAACATACATACATACAAATATTTCTATATAATATTAGTATAGATTACTGTTTCGTAAAGCTTATATTAAGAACACAGGCGTAGGAAAATCAATACAGAACCCAAAGCTTGAATAAAACAACACCATTCGTCTCGGGCTTATGTCAATGCAAAGGTAAGTATGAAATGCTTATACTGTAGTACCTGTGGCGGATGTCCAACATTACGAAAACAGAAATATATTCCGGTTGTTTAATAATGCATATCGCACTAATTCCGGCTATGGCTCTCTACACCCTCTCCCTACGGAGAGTAGGGCGCCGGTTCTCTCTATACGAATATACTTCCAAAGTGGAAGTATATTCGTACACATTCACAACACATTCTTCCTGCAATAACACATATACCTACATACATACATACATATAATCACGCCTCTTTCCACTTGCTACGATCCTTACATACTTCTTTCGCTTCGTCCACTTTCATTATTCTCTTCATACATGCTCTTCGGTTTAGGGTACTCTTGACCTGACCTTTTTTCCAGGCGTCCCTAATTTGGTTTAGAATAATACATATATTCATACATAAAACACTGTAACCTCATTAGCACTCCTCTCTCTGCCTAGAGTAGAGCGCCAGGGTAGGTAGGGGTGTATAGGTAATTTCCACACACCCACTTTCCGCCAGAGATATATTTTAGGTACAAACTTGTCAGATGGCGAGTCCGTCGCCGTTACTGACCATGACTATTATCTTTTATCTATTATTATGATATTTTCTTACGGGAAGGTATTTTTTTTTTTTTTCGGGATACAGTCATCAAAAAAAATAATAATAATAATAAGCTTAACAAATGGATAATAAACGACAAACAGTATCCACAGAAACGAAAGAAATTATTTTAACATGCATGACATACATACATTAAATCAAACTAACTATTTATAGGTAACTAAATATACATTTATGCAGTGAGAAAACACACCCAGATCTTGTTTATTTATATATAAGTAATGCTTTGCTTAACCATATTTATTACACAAATTAAAATGAAATTGACTCAAAAAATATTAAAAATATCCTCGTCTACAAATTTAGGGTTATATGGGTTGCAACTTCTTGGAACAAAACTATTTTCAGCATAATTCGTTTTAAAAGTGGGTACATAGAATAATGATTTGCTTCGAGAACCGTAGGAGGTATAAAGTTATAATATGAGAACCTATATAAAAAAATATTATGATATGTACTTATATTGTATTAAACTGTTACGTGCTCAAATAAAACCCATGAAATTATTAACATTATTAAATTCAATTATTAGTGTTTAAATTCAATAGACCAATACCAAATGAAATAAAAGTTGCCAATTCTGAAACAAAAATATTGTTAAATCTATTCCGGTGAAGTTAGGGGGGATCTAGATACACCTTATTCTCATCTCCTCACGATTTGAAATGGGGATAATACTTGACAATTACGTCACTATTGCCTGCCTGTTATTCTGTAGCGGAAGTTCCTTACGCCTCTGTTGCCGGAAGCGGCCGTCCCGATACACGGCTGACAACCGACCCACTTCTACTGTTCCAACTTCGACTTAGTCCCATTGATTTTTTTTCTCATTCAACGTGACTTTCCTTTCTGTCAGATTATACTCTGATTGAGAATATGTAGAAAATGATTTTTAAATGCCACTAGATAGGTAAAATATGTCTGGCGGAAAGTGGGAGTGTGGGTACTATATACCTTTGCCTACCCCTTCGGGGACCCTTGTGGGAAGGCGTGAGGATATATATGTATATATATATTTGGTTTGTTGTCACAATAAATTATAAATAAATCATAATTTATTACTCAATCAATTGGTAAATGGTATTTTTGTTTTCAGTAAAGCGAATGCTTTACTGAAACTGTACTTGTTACTTTACTGTTACTTTACTGTGGGAATCCACAACACCCTATTTTTGCTAGAAAAAAATATTGGGTGCAATATTACAGATAAGTGTATCTTTGACGTTAGCACCCTTGTGAGCAGGCGGGAATAAAAAAAAAACAACGAATTTTATATTTTGTAAAAACGTTCGTTGATTAGATACCTACTTAATCAAAAAAAAGCTTATACAGTTTGGAAAATGTTATATGTTTATCATAAATATGTGTCTTACAATATTCATTACTCATGTGAGAATAAATATTCTCAAGTTCTGATAAAAACAGAATCCATACAAACTGTAAACTGTACAAGACATATATACAGTTAGCGTCAATAATTTCTCCAATAAATGCCTTTACATTGGTCGTATAACTTACGCCCTGCCTCCCCTGAAAACAATTTCTTGCAATACCCACATCTGGTTTTACCAATTTCCGCTCTTTCATTGTGTCTCTGCAGTTTATACATAGAAGCAATATGGCTTCTGGGGATGTAATTGAGTTACAATGGGAATGGAAATGAAATTGGACGTAAGAAGATAATAAACTGAAAGATAAAGGAAATATAAAAAGAAATAGTTCTTCTCACGCCTTCCTATAAGGGTCCCCGAAGGATTAGGCAGATTTGTATAGGTAGTACCCACACACCCACTTTGCGACAGAGATATATTTTAGGTGCTAACGTGACAGATGGCGAGTCTGTCGCCGTTAACCAAGCACGACCACACATACGCCTTTGAATTTATTCTCAAGCTTAAGCAGGTTTCCTCTAGATGTTTCCTTCACCTTTACAGTGAACGGTTCGTGGTGTTACTAACTCTTCTGATCTTTGTGTCACAGGCGACTACTCGAAACTCTCGGCCACCACGGCTAGTTGTCTCTTTATTAAATTCTTTTTATAAATATTAAATGCATAATGAGAGTGTTTTACTACACACCTTAGACAACCCATTTGCGGAATCTCGCGTATCATCACGCCGGCTAACAGATTTCTTTTGCTTCGTCCATATTAAAATCATCCTTTATATATATCTCTCTTAGAAATTACTCATTTGTTTAGCATCTTATCTCCACTCCCTATTCTGCGCGAAATAATAATACCAACGTCAGATCTTACGTGTTGAAGATAACACTTCCATCAAACCTGACGTTCCCTTACAGCCAGGGACAATGGCTTTGTCTGGCATCTAGATTTGGGAGAGGAATTGTTTGCCATTTGCTTAGATGGCGGTACTTGTAAAATGAAACTTATATATATTTTGTTACGAAATAATTTTGCATGTCTCGAAGGTTTTGAACGACACTATCACGTAAGCGATGCCACGCAACAATGGAAACTTCTGCATACATGAATCATAAATGTATTTCTCGTATCTGTAACAGACGAATACCTTAGTGTCCTTTCGTATACTTTCAGTTAAGGGACCGAAAAAATCTATAGATGGTAGTATCACGGCTAGAAAGAACCATTAAAAGGCATTTCGAAGGACGAAGGTTCAAATTCCAAATCCTGCCGTATAGTAAAATTTTCCTTACCGCTGTAGACAAGGAACCTTCGATGACACATCACGTATTAAACTATTTTAGAAGCAAAATAGATAACTCTATTGTTCTAGTCTTCTGTAAGAGTATTATTTATGTATATTCTTTACGGTTAAGAGGAAACTTGAATACGTTCACGTAGAGGATGACGCCCTAAGCCGAGGTTCGTACCCCACAGGGGGTGCCCTTAGCTGTGTTGCTTAGAAATAAAGTACCTGGCTGGAGGCCTAGGTCTCGCCATTGACCGGTTAAGTAGCAAAAGTTCCCGGAACTCACGCTACGAGAGACAATACAAAAAATAAAATAAAAAAGTTGTTCACGTAGAGAAAATTCAAAGACGTATAGTCGGCGACTTGCCATGTGTCACGTAGGCATCGATATATTTCCGAAGAAAAGAGTAACAACATAAGTCTGCCTACCTTTTTGGGGGCACTTATGGTAAGGTGACAAGATGACCTGAAGAGAAGATGACGTATACATAGTTTCCTAGTTGTTCTATAACCATCCCTTCTTGTTCCAGATCTGCAGTTTCCCATCGATGTGTCAGGAGTCCAGAACGACCATCCGTTCCTGGACGCAGATTCCCTACAGTCGCTGTTCCGAAGGTTGACGGCCCTGAACAGGTGTGCCAACATGAAGCTCGAACACCATCATCATCAAAAGAGATCGGTATGTTTGAATAATTATGAGTTTGTTTTATCAATACCAAAAGCTGGTTCAACAATTATCGTCAAATTTTAACCAATTTACACAAAACCTTAACTGGTTTTACTCACTAGGTCTATTGGTGAAAACCAGGTGATTTTTTTATGACGAGTTCCTTAGTGAGCCGGGAGGACTGTAAAATTGTGTTGGCAGCAGAGGGATTAGTCCCATTATACTGCCAACACAGTATAATTCTCCGAACACAAAATGGTAGCGCGCAAGTGATATTTCAGTATCGTGAGCGTAAATAGGCTACGGTAACCGTTTCCCACCAGGTGGCCCGGGCCGTTTACTACTCTTGTATAAAAAAAATACCGTTCAGTAGTTTTTCAGCGGGAACTAACAGACACCGTGAAGAACTTTGTCTATATATTATCTTAATGTATATAAATTACGTGTCACGTTGTTTGTCCGCGATGGACTCCTAAACTACTTAACCGATTTCAATCAAATTTGCACACCGTGTGCAGTTTGATCCAACTTAAAAGATAGGATAGCTTACATCACAACTGGACCCGATAGGTGGCGCTGCGATCGTGTTTCAGGAAGTTTTACTTTTTCACCCGGGCGAAGCTGGGCGGGACAGCTAGTATTATATATATAGTGATTGCTGAGCTTAAGGTAAAAATAAATTGACGTATACAAGAGTACGAAGTTACATCGCTGGACACTTTGTCAATCAGAAACAAGATAGTGATTGAAAAAGTTTATTTGCTAACCCTCGTTAGAGTTTTCTAAACTATTTTCTTCGTAAATAACTTTTCTCGCTCAAACAATAAACTACGTACACTTAAATAACTTTCAGGTCCGATTTTATACGCGAGGTTATTTGTACGCTTTTTTCCTTGTAAGTTTTCAACAAACTGTAATGCTATTCTGGTCGCAGTGCCTGTCTATCAACAGTCCTATACTACACATGCAATTAAACTGCAAAAATAATGAGCCGTGGTGGCTGAGTAGTCCGAATAGATGCCTACAACACAAATATTGCAAGTTCGAATACTGACTTTACCAATGAGATTTTAGGAACTTAAGTACGGTGATTAGCCACGATTTTACAGTGTACATCGCGATGAAACCTGCATACGATTGATTGATTGATTTTAATTTAATGGCTTTGAAGCCCTGAAGCACTTTTCTAGTGCCAAAAGAGTTGCCTGGATAAAACCTTAGTATAAAGGTTTAATCATAGCAACACTTTTTGGCGGTAACTGGTAAACTCATCGGTTCAAGCGGTCCATGTTTGAACTAGCAACCCTAACGTCCTTAAAATGGATGATTTAATAACGTCTCATCTGATCCTAATTAACATAGTAACCGAATCAAATTAAAATTTCATTAACCACAAAACTCTCTCCCACAGAGCTCAATATAAATCGTTTGCAATTAGTTTGTCCGATCCTGGCAATTAAAGTCGGAGTTCTCATCAAATTCCTCGCCGCAAGATAATTAAAATTTCATTGAAAGATAACCTTCAACACCGCAAGGGATTGTTTTTTAGCGCTATCCTAGAAACTGAAGAACTTGTATCCATGTCATAAAATAATTATAAAAACGTCAAAATGTCAGTTCAGTTAATAAACTTTTATAAAAACTTTTCGAAGGCAACTCCTACCGGACTGTTACATATCACATTAAATAAAATATTCCTGACAGTTCTAACTTCAAAACAAAAGGAAACAGAATCGGAGTTTTTTTGCATCGGACGTCGTAAGTAGTACATATCTTTACGCCTTCCCTTAAGAGATGGCAGGAGTAGGCAGACGCGCCAACGCGCAAAGTAGCGAAACCGTCAACGTTTCTCAAGCAAGATACATACGTCTTTGGATGTCTTCCTAAAAATAAAAAAGGATCTTAAGAAACCTACATAAGGTTTCTTATTCCACGGCAATAATAACTTAGGAATTATCATAACAAGTTATTACGAAGTGCGTAGTAGGAAAAACAAATTAGCGCTTAAAGGTCCTTTGCTTTTGACTCAGTTTAAATCATCGATGTTATTAATAATAAATGTTTTGCTCGTTATTGTTTCCAAAGGACTATAACTATACTTATTTAACTTATTTCGTTGACAGTGATTAGTTTTCACGACGATTTCCACAATCGGCTAGAGACCATAATATAAACATGCTCTTGACATAATTATGACCGATTTATGGACTTCTTAAACCATGTTAATAAATAAATAAAAAATTATTAGTCACGAGCTGCGCTTTACGGTGAAGGAAAACATCGAGAGCAAAACTGCATACGTTTGAGAAGTACTTCAAAGGCATATGTATAGACGCGCTTGAGTAACGGCGACAGACTCGCCACCTATCACGTTGGCACCTAAAATATATCTCTGGCGGAAAGTGGGCGTGTGGGTACTACCTATACACCTCTTCCTACCCCTTCGGGGACCCTTATGGGAAGGCGTGAGGATAAATTAATAAAATAAAATGTTCTTGCGCGTGCGTCCAACATTACTAGTTTATCTGTCATTCAGATTTAAAATGTATATTTATACATCTGAGAGGAGATAGGTAAATGAGTAAAACACAATTTTCGCCGAAAAGAGGTGCCAACGTGAGAGATAGCGAGTATGCTGCCGTTCCACAGGCACAACTTTACATACACGTCTTTGAATGTCTTTTCAAACGGATTCTTATCGACTTTCGTTCCACTCTAAAGCTCGTAGCATGCTTAATCACTTTAGGTACTGAGGTTCAGAAAACTGGTGCAGTCGTACTTCGAACTTGCAAGCTTCGGTTGCAGGTCTACCCGAACTGATGAAACTTACGTTTTTTACGTACTTTTGTTATTAAATTGCTGTTAACTGCGACTTTGTTCGCTTAAAAATAACCTACTATATAATTGGATAATCTGCATTTTAGTTCTTAAATTACGTATAAAAAGTCAAACAAGAGCATTGTACAACAACTACGCATACCCACTCAATTAAAGTAGCGAATAAAAGATTCACGTTGAATAATTCAAGCGTTCATATCAGAAATGTTTGCCCTAATAACATTCTTATCTCGCACAAAGGACACCGAC